>CANIUD010000044.1:0-520000 GCA_947470075.1 Closterium sp. Yama58-4
TCTGTTGGTGTAAGGGCCTAATAAACTCAAGCTTTGGACTTAATCAACTTCTTAAACCTCTCTCGGGTCACCGGGGTCACTCCAGGGTCCCTGGGTGCCTGGTACAAGACCAGCCCCTATCCTCGGGTCCGAGTTTGTAGAGAGAGGGATCAAGAAGGACTTAGTCAAAACAGCAAGAGTACCTTGAACGTCGCGCAGCGTGCCGTGCAGACCGTCGATCGGATTAAGCTGAGAATTCGCTATATCGAAGCTCGCTCCAAGAGCTTTAAAATGAGCCAAGTTGCCTCGCGAAAAGTTCTGCCATTACTAAGTTATGGCTCAGACGCGTTTGCCTAGCATTGGAGTGCTAGCATACTAGCGTTGACTCGGTAGCATTCCGCCAACGAACCGCGTAGAAACGAAATTCCAGCGAGGAAGGAATTCGCTTGAATCAATTTGACTATATTCAGGTACAAACAGAGAAGGATTAAATAGTTCTAGCTAGCAAGGACCTTGGGAATCAACCTGGGAACAACCAGGGATGATCCCAAATAATTCCAAGCAACAGAACCAACCTGGCTGGACAAATAGCAGGTGGTAGGTTGGTAAACAACCTCTGGTTCTGTTTTTCCAACCTGGGAAAACAACAACCAGGTTCAGGTTCTAAAAACAGAACCTGTTTTGTCTTTGCCCAACCAGCCAAATGCTGGTTCCGCTGGTTTCCCCTGGCCTTGTAGCATGCAGATACAGACAAACAACATCCAACCTTCACCTAAATTGTACCCCTATAGTGCCTTCCCTGCTACACTATAGTTAACCAAACAAAACAGTACAATTTCGAGTTGGATAGAACTGAATCTGCGCAATCAACTCAACCGAACTGCAAAGCTTCCATCTTGGGTTCCTTTGCGAGCTCGTCCTTTCTGCTTGCACTGTTCATAGCGCATACAATGTTGTGCCGAAGCGCACATTGCGCGAGTACCTGCAAATGCATCAAGCGAAAAATGCGAAAGCAAACAAACACACGAACACACCATTCACACGCAAATGCATTCGCACACGCATACTCGTACAAACAGACGGCAGGATGTCGTGCAATGTGCATTTGCACCCAACACACTCCCCCTCAGCCTGCCGGCTGCATCCCCGTCATTCCATGCTAGTTCATGCTCATTCCACTCATGCGCACACAACGCCAATGAGGCTCATCCGCAAGCCTCTTGGTGAGAAAGTCTGCTGGCTGCTGGTGAGTCTTGATGTAGATCGGATGCACCGTCCCCCTCTTCACCTCCTTACGCAGCCAGTGCCACTTGATACGCATGTGCTTGTTCAGCCCATGAAGCACAGCGTTTCTGGCCATCCCAAGAGCCCCCTTGCTATCACAAAACAGCGGCGTAGCAACTTTCTGCTCCTGGCCAATCTCCTCTAACAGCCTCCTCAGCCAAATCACCTCCTTCACCCCATGGAACATCGCCATGTACTCTGATTCTACGGAAGAGAGTGCCGTCTCCGTCTGCTTCTTGGACCTCCAACTAACAGGTCCTCCCCCAACTACGCAGATGTATCCTCCCACAGATGAGGAATCCTCCTTCTCAGAAGCCCACGTAGCATCGGTAAAGCAAGTGAGAAATAGCTTGCCTTCTCCAAGCCTCTCCCCCTTCTCTTTCAGCACCTCCACCCCTTTCTGCTTCACCTGTGCAGATGCGGAGTATTGAACTCCAATGCTTGGGTGAGAGTTCAGGTACTTCACCACACGCTCAGCTGCATCCACCTGCTCCTCTGATGGATTCTGCACCACCCTAGCCAGCTGCCCAACCGAGAAAGAGATGTCGGGCCTCGTGTGAGCGTACAAGAGGCTGCCCACCAAGGACTGAAATTGCTGCTGCTCTTCAGCTTCAACCCCTTCATCCTCTGCAGCCTTCACAAGCTTGAATTCTGCTGGCAGGGGAGTTGCAACCTTGCGCTCATTCTCAATCCCATACTTCTCCCCCAGCTCCTTGATGAACTTCTCCTGGTGCAGCTTCAACCACCTGTGATCTGGATCCCTCTCCACGTGCATCCCGAGGTAGTACTTTACCTCCCCAAGGTTCTTGCACTTGAAGTTTTCCATCAGTTGCTGCTGCACTTTCTGGATCTCCTTCATGCTGCTGCTGAAGAGAAGAATGTCGTCCACATAGACCAGAAACAGCACCAGCTTCTCCCCCTCGCCCTTGAGAAAGAGGCTCTCATCACAGCTGCTGGTCCTGAATCCCATCTCCTCTAAAACAGCTGCCAACTTCTGGTACCAGCAGCGTGGCGCCTGCTTCAAGCCGTAGATGGACTTGTTGAGCTTGCACACCCTGCCCGTACCATCCTCATACCCAGGCGGCTGCGTCATGTACACATCCTCCTCTAAAATCCCATTCAGGAATGCCGTTGAAATATCCATCTGAATGATGAATTTCCCACTAACAGCTGCATCTGCCAACAAGACACGGAGGGTAGGGGGTTTGGCAGTGGGAGCAAAGATCTCGTTGAAGTCCTGCTTCTCCTTCTGCATAAACCCCTTCGCCACCAGCCTACTCTTGTAGATGGTGACCTGCCCCTTGTCATCGGTCTTGATCCTCAGCACCCACTTGCATTGTATCGCTTTCTTCCCATCAGGCAGCACCACCAGATCCCATGTCCTATTCTCCAGCAGACTCTGGTACTCAGCATCCCTAGAAGCCAGCCACTTGTCCCTATCTGGTCCAGCTAATGCCTCCTCCATGCTAGCTGGTTCCTCTGGTGCAGGGGCAAGAAAACAGTACGCAGGCTCATCCTCCTCATCCGGGTCATAGCCATGAGGTAGAATCAGCAATGCCTCTTCGGTCCCTAGCTGCTGCTCTGCTGCATCAGTTCCTGCAGTCAGCTTCTTAGTAGCCATACGGGTACGTCCTGGCCTGGAGACGGGTGTCTCCCATCCCTTCATAACGACACCCTTCGGCTTCTTAGTTTTTCCCTGCTGCTTCTCTCCTCCCTCGGGTCCAGCAGCTCCACTAGTGCTGCCGCCAGTTTCCACACCATTTTCTCCACCAGCAGATGCCTCCTGTACCTTCTCTCCATCACCATTTCCAGCAGCTGCCTCCTCTCCCTCCTCCCACACACTAGGAGTCAGGTCCAGCTGCATGGTGATCTGCTCCATCTGCTGGGACACCCTTGCCTCCGGCTGTTTCTCCCAGCTCCCATACATCATGCCCTCAATGAATTTCACATCCCTGCTGTCAAACAACACACCCTTGGATGGTTCCCACAGCAGCCATCCCTTGCTCTCAGCAGCCAGCCCCAAATGCACACACCAGATTGCACTCGCCCCCAACTTACTGCGGTAGGTCTTGGGGACGTGGGCGACTGCCATGCAACCGAACACCCTCAGCATGTCCACCGGCGGCTTCCTCCCAAGCCACCTCTCCAACGGCACCCACGAGTCATCCCCAACCTTGGTGAGCACCCTGTTCCTAGCGACAGTGGCGTGCCGGACAGCATGAGGCCACATAGAATTGCTCAGCCCAGATTCTATGAGCAGCGCCCTAGCTGTCTCCAGAATGGTCCGGTTTGCCCGTTCTGCTACACCATTGGACTGTGGGGTATAAGCCGTGGTCAGCTCTCTCTGGATGCCCTGCTTCTTGAGCCAGGCCGTCATTTCAGCTCCAAGGAACTCACCACCCCGGTCTGTCCTAATCCGCTTCACTACACACTCCGCCTGCTTCTCCACGAATGGCAGCCAATCGTCCCGTATCGTGGAGGCGGCGTGGTCCTTCTGCTTCAGCGGATACGCCCACATCAGCCTGCTCCAGTCATCCACAATTGTAAGAAAATACCGCTCCCCCTTGTGCCCTTGCACCGGCAGCGGCCCCACCAAGTCCATGTGGACCAGCTCCAAAGGCTTCTTGCTCCTGCCAGCCACACTATGGAAAGGGAAACGGGTGAACTTTGAAAGCAAACAGATTTCACAGTTGTCATCGGGTGGCTGTCCGTTCAGCTTCAGACCCTTAACGGCTCCATCCTTCTCCAGCTGCTTCAGCAAAGGCATTGCCACATGCCCTAAGCGCCGGTGTGCCGTTGCCCAATCTGTCTCCCCAGATCTGGCCGACACTTTCACACCAACCCCTCCAACGGCATTGCACTCCCCCTGGGATGCAGACCCCTCTCCAGCCTGCCCCCCACCATGCCACGCCAGGGCCGGCAGCTGCCACATAGATCTGTACACGTCCTTGCTCTCGTGCAGATCCCAAAGCACCCGATTGCCCAGCTTCCCCTTATAAGTGCGTGCCCCATCCGTGTTGGTGTTCACCCCAGCCTTGCCAAGCTTACGGAGGGAGATAAGGTTGGCCTTCAGGTCGGGGACGAAGAGAACGTCGTGCAGCACCACCGGCTTGCCATCCGCTCCCTTAAACGCAGCTCGTCCCGCACCAGCCACCTTCAACATGTGTCCAGAGGCGGAGCACACTTCATTGATCGGTGCAGCTCGTACTTCGTCCAGCAGGTCCTTGCGCGGCGTCATCGTCCAAGCAGCGCCTGTGTCCAACACCCAATAGTCTAGGGGGTGCAGCTCTGCTCCAACTTTGGCAGAGGCGTCTCCTTGCTCCCCCTTGTCTCCCACATGGAAGAATTGGCCCGCGGTGCGCTCCTTCTTCTTCTCCGCACCGCCGTTGCCCTTCGGGTTGTTGTCGGACGAATCAGCGACCATGTTGGCGCCGTTTTTCTGGTTCCTCCGCGCGCCGCCATCCTGGTGACGATTCTGGGGGGTCCATCCATCGGGTTTCTTATAGCACAAAAACCAGGGGTGCCCTTCCTTCTCACAATACCAGCAACTCCCTTTCATTTTGCCACCAGCACCCGACTTGCCCCCACGTCCAGATTTCGCACCGCGACCCCAACCGGTACCTCCTTGTTGGTCGTTGGAGTCGTCGTCTTTCTTTGCACCGCGTCCAGCACCACCGAAGCCACGTCCTCTGCCACGTCGGCTCCCTTGCATCCCGTAGCCGCTGCTGCCGTCGTCTCCACCCCTCAGTTGGCGGCGACGGAAGTCCTCCTCCAGAATCTTCGTCCGCACCCACTCGAGCGTCCACAAGCTCTGGTTCTGCGGCAGGCTCAATCCGCTCGTAAATTGAAGCCACGATTCCGGCAGCAGCGAGAGCATCTTCAAGCACTTGGTCTGCTCCGGGTAGGTGATTCCCGCGGTCGCCAACTTCGCGTAGAGGTCGCGCATCTTGTCCAGGACTGGTTGCACCGGCTCTCCCTCGCTCAGGCGCAACGCGGACAGCTCCCTCTCCAGCATCAACGTTGCGACAACGGAGGTCGGGGCGTGCAGCTCCTTCAACACGGTCCACGCCTTCGGACCGCATTCAACCTCCGGCAGCAGGTGCATGACGTGGTGACGCTGGTTCAGCTCCAAACTCTGCGACATCAAATAGTAGCCAGCCGAGGAGCGCTCGTCCCAATCTTCCTGCAGCGTGGGGTCACTCGGTCTAGGCTCCTCCCCAATCATTAGTTTCAGCAAACCGATCTGACGGAAATATAATTGCATTTTCCAGGCCCAATCATCATAGCCCTCACCATTGAACTTCTCGACGGTGAAATTCTTCAGCACCTCCTTGACAAGCGAGCCCTGGTTTGTTCGCGCTCCCTTTGGCGCTGAAAGACCGGAATCTTGGCTGCCGCTACGATCTTGGGCTGAAGATTCACCAGCTCCCGCCGAGGTGTTGCCCGCCATAGCTACCTATAACGAGGATCACTATAACGCAGCTCTGATACCAGCTTGTTGGTGTAAGGGCCTAATAAACTCAAGCTATTAGGACTTAATCAAACTTAAAACCTCTCCTCGGGGTCACCTCCAAGGGTCCCTGGGTGCCTGGTACAAGACCAGCCCCTATCCTCGGGTCCGAGTTTGTAGAGAGAGGGATCAAGAAGGACTTAGTCAAAACAGCAAGAGTACCTTGAACGTCGCGCAGCGTGCCGTGCAGACCGTCGATCGGATTAAGCTGAGAATTCGCTATATCGAAGCTCGCTCCAAGAGCTTTAAAATGAGCCAAGTTGCCTCGCGAAAAGTTCTGCCATTACGAAGTTATGGCTCAGACGGTGTTTGCCTAGCATTAGAGTGCTAGCGTACTAGCGTTGACTCGGGTAGCATTCCGCCAACGAACCGCGTAGAAACAAAATTCCAGCGAGGAAGGAATTCGCTTGAATCAATTTAACTATATTCAGGTACAAACAGAGAAGGATTAAATAGTTCTAGCTAGCAAAGACCTTGGGAATCAACCTGGGAACAACCAGGGATGATCCCAAATAATTCCAAGCAACAGAACCAACCTGGCTGGACAAAATAGCAGGTGGTAGGTTGGTAAACAACCTCTGGTTCTGTTTTTCCAACCTGGGAAAACAACAACCAGGTTCAGGTTCTAAAAACAGAACCTGTTTTGTCTTTGCCCAACCAGCCAAATGCTGGTTCCGCTGGTTTCCCCTGGCCTTGTAGCATGCAGATACAGACAAACAACATCCAACCTTCACCTAAATTGTACCCCTATAGTGCCTTCCCTGCTACACTATAGTTAACCAAACAAAACAGTACAATTCCGAGTTGGATAGAACTGAATCTGCGCAATCAACTCAACCGAACTGCAAAGCTTCCATCTTGGGTTCCTTTGCGAGCTCGTCCTTTCTGCTTGCACTGTTCATAGCGCATACAATGTTGTGCCAAAGCGCACATTGCGCGAGTACCTGCAAATGCATCAAGCGAAAAATTCGAAAGCAAACAAACACACGAACACACCATTCACACGCAAATGCATTCGCACACGCATACTCGTACAAACAGACGGCAGGATGTCGTGCAATGTGCATTTGCACCCAACAGAGTCAACGCTAGTATGCTAGCACTCCAACGCTAGGCAAACGCTGTCCGAGCCATAACTTAGTAATGGCAGAACTTTTCGCGAGGCAACTTGGCTCATTTTAAAGCTCTTGGAGCGAATTCTCAGCTTAATCCGATCGACGGTCTGCACGGCACGCTGCGCGACGTTCAAGGTACTCTTGCTGTTTTGACTAAGTCCTTCTTGATCCCTCTCTCTACAAACTCGGACCCGAGGATAGGGGCTGGTCTTGTACCAGGCACCCAGGGACCCTTGGAGGTGACCCCGAGGAGAGGTTTTAAGTTTGGTTAAGTCCTAATAGCTTGAGTTTATTAGGCCCTTACACCAACACCTAGAAGTCGTAGACCATCCGGGTGAAACGGTACCCCCTCCGGTAGGACACACCCGTCAGCCCCCCGAGCGCTCCATGCCGCACATTTCGCGGGGTTGTGAGACAGCCCTGCCCTCCGTAAGCCGCTGGTGAAACGATTGAACGCCGCTGTGCACTCTGCCGCATTTCCTAAAAACGTTACGTCATCTGCGTAAGCTAGGCATAGTATCGTGGGGAAAGCAGCGGCTGTGTCCCTTAGAGCTGGATTGATGCCTGCTGCAAAGAGCAGGGGGCCGAGGGGATCCCCTTGGCGCACTCCGGTTTCACTGGTGAGAGGTGGGCTGTGGAAGCCGTGGTCGAGGTAGAGCAGCGAGGGCGCACCGTATGAGACCTTGGCTAGTGGTAGTAGGCTGACCTCTCTCTCTCTCTCTCTAATGGTCCGTATATTGATATAGCTGCAAGGTACAAGCATGCAAGTGAGATGACAAAGATTAGACAAGCCTAAGGGCACACTAAGAGATATACTACCACACAACCTAACGCACAATCATGTCAACTATCCCCTAGACCTCCACCAGGGGCTCAATCACGGTGAAGCTGTCCCCCAGGTGGAGCTCCTGCTGCGTCCCCCCAACCGGGGGGTGCTCAGCCATAGCAGCTTGGCAGGTCTTCATGAGGAACCCTACTGACTGGGCCCTCTGCAGCGCCACGGACCACCTTTGCCTGAAAAGATGGAGAAATCTAGCTGCATGAAATGAGTTAGGTTCGGCGTTGAAGTGACGCCTAGCAGCAGAGTCCGCCAGCAGCTTCAGGAACATGGGCACCTCCGCACAAGGGCACCCGTAGGTCTCAACAGCGAGGGGGAAAAAGCCTACCGTATCAGGCCGGCTTGCATAGTGTTTAGCCTTCTTATCCGCTTGCTCCCTTGCTGCCCACCCCCTTCCCTTGGCAGCCCTCTTATCCCGGGTGCTAAGTGGATCTGTTACTGTTACATCACAAATATAGACAGCACCGCTGCTCCGGTCCATCATTGTCAGGTCTGCCGTCTCTTCATCCACGTGGCAGTAGACCGCGGACTCTGTGTGAACGATGAAGCACGCATCCTGCGCCATGCTGACGCAGGCATCCGGTAGCTCATTATATGTGTTAATCCTGTATTTTCCAGTGCCGCAGCGAAACATGTATTAGGCAGCCGCGGATCTGTGATCTCGACGTGTTTTGGGCAGTCACACTTTGCAGGTGTTGCATAAGGCAGGCCCAACCGAAAACGGACTGCATTTGCGAAGTGCTCGGGTCCAATCCGCCGTGTTGACTCGATTGGGATAGGACCATTTGCAGTGTCCTGTACCTGCACCGCGTAACGGCTACCGTGGACCTCTAGGGCATGCTGCAGCTTGACGTCGGTCCGTTCTAGTCGTTCTCGATCCAGCAGCTCTCGCGCGTCGAAAGGCAGGGTGGTTTCGCACTCAGCGAGCCAGGTGTGGAGTGGCGTGCTCTCGTCTCTGGGCAGGAGCATTTGGTCGCAAGCGTGGGACAGTGCGGAGTCCGGCGCTAGCGCGAGCGTAGCGAAAAACAGCGCCGCTTGCGTGAAGCTTGCGACGAATCCGTAAACTCCCTCGACGAGGGGGTCTGTGGTGCCCACTCCCCCAAGAGAAGGAGGAAGGGACGCCTGAGCCCATACGCGCGCCTAATCTGCTCTGCCCGCCGGAACTCGTATGTTGCACGAGATAAGCAGCGCCGTTAGGAGGTCACGGCCCCACTGAGTCCACGTATCCCGGGAGACGAGATTGAGTGGGGTCGTCCGAGTGAGATACGCCACGCGCCGAGAGATGCAGCGCGCGATCAACAGCGAAGAAACCTGCGGGTCAGCCCGCTCGATGAGTGGCAAAGGTTTCACCATTTCCCCACGTTGCCCAGCCAAGAACGTGGCTGCTCCATCAGCCACCCCGATAAAACTACCCAATAGTCGAACGCCGTCCTTGCAGAAAGGGACCCCTAGCGGCAGCTCGGTTGAAACACACGTGGCAGCGCTCCATGCGGTGCACTTCTGAGGGTTGTGTTTCAGCCCCAATAATTCCGGCCATGTGGTGAAGTTGTTAAAAGCAGCTACGGTTGTACGTGGTTCACCCACGAATGTCACGTCGTCCGTATACGCCAAAAAATTCACATCAGGGTGTGCTGCTGTAGTGTCGCGGAGTGTGGGGTGGATCCCCGCCGCAAAAAGGAGTGGGTCCAGGGGATCGCCCTGGCGAACGCCCCGTTGACTCCGCACAGGTTCGCTCGCAAAGTTTGAATCTAGGTGCAGCTGTGACGGGTTACCGTATGTCAGTCTAACCAGAGGTAGCAGCGGCGACAGGCTGGGTTCTTGTAACGCAGTAACGATAGCCTGTCGCAAAATGCTATTGAAAGCATTCGCAATGTTGGTTTGCAGTACCAGGCTGTTCGGGTGGCCATCCACGTAGGTTCAGGCGGCATGAATTATCGCTTCCACCCCACCTGGCACCGCCACTACGTAATGTAGGGGAAGGAAGTGATCGCATGCAGCTTCGCCTATAACCGAGAGTGCAGCCTTGGCCGCTAGCCGCGTCAGTGTCACGATTCTGCTTTTTGCGTAGAGCAGTAGATATAACATCGTGACTGATAAGATCTAGGAAAAACTACAGTAGGGAGGATAACAATAGAATCGGCTGGAGCTGAAGCGAGAAAACCAAAAAGTAGGGAATTGGCGGGCGAACGGGAACCGTTGGCACAACGGTAATCCATCGCTGGTACTTAAGAACTTAGGCAAGCTTAGGCAGATTTCTTGCGTGATTGTTTTCGAACTTATGCTTACCAATTCCAGTATATCCAAGCGAAACTGAGCACGAGAAACCAACTGCGCAAGCATCCACTAGTCCTTCAACCGCTCCCTCAGTCAGCTGAGCTACGGTTTGAGAACCAGCTACAGGCTGAGTCAAGGGACATTTCAACAATCACGCAAGGAATTGTCGATGAATAGTCAAGATTTTGTAACGGCGCGATTGTGGAACGACACGGGCGAGTTGAAGCCCACGGCGGGGTGGCGAGCCGAGGTTATCGCTGCGCAGAGACATGCAGGCGTGGCACGCGCCGAAACAGATTCACCGAAGTACCGGACGCCTCACCAACGAGCCCGCGCAGTTGGAGATAGCCTGGAACGAGCTCGGACCGTCGTCTCGGACCCTGGAGATACTCCACACGACGCTCGCTAGACTGAGAGAATAAGAGAACGTTGGAAGAACCAAGAAGCGGTGACCCCGCAAACCGGAATGCCCGGGATGCCTCCGAAGAATGACGTACCCGACACGCGCTGGAGGCCGAGCGAAGGCCCCGTACCAGAGCCGAGGCAAGGGAGGGCTCTGGTGCACAGTGGCGTCGCAGTTGCACCAGACGGCCCGCAGGAAGGATATAGTAGCAGTGGAGTCCGCTGGAAGGCGACCAACTTGCCCAAAGTGGAGGTAGCGGAGCGATATACGGGTATTCCGGGCGTGGGGCCCAGCCTGAAGAATTACCTCATGCAGCTCGAGACCGTGCAGTACTGCTGGGAGCGCGATGGATATGACCCGGCCGAGTTCTTCCGGAAAATGGTGGGGACGTTGGCGGGCGAAGCTGAGACATTCTACCGTCTGACTCGAGACGAAGTCTGGGAAGAGCTGGCAGAAGGAGAGATATCCAACCCTACGGCCCGATTCCTGCAGCTGCTATGGAAGAAGTTCGCGGTACAGACAAAGGCGCGCGTCGAGGAGTTTCGGGACTTCCGTCCTAAGAAGGAGGAGTCGCTGTTGGCTCATTATTGCCGACTCTGCGAATTAGCTGGGGACCTGGAAAGCACGGACGAACGCCTGCTGGTGAGGAAATTCGTGCGAGGGCTAGACGAGGAGCTGAAGGGAGTGGTACGGAGCACCGTCTACGGCATTGGCGCGGATATTACCCTCAAGGAAGTCTATTTGCTGACGAAGAAAACGGAACAGGCGCAACGACTGTTGGATCTGGAAGATTTGGAAGGAAAAAGTCGGGCAGGGACGAGCTGGGCAGCAGTGGCAGTACCAGACTCCGCCTCTGGGGGCAGCGGCCGCGCTGACCCTCGGCTCTGCCACACATGTGGAGAGCACGGGCTCCTGGAGCGTGACTGCCCCAACGCACCGACATGCGAGCAGTGCGGGAAACATGGGCATCGGAAGGAGGACTGTTACAGTCGGCCGAAAGACGTGCTGGGGGCAACTCGAGAAGAGCTCCAAGCCGAGTTTCGGCGGCTACAGCTGAGACTCGAGCAGCTACCTTATCCGAAGGAAGTAAAAGCACGGGCTATGCTGGCGTACGAAGAGGTGGACGAAGCCAAAGAAGAGGGCGAGGAAGACTACACGCAGGAGTATGCAGCAATGGCGTACCCTCGGGTACGGGATGACCTCCGCCTCCGACCAAGGGCCAGTCAGTCCCAGAGTAGCGAGGTGACTAGTGGAACCCGCTTACGGAGCAGTCAAACGGAAGGAACGCGGCCCTCTGATATCAGGCGACACCCGAACGAAAGGCTGGTGTGCCAGTCGTCTGTGCTGATCGCAGAAAAGGGCAGTCTCACCGTGGGAGGCCTACCCATGAGACAAGCAATCATTGATATGGGTGCGCATCACGTGCTCATCGGCAAGGGACTTGCCAAACAGCTGAAGCTGGATGTAGCCGATCGCACCATTGAGCGGGGAATTCTACTCATGACCGCCGAAGGAGGAGAGCCTAAGTGGATGCCGAAAACGAGGCGGCCGGTGGAAGTGGTGCTCTTACCCGGGACTGAGAAGGAGTGTTGCATCCGTCTGCAGTGCGGCGTCTCTGAATCAGAGGACTACGATGTCCTCGTCGGGATGGAGCTCCTCTAATGAGTGGGAGCTACTATTTGCACGTGGCAGGAGAAGGTGCTGTTCCGCGTGCAATACTGGGACCCTGAGAGCTCCGTAGGCACGCTGCCTGTCCGGTTCGTTCGGCAGGAGCCATGAGAGGCATATCAGGCACAAAGGAAGGATCTGACAGAGGAACTGGAGGATTGGCCTTGGGAAAGGTACGAGTAGGAATACGAACGGCGGATCGACCGGCGGACCTTATGACAAAGCCCGCCGGACTTGACGGAACGTGTTAGTATTGGATGCGCGTCGTTGTGAATGCATGTCATCCTAACGTCCTGCCGAGTGCTCGTGCTATGTGTGCTTGCATTATTTGCATGAGCATATGTCATTACGCATGGCTGTTGGATTTTATCATCTCTGTGTTTTTCACCAAATCTACATGCTTAATCTACATGAGAAATCTTTAGCTTTCCAACGATACCAAGATTTCCAAGATTTGGATTTCTTATTACCTTTTGGGGTTATATCTAATTTGGGCAGATATTGGGACATGACCTTAAAGGGATCTTTGGTTGGGTGGTTAGGAAGGCAATTTTGACATTTGGATTGGGGTGGCTAGAAGTTTCTAGCATGAGTTGCAAATGTTGCAACACCTAGGCAAAATCCAACTAGATTGGATTTTGCATGTGACACCTCAAGGACCTCATGATGAGGGTTGCATCCTTGCTGCTAGGAAGGTTCCTACCATCCTTCCCTAGCTCTTGGAGAACCTCTTCATTCTCATGGTTCTCTTGGAGTCCCCAACTCCAACATCCTATGCCTTAATGCTTGTACTTCCTCCACCACTCTAGTCATGCTTGACGTTTTTATATGGTTCTCACTCTATAGACTATCATTTTAAGTGATTCAAATTGGAGATGGTAGTTAAGCATGACAGATCCTGAACAACAAGTGGTATCAGAGCGGGTAGTCGACTTTGAGATGACGAATCGTCCTAAATTCTCAACCAATGTTGACGAGTGAGACCATTTTTTAGGAGCTCTGCTCGCAACTTTCGATTGGTGGTCAAATCACGTTCTAATTCCAAGTATCCAGTCCGCGATGGCGATTTTCGTGAAGTCGGAATTTCTGGCAGAATTCTCTCCAAACGATTTCTCAAGTTTCCACCGTTCATAAGGCCTCAATATGACTCGAAAGGACTCCAGAGGTAGAGAGTCTGGATGGCTAGATGGCGAGATGGCTAGAGGTAGAGAGGCTGGAGAGCAGGGGGGAGTTGCTGGTGGTGGAGTGGGGACTCACCAACCAGCCAACCCTACGCTACCGTTATCATCTACACCATCTCCAACAACCATGATCCCGTGAAGGCGTTCTTGATTGAGAAATTCATGGGGGAGGACTACGAGCACTGGAGCTTCCGCATGAGGCTGATGTACACCCAATATAGGCTATTGGACCTGGTGGAGGGGAAGGAGAAGATGCCGGAGGCCGCGAAACTGAAAGGAGCATGGATGAAGTGCTCTTTCGACACGTACATACTTATGGTGCAAGCGGTTGGCGGAAGACAACTCGACCACATCAAGGACCTCTTGGGTGATCCAGAGTGTGGCCCCAAGGCTTGGAGGAAGCTTCTGGATGTGCACTCACCGACACACGTGTTGGTGTAAGGGCCTAATAAAATCAAGCTATTAGGACTTAATCAAACTTAAAACCTCTCCTCGGGGTCACCTCCAAGGGTCCCTGGGTGCCTGGTACAAGACCAACCCCTATCCTCGGGTCCGAGTTTGTAGAGAGAGGGATCAAGAAGGACTTAGTCAAAACAGCAAGAGTACCTTGAACGTCGCGCAGCGTGCCGTGCAGACCGTCGATCGGATTAAGCTGAGAATTCGCTATATCGAAGCTCGCTCCAAGAGCTTTAAAATGAGCCAAGTTGCCTCGCGAAAAGTTCTGCCATTACTAAGTTATGGCTCGGACAGCGTTTGCCTAGCGTTGGAGTGCTAGCATACTAGCGTTGACTCGGGTAGCATTCCGCCAACGAACCGCGTAGAAACGAAATTCCAGCGAGGAAGGAATTCGCATGAATCAATTGACTATATTCAGGTACAAACAGAGAAGGATTAAATAGTTCTAGCTAGCAAGGACCTTGGGAATCAACCTGGGAACAACCAGGGATGATCCCAAATAATTCCAAGCAACAGAACCAACCTGGCTGGACAAAATAGCAGGTGGTAGGTTGGTAAACAACCTCTGGTTCTGTTTTTCCAACCTGGGAAAACAACAACCAGGTTCAGGTTCTAAAAACAGAACCTGTTTTGTCTTTGCCCAACCAGCCAAATGCTGGTTCCGCTGGTTTCCCCTGGCCTTGTAGCATGCAGATACAGACAAACAACATCCAACCTTCACCTAAATTGTACCCCTGTAGTGCCTGCCCTGCTACACTATAGTTAACCAAACAAAACAGTACAATTCCGAGTTGGATAGAACTGAATCTGCGCAATCAACTCAACCGAACTGCAAAGCTTCCATCTTGGGTTCCTTTGCGAGCTCGTCCTTTCTGCTTGCACTGTTCATAGCGCGTACAATGTTGTGCCGAAGCGCACATTGCGCGAGTACCTGCAAATGCATCAAGCGAAAAATGCGAAAGCAAACAAACACACGAACACACCATTCACACGCAAATGCATTCGCACACGCATACTCGTACAAACAGACGGCAGGATGTCGTGCAATGTGCATTTGCACCCAACAACACGCTACCGGCATCGTGCTACTCGCGCGACGGCTTCGCGGCATCAAGTTCGTTGATGGAGAGCCGATGCAACCGGTGTTGGACGAGATGCGCGACATCTTCACGAAGCTCCAAGGCGGTGGTGTGGTGTACCCGGAGCTCGTGCAATGCGTGGAGATCGTGATATGGCTACCGGAGTCGTAGTCGGCCCTTGCGATCAACCTCAAATCACAACAGTCCCAGTGGAGCGTGGATTACATCCGAGCGCGCGTCCTTGAGGAGGACTTGCTGCGTCAGAGTGTGGAGTGCTCGGAGGAGGGGGCTGGCTATGGAGTTGGAGGTGGAAAGAGTGGCTTCAAGAAGAAGTGGAAGGGCAAGAACAATGACAACTCTAAGGAGGATGGCGGCGGGGGTCAAGGGGAGGTGTGCTTCTACTGCAAGAAGCGCGGACATCGTTGGCGGAAGTGCTACCAACCGCCCAAGGATTGGACCCCACCTTCAACAAGCAACCAGCGTGGTGGCACGAGGAGTGGGGGAGTCATGGGAGCTAGTGGAGAGGAAAAGGAGGAGAAGAAAGGCGGCAAATCTGAGGAGCGGAAGGCTGGGTACTTCTTCTTCGTGAACGAAGGCGCAGCCGACCTCACTTTGGCTGCCAAGGTTCTCCTACACCCCCTCACCCATTGGGTGATAGACTTGGGAAGCTCCTGGCACATGACTCCTCGTGCGGACCTACTCGATGAGATTCAGCCCGCACCCATCTCTACAGTCACATCCGCGACGGGCGCCAAGGCCAAGGTCATGGGCATGGGATGCGCCAAGTTCATGGGAGCGGATGGAGAGCTCGTGGGGCTGAAGAACGTGCTGTGGGTGCCGGACTTGTGCGCGAACCTGATTTCTACCGGCCGGTTGGGAGATGCGGGTGTGAACACCGAGACGATTGGCTCGAAGCACTATCGTGCCTACAATGACGACCGCCTCATTTGGGACCTGCAGCGGAAGGGAGACATCCACACGTGCATGTGGCAGATCCCGATCCACCCTTGGCGGAAATCGGGCAAGGGGGCAGCCGCGGCAGCTATGGAGGAGAGTGTCACCAAGGAGGAGCAGCAGGGTGTGCAGGGAGAGGAGCTGATTGGACGAAGCGCAGCGGTGAAGGCGTCGGCTACCTCGGGCCAAGCGGATTGGGAGACTTGCTGAGCATCGACGACTCGCACATGTGACAGTATCTACATTGGAGGTGATGCACAAGGAGAAGTGCGTGCATGGGCTGCAACTGCAAGGAGATGGCGCTCACTATGGCAGCTGCGAGGCGTGCATGCAAAACAAGTTTGCGCGGTTCCCGTTTCCACGTGCGGAGGGATCGGCGAAGGCACCCTTGGAGGTGGTGCACATATATGGACTTGGTGGGTCCTATGAGGACGGAGGGGACTGGGGGAGTGACGTACTTCCTCACCATGGTGGACGAATGGAGTCGTTTCACGTGGGCACGTCCCTTGTCCAAGAAGAGCGATGCTGCAGCGGCGATCAAGGAGGATTGGTTGCCGATGGTGGAGCGGCAAGCGATGCGGCTGGTGAAGGTGCTGAGGAGCGACCGTGGTGGAGAGTTCCTTGGAGCGGAATTCACCAAGTTTCTCAAGAGAAACGGCGTCCGACACCAGCTGACATGCCCAGGAACACCGCAGCAGAACGGCATTGCTGAGCGTGCCAACCGGACCATTGGCGAGGCGGCTAAGACTCTGTTGGGGGCTGCTGGGATGCCCTACAAGTTCTGGCCTGAAGCTGTTCGCCATGTCATCACGGTCAAGAACAGGGTCTTGACACATGTTGGTGACAAGCACTGGGTGCCATACGAGCGTTGGCTTGGGAAGAAGCCATCCATTGACATGCTGCGGGTGTGGGGCTGCATGGGGCTTGTGATGGTGCCTAAGGAGCAGAGGCACAAGCTGGAAGTTGCTGCTGTGTGGGCTGTCCATCTTGGGATGGCTCCTGACTCGAAGGGGTGGCTGATGTGGGACCCCAAGAGCAAGAAGACGCTGGTCAGCCGTGACGTAAAATTCGTGGAGGACGTCACGTACAAGGACTAGCAGCAGCAGCAGCAGGTGCAGATTGGCTTGCGTCTGCAGGAGATTGAGCGAGGGTTTAGGGTTTAGGGTTTAGAGTTTAGGTTCTGCAGTGGAGGAGGTTCAGCTGCACCTTGAGGATCTCCCTGGGTCAGAGCTGACCAGTGACCACAGTGGCGGTGGTGAGCAGCAAGGTGCTGGTCCTACTGCGGAGAAGGGGTTGGAGGATGAGTCGGCACGTGTGGACTCACCATCTCAGCCCGAGCTAGGTGCAACTGCCAAGGTCACCAAGAGGAGTGTGCAGAAAGGAGCTTCACCACATGGGCAGCAGACTGCAACTCGCGAAAAGAGAGTGGCAGCAGCACCTTCAAGGCTGAAGTATAGCCGTTTGGGAGGACCCAAGCAAGTTGTCATGGCGGTTCAGGCGGATGAGGGAGAGGATGAGGAGATGGCCTTCTGTTTCTTCACACCCTTGCCTGGAGAACCAGCCACAGTGGAGGAGGCACTGAGTGGACCCCAGAAGGAGGAGTAAAAGGCTGCCATGGATGCGGAGTTTAACAGTCTCATTGAGAATGGGACTTGGGAGCTTGTTGAGTTACCCGAGGGGCGACGGCCGATCAGCAGCAAGTGGGTCTTCAAGGTGAAGAGTGGAGCTGATGGTGCGTTGGAGCGGTTCAAGAGCCGCTTGGTCGCCAAGGGGTTTCAGCAGAAGGAGAAGGTCGACTTTGGGGAGATCTTCACTCCCATTGCTAAGCCAGTGACATTGATGACCTTGCTGGCTGGAGCAGCTGTGAAGGGATGGCATGTGAAGCAGATGGATATCACCACAGCGTTTCTCAATGGAATACTGCTGGAGGATATCTACATGGCGCAGCCCGACGGCTATGAGGATGGGACCAGCCGGGTGTGCAAGCTCAAGAAGGCTATCTATGGCCTTAAGCAAGCGCCCAGGTGCTGGTACGAGAAGCTGGAGGAGGTGCTGCTGAGTGGAGGCTTCAAGACGTCCCAAGCGGATCACAGCTTGTTTCTGCTTGGAGAGGGGGAGCAGCTCCTCTAGCTGCTGGTGTATATCGACGACATATGCTGTTCTCACCTTCCACGGGGCAGATTGAGAGGACACAAAAGCTGCTGATGGATAACTTCAAGTGCAAGATGCTGGGGGATGTCCACTACTACTTGGGGCTGCAGATTGAGAGGGATGTTGAGAGGAGGTGGCTGAAGGTGCATCAGTCACACTACATCTCTGGTGTCATGGATCACTATGGTGTGACTGGAGGTTGCACTATGATGACGCTGATTCCTGCGGGCTCCAAGTTTAAGAAGGCAGCTGAGGAGGATGATGTACTCGAGGATGAGCAGCAGAATGAGTACCAGTCACTCATTGGGAGTGTGATGTATGCTGCTGTGCATAAGCAACCTGATGCTTCATTTGGAGTGGGGCAGCTAGAAAGAGTTGCGCAGCGGCCCAATGAGGAGCAGTTGGAGGTGGCAAAGCGCTTGGTGCGCTACCTCGGATCAACGGCATCTGCTGGTGTTCAGTTTTCAGCTGGCGGGCAGCTGAAACAGTTTGGAGCAGATGGGATCACGCCTGGAACCTTGAAGCAATCGTGCTTCACTTGAACCAATCGCGGCAGATTTTCTCACCAAGAGACTTCCCGAGAGCGCACATTGGAAGTGTGCTAAGATGTGTGGCATGGCATTGCACTAGTGTGGGCAGCGGCGTCATAAGTGCATGCGTGTTTGAGTGCATGAGTGTTTGCATGCGTGTCAGTGTGTGTGCATGCAGTCCGTTAGTCTGAGGGGGAGTTTGTTGGATGCATGTCATTGTGAGTGCATGTCATCCTAACGTCCTGCTGAGTGCTCGTGCTATGTGTGCTTGCATTATTTGCATGAGCATATGTCATTATGCACGGCTGTTGGATATTATAATCTCTGTGTTTTTCTCCAAGTCTATATGCTTGATCATGCAGGAGAAATCCAGAGCTTTCCAACGATACCAAGATCGCCTTATTCCGACCAAGATCGCCCAAGTTACAAGATTTCCAAGATTTGGATTTCTTATTACCTTTTGGGGTTATATCTAATTTGGGCGGTTATTGGGACATGACTATAAAGGGATCTTTGGTTGGGTGGTTGTGAATGCAATTTTGAATTTTGGATCGGGGTGGCTTGAAGTTTCTAGCATGAGTTGCAAATGTTGCAACACCTAGGCAAAATCCAACTAGATTGGATTTTGCATGTGACACCTCAAGGACCTCATGATGAGGGTTGCATCCTTGCTGCTAGGAAGGTTCCTACTATCCTTCCCTAGCTCTTGGAGAACCCCTTCCCTCTCATGGTTCTCTTGGAGTCCCCAACTCCAACATCCTGTGCCTTAATGCTTGTACTTCCTCCACCACTCTAGTCATGCAACGGCTTGACGTTTTTATATGGTTCTCGCTCTATAGACCATCTTTTTAAGTGATTCAAATTGGAGATGGTAGCTAATCATGAGGCGCACAATCCTACGGAGCGGATTTGCGTTTAGTTGAGAAATGAGTTCGTCGTAAGTTCTCGAAGTGACGGATCCTAATCAACAGTAAGTCGCGTGCAGGCCTTGGACGTGCCCATACGCATCCTGCAGCTATATGGGGGAATTGTGACAGGCGTGGCAGCGGCGTTATGAGCAGGATGCACGGTCAAGCGGTGGATTCATGTCGAGCGCGATCCAGCAGTGTGCAAGATGGCGCGCCACCACGCCTTGCTGCTCCGAGATGAATACCCAAATCAGATGTGGGAGGACGCGATTCCGCACGAGTCCGAACAAGAGGTGCATGACGTCCGAGATATCTCAGAGGAGGTATTGGACAGCTGGGGGCAGATAGACTTGGTTATCGCAGGGTGGGAATGTCAGGGATACTCTAGAGTCGGGGAAGGTCTGGGGATGGAAGGCGCCCGGGGAGCATCGTTCCGGGACCTGCGGCGGGTGTTAGAGATGATCCAGCGGCGACAGGGGGAAATCGCCTACATTCTAGAGAATGTAGACCTGGCAGA
Organism: Closterium sp. Yama58-4; assembly: GCA_947470075.1. NCBI lineage: Eukaryota > Viridiplantae > Streptophyta > Zygnematophyceae > Desmidiales > Closteriaceae > Closterium > Closterium sp. Yama58-4. The sequence continues at coordinate 19,848 of CANIUD010000044.1, forward strand.
GGACAGGAGTGAGCCGGTGAAGAGAGCGTTCGAGGAGATAGTGGGAGTCTTAGGGCGAGGAGTACCCGCCGACGCGGCGCAGCTGGGATCGCAAGCACACCGGCCGCGGCGGTACTGCCAGAACGTGATGTCCACGGCGGCGTTGCGGCACTCGCGTGCAGGGTGGGAATGTCAGGGATACTCTAGAGTCGGGGAAGGTCTGGGGATGGAAGGCGCCCGGGGAGCATCGTTCCGGGACCTGCGGCGGGTGTTAGAGATGATCCAGCGGCGACAGGGGGAAATCGCCTACATTCTAGAGAATGTAGACCTGGCAGAGGACAGGAGTGAGCCGGTGAAGAGAGCGTTCGAGGAGATAGTGGGAGTCTTAGGGCGAGGAGTACCCGCCGACGCGGCGCAGCTGGGATCGCAAGCACACCGGCCGCGGCGGTACTGCCAGAACGTGATGTCCACGGCAGCGTACATGGCCATGGAGTGACAGAGGGAGTGTGTCGGATACCTACCTCCTCCTCCTCTCTTCACTCCCTTCCGCCCCTGCTCACATGTCCCTGTGCTGTGCACCCATCTCTCTCTCTTTCCGCCCCCACTTCTCACCTTCCCTTGCTCATGTCCACCTTACTCTCTGGCCTCGCCCCTTCCCGCCGTCCTTGCCTCTGGTACTCATGGTGTATTCCAATAGCTACTTCTCCAGATGAGCTTGTTGCTCCTTCACATACCACACCCTCGCTCTCTTATCTACGGCTCCTTGCTTGTCATATCTCCCTTAGCTCACTACTTGCTCAAATTGCGGCAAAGTTCTTGTGTAGAAAGGAAACATACAAGCAATGGATAGTACGTTCAGGAATCCGCCTATTCTACCAGCATAGCCACCACCACATTCCGGTCCTGTCATCCCTGCCTATGTTAGCAGCTAGAACTACTCCACACAGGCGTGCAGCCGTGCTGCCTCTTGCCACCCTCCCTTGCCCTATCTGCTCATCCTCCAGCTGTTACTCTCTGATTCAGCTCGCTCCCCGAACATATCCTGCACACATAGGGAAAGCAAACACGCATGCATACGAACACCCATCCGTCTCATCCTGCGCTGCTGCTTCCTGCTGCCGCTGCCCTGGCTGCCTCTGTTTCTGCAGCCCACCCCTCCTCGCTTATGTAAGTTCCAGCTCCCGCTCACCCATGCAACCCTCCGACCCTCAGGCTCGGCAACCGTCCGCTCCCCAAGTCCCTCCTCCATTCCTGAAACGTCAAATGTCTCTTCGGCTCCCGTCCTCATTGTACTCCGCTTCGCTATGTACAGTATCTACAGTATATAGAGCCCATGCACCTCATTGCCTTACCCTTCACATTCATGCAAATGTGACAGCTGTCGGATACCTACCTCCTCCTCCTCTCTTCACTCCCTTCCGCCCCTGCTCACATGTCCCTGTGCTGTGCACCCCTCTCTCTCTCTCCCTTTCCGCCCCCACTTCTCACCTTCCCTTGCTCATGTCCACCTTACTCTCTGGCCTCACCGCTTCTCGCCGTCCTTGCCGCTGGTACTCATGGTGTATTCCAATAGCTACTTCTCCTGCCCCCTCCCATGACCTGCTGCTGCCGTCCTCGCCCTGGTCATAGGACCGTTGTAACCTCCCGCCTTCTGCTGTTTTCCTGCGAGGGCCACGTTGGTGACGTGGTCCATCACTCTCTTCCCCTTTGCATCCTCCAGCACCAGCACTCCCGAATCACGAACCTCCTTGACCTCCCACCTCTGCTGTGACACTCCCACATCTAGTCCATCTCGCTTCGCCCGCCGCACGTACACCGCTTGCCCTTCCTCGACTGCTGCATGCTTTCCCGCCATCTTGTTCAGCTGCCGCTGCTTGTAACGGTGTATGTCCCGCAGCTGCGCCACCTTCAAGCTCTCCATCACCGCCGGCAGCATTTTCTTCAGGTACCTGGCTCTTGCGTCAGCCAGCGCTACCCACTTCTCCACCGTCCTGGCCGTGACACTGTCAAGCATCAGCCTCGGAGCATCCACCGGCAGTATGGGGTGCTTTCCAAAAAGCAGGTAGTACGGGGAGACATCCTTCAACGATGCCTGCTTGCTGAACCTGTACCCCGCCATCACCCACGCCAGCTTCTTGTCCCAATCTCCCTTGTTCGCTTCTCCGTACACTCGCAGCCCCTTCTTTACCGTCTGCACCAGCCTCTCTGTCAGGCCATCACTCTGAGGATAGTACCTGGAGATGGTGCGGTGCTGTATGCCATTTTCTGCTAGCAGCTCCTTGAACTCCCCTTGAAACTCCATGCCTTGGTCTATCAAAACTTCCCCGCACGCCCCAAACCTTGTCAACACCATCTCCTCGAATGCCTCAGGCACTGCCTCTGCCGTCTTTGCCAACAATGGCCTTGCTTCTGCCCATTTACTCACATGCTCTATCATGAGCAGCACGTACCGCCTGCCCCTCCTAGACACGGGCAGCTCCCCTACAATGTCCAGTGACCACCGATATCCTAGCTCCACAATGTCCAAGGGCTGCAGCTCTGCCTGGCTCCTCAGCAGGCTCGCCTTGTTCCTGCAGCATAGTTCGCACTTCTCCACCCACTCCTTCACTTCCTTGCGCATCCCCGCCAACCACCATCCTGTCTGCAACAGCTGTAGCGTCCGCAGTGGACCGTAGTGCCCCAATTTGTTATGCACCTCTCGAATTATGCCTTCCCTCTCCGCTAGCGCCGGCACCCGCTTCCACCCGTCCTTGGTCTGCAGCTGCACCTGCTCTTGGAACCACCTGTAGTGCTGCCCCCTTGCCCTCGCTCTTGCTCCCGCTCCCCCGTCCTCAGCTGTCTCTCCCTTAATCCACCTCAGGGTCTCCTCGTCCTGCCACACGTCTGCTGCGCCCTTCTTCAGTGCTCCTCCTGCCCCTCGCTCCTTGACCATGGCGGTCAGTGCTGCTGAAGGGGGATCCAGCTCCGGTTCCGGCTTCCCTTCTCCCTTTGAAGGGTTCCTGGAGATCCCGTCCACGTGTTGCATCGTTTTGCCTGGCCTATGCTGCACCGTAAAATCGTATTCCTGTAGTTTCATGGCCCACCGCGCGTTCTTCCCCGTCAGCGTCTGGTTGTGCATCAGCCACAGTAGGGGCTAATGGTCTGTGATGGCCTGTGTCGTCCTTGCAGGTACACTCGGAAGTGTCCCACAGCCCAGACGGCTGCCAACCTCTCCCCTTCATAGGACGAGTAGTTGGCCTCAGCTGGACTGCAGGTCCTGCTCGCGAAGGCCACCACCTTCTCCACCCCACCATCCATCTGACTCAGTACTGCCCCCATTCCTACGCTGCTCCAGTCCGTGTACAGGATGAACGGCTGATGTCCGTCTGGTAGCTTCAGCACGGCCCCAATCTTTACTGCCTCCATCAAGCCGCGCAAGGCCTGCTCTTGCGGCTCTTCCCACTGCCACTTCTGCTCCTTCCGCAGCAGCTTATTCAGGGGCGCCGCTTTCTTCCTGAAGTTCTCAATGAACTTCCGATAGTAATTGAGGAAGCCCAGAAGGGCCCGCAGGCTGCTCCTGTCCTTCGGCCTCTCCACTCGGTCCAGCACCTCCACCTTGGATCTCTGGATGCTGAGCTCTCCCCCTGCTACCTCAAACCCCAGATACGCCACGCTGCTATGCCCAAAGCGGCACTTCCTTGGATGGCAGGTCGAGCCCGCCGCTTCAATTGCTGATAGCGTCGCCTCCACATCCCGCACATGTGTGTCTGCATCCGGGCTGAAGATGATCACATCGTCGATGTAGCATGCCGCCCCTTTCACCTCCCTCAGCACCGCATCCTTGACTCGCTGGAATACGGCTGAGGCATTCCTCAAGCCAAACGGCATGAAGTTCCACTCATAGAGTCCATCCGGCCCGTGAAGTGGAGTCTTCTTCTTGTCCTCTTCGACTATCGGTATCTGGTTGAAGCCCTGTCGCAAGTCCAGGGTGGAGAAGACCCAGCTTCCTTGCAGCTGGTCGAATATTTCTTTGGCCATTGGCATGGAGTATCTGTCCGTTGCCGTCACCTTGTTCAGCCCTCTGTAATCCCCGCACATGCGGCGAGACAGGACTGCGTCTGTCAGGTATGTCCGTGCTGCTACAACTGTGGCTGCTGCATAGTCCAATGTCGACCGCCTGATGAGACCTGGTGCTAACAGCTCGACACTTTTCTGTGCAGATGCTGATGGCTTGCGGGCTCATCCTCCTCCGCCGCTGATACACCGGTACTTCACTGGTCAGGGGCAGGCACATGGTACTAGTCACGCACTTGCCCACCTGCTGTATCATATGTGCGAACGCTGCCGCGTGCTGCCGCAGCACAGCCTCCAGCCTGATTGCTGCGGGTCCCTGAATGGCGCCTCCTATGTCCCATTGAGTTTCCGCTGCTCCAGTCGGCGCTGCCTCTGTCCTGTTCTCCGTGCTTTCTTCTGTCTCCTCTGCTGCCACCGGATCTGCTGTCACTCCTCCGCCTCTTTCCTCCGCCTCTCCCTCCCCCTCCTGCTCCGCGCCTGCATCTCTTGCCATATAGGCCCTGCTAGGCTCTAAGAAGACTTCGTCTGGATCAGGGATCCATCTCTCTGTCGGGTCTTCCTCCTCTGAGTCCCAATCCATCTCTGGCTCTCCTTCCCACCATTCTTCCTCTTCCTCTTCCTGATCCGGATAGCTTCCTGGTATTCCTAGGTGATCGTGCAGGCTAGCCATCCGCTTCTCCTGCGGCACTCCCTTCCTTCGCATCTCCCATGCCTCCTCCTCTAGAAGCTCCAAGAACCTCTCGGCTTGACTCTCCTTGGCTTCATCATCCTCTGTCTTAGGATCTGCCCGTGCTGCATGATCCCTCCTCCGTTCCCATCTGTTGCGCTCTATGTGCCTGTCCATTGTCGCTATCAGCCAGTGCAGGGCGTTAAGGTCCATGGCCTTCCCCAGTGCCCTCCTCCTCTAATCCTCCGTTACATCTGCACTTGCGGTTGCTCCTGCCATGAAGTCCATGGCTAGCTCTCGTTCCATTGCAGTTGGCTCCTCCCAGACTCCCTTCAACCGGTCGAACACCATCCCCGGCCCCTCCTGCCCGTTCTTCAACTTGAATCCTTTTGCGTTCTGGTAAGCCACCAGCGTGGGCCAGGCCTGCCTTGGCTTGCCGACTTCATTGCACGGGTACTGCGTCTCGTGATCCACGTGTCGCACTGGTGCTGGGGTCCGCACGGGCTCCAGTATGTCCACCACCAGTCGTGGTTTTGGCCTCTCCATGAGCGACAACTCATACTGCAGCACGGCTTCTGGTAGCACATTCTGCCAGTACCTTCGCGGCCGGTGTGACCTGCTGCCATTCTGAGCTGCATCCCACGCCACCCCTGCTCCTAGTTCCCCGCGGATCTCTTCTTCTGCTTGCTTCACCGCCTCTCTCTGGTCGTCCCTCGTGTCCACTTTCTCCACTATGTATGCCACTTCCCCTTGCTTGCGCTTGATCAGCTTCAAGATCCTGATTAACTCCCGAAACAGCCCACTCCTCGGATCTGCCATTCCTCGTCCCTCCCCTGCCCTGGACATGCCCTGACATTCCCAACCTGCCACTACCAGGTCTATGTGCCCCCAGCGTGCCAACGCCTCCTCCTTGACATCCTCCACTCTATGGCAGATCCACTCTGCCCCCCGCTCCACTGCTCCTTCATACAACTGAGATGGGTACCTCTCTTCCAATTTCGTAATGTGATGCCATGATATCGTGCTCACGACGTCATCGTTGTCCACGTAGATGTATTTCGTCACGCTCAGACCAGCTTTTAGTACTGCTGCCAGCCCCGTGCTGATCCCACCGAACAGCTCCAGTAGTACCAGCGGCTTCTGAAACACCCTGCCATCCAAGTGCAGCTGCCGCAGGCTGCCGCTCTCTCCCCACTGCTTCCGATGCCAGTCTCTGTACCTCCTTTCTTCCTCCAGCGCTTCCCAGTTCAAGCGCCCCACCTCCTCCTCTGCCGTCTTCACTTCCGCTTGATACACCTCTCTGGGTTCCCGTCGGATGAAGTGCACCGGCAGCTCTGCCACACATCCGTCGTATTCCCAGTACGTCACCCGATACGTCAGCCGCTCTTCCCACATGCAAATAGTCAAGCCGATGCTATACAGGAACTCCATCCCCAGTAACAGGTCGTAATTTTCTGAAGGCGAGATGCCGCACTGCAGATTCACCGAGCATTCCTCGGGGCTTCCTTGCCTGATCAGGATCTCCACCGTGGCCCGCGTCTTTGGCATCCATTTCGTACCGCCTCCCTCGGCCGTCATTAGTAGCAGTCCTTCGGCTGTCCAGCTGCAGCTGTTCTGCCAGACGCCTTCCTATCAGCACCGGGTGGGCTCCAGTGTCAATGATGGCCTGCTTCACCGGCAATCCTATTGTCATATACCCCTTTTCTGCCACCAGCACTGATGCCGCGCAGCTGAGCCTCTCCAGCGGGTGCCGCCGAGGTGCCACTCCTCCCCTGTCCTCTCCCGCTAGCCTCCTTGGCCCGTGTTCTTGTCGTCCTTCCGTCCTCTGCCTGAGGTGCCTCTCCCTTGGCCTCAGCCCGAGCTCGTCCCTCTCCCACGCCGGCCTAGCCATGAAACAACATTCCTCTTCGCTTCCTTCCTCCTCTTCCTCCTGCCTCGCCACCATGGCCGGCCTTCTCTCGGTTCCCCTTTCCCGCTCTTCCAGCAGAGCTTTCAGCCGTTCTATCTCCGCCCGCATCTCCGCTATCTCCCCTTTTTCCCTAGTTTCTCCTCGACGCGAGTAGCATTCTTTCTCCACTTATCCTCTCCTCCCGCATTTATCGCACGTCGGTGCCTCTGGGCAGTCCCTCCGCAGATGATCTTCCTTTCCGCAAATGGAACACGCCAGTGGATTCTGACAGTCACGTCGCAAATGTCCTGTCCGCCCGCAGTTATGGCACTTCCGCAGGTCTGCAGGCCCTCTCGGCGGCTGCTCGTGCTCCACCGGGCTGGCGCTCCAAGCTGGCCGCCTCCTCTCTGCCGTCGAACAGCCGCCGCCCCGTCTAAATTCTCTTCGCCGTCTCGTACGCCACTTTCAGCGCCGCCGCTGCCCCCAACTCGAAGATTTTCACCTGCACATCTCGCTGCAGTTCGTAGTTCAGTCCGTTCAGGAATTTACTAACGAGCCGTCTTTGATCTATGCAGTTCATATCCTCTCCTAGCTCCACCAGCCGCCCGTAGTATGCCAGTAGGGATTCACCCGTCCTTCGCTTGAAATCTCGGAATTCTACGACCCGCTCTGGCGTCTGTAATGGAAGCTGCTCGCGCAGCATCTCCCAGAACAGCTTCGTCGGATCTCTTTCTCCCGTCCTCCCCTGCGTCGCCCAATCCAGCAGCTCGCGGCGGCAAATCCAGTAATAGGTCTCCGCCTCTCCTGTAAGCGTATTCGCCAATCCTCGGAAGAACTCCTCCGCCGCAAGCTGATCTCGTTCCCACCTCGCTCGCAGGTTTTCCAGCTGCATGAGGTAATTCTTCAGGGAAGGACCTCGCCGCATCTCTCCCGAAAATCGTTCCGGCACTTCCACCTTCGGGAGCATGGTGTATCGCCACCGCGACGTAGCGGCCTCCTCCTCAAACCCCTGCCACGATCCGCTGCGCTGATATGGTCGATCCGTCCCCGTCCTCCCTCCGGCGTTCGTGCCACCCTTCTCTGACACCGGCTTCTTCGCCTCAGCTTCCTCCACTGCTTCCTCTGTCTCACGCGTATTCTCGCGAGCGGTGTCGGAGCCCGTGGCTCCCCCTTGTCTACCGTGCTCGCCTCCCTCCGCGCCGTGCGCACCGACAGCTCCGTGAGCCCCCGCATCGTTCTTCCCGTCACCCTCCATTTCGTCGCTTCCCACTATAGGTTCCTTCGCCGCAAAATCTTACCCTGACCTTGTGGGCATGCCTCCTCTGATTGCTTGTATGTGATGAGCTCGTTGCTCCTTCACATACCACACCCTCGCTCTCCTATCTACGGCTCCTTGCTTGTCATATCTCCCTTAGCTCACTACTTGCTCAAATTGCAGCAAAGTTCTCGTGTAGAAAGGAAACATACAAGCAATGGATAGTACGTTCAGGAATCCGCCTATTCTACCAGCATAGCCACCACCACATTCCGGTCCTGTCATCCCTGCCTATGTTAGCAGCTAGAACTACTCCACACAGGCGTGCAGCCGTGATGCCTCTTGCCACCCTCCCTTGCCCTGTCTGCTCATCCTCCAGCTGTTACTCTCTGATCCAGCTGGCTCCCCGAACCTATCCTGCACACAAAGGGAAAGCAAACACGGATGCATACGCACACCCATCCGTCTCATCCTGCGCTGCTGCTTCCTGCTGCCGCTGCCCTGGCTGCCTCTGTTTCTGCAGCCCGCCCCTCCTCGCTTATGTAAGTTCTAGCTCCCGCTCACCTATGCAACCCTCTGACCCTCAGGCTCGGCAACCGTTGGCTCCCCAAGTCCCTCCTCCGTCCCTGAAACGTCAAATGTCTCTTCGGCTCCCATCCTCATTGTACTCCGCTTCGCTACGTACAGTATCTACAGTATATACAGCCCATGCACCTCATTGCCTTACCCTTCACATTCATGCAAATGTGACAAGTGGTCGAGGGAGATGCTGAGGTAGTGAAGGAGCTATTAGAGAAGCGGGAATGGGGCCCCGACGAGGATTGGGTATTCGGAGGGGGGATGGATACAGAGTCGGCGGCGGCGTTGCAGGAAGTGCTGAAGCAGCATCGTGGGACTTTCGTGTACACCTTGCAGGAGCTGGGAAGGTGCATCACACACGAGATGAAGATTGAGCTCACCACCGAGGTTCCGATATACCAACGGAAGCGGCGGATGAGCCCGGGAGACATAGGTATCTGCACCGAGAAATGCAACGAGCTGTTGGAAGCGGGGTTGATCCAACGTTCCGAAAGCGACTACGCCGCAGCGACAGTGGTAGCCTCACGGAAGGATTTGACGGGAGCCGTCTCCGCGCGGAGAATGTGTGGGGATTATCGGAGTCTGAACAAGGTTATAGTGGCAGACAAGTATCTCATGCAGTCGGCAGAGGAGATCTTCAACAAGTTGCAAGGGGCAAAAGTATTCTCCACCCTAGATTTGCGGCAGGGATTCAACCAGATTCCCATTAGACCCGCAGATTGCAAGAAGACGGCGTTTCATGGGCCGGACGGCCTGTATGAGTGGCGCTTTATGCCATTCGGAATGAAAAACGCGCCCGCCCCGTTCCAACGGGTCATGGATACGATACTGCGTGGGGTGCTAGCGGCTGCCTGCTACATTGACGATGTCGTGGTGTTTAGCCCTGACGCAGAGCAGCACGTGAAGGACGTGAAGGCGACGCTGGACGCCATTCGAGAAGCTGCCTTACCTGTCACCCGAAGAAGTGCAGCTTCGGGAATACGGGAGTGAAGTATCTGGGGTTTGAAGTCCAGGGGTGATAGCTAGGGATTTAACAGGCGAAGGTGGAAGTCCTGGACAGAGTTCCCCAGCCGAAGGACAGGAGCACGCTGAGGGCAGTGCTCGGATTCCTCAACTACTACTGGAAGTTCATACCGAACTTCACCAAGACAGCTGCGGCGTTGAATCGGTTGCTGAGGGAATACCAGAAGTGGGAATGGGGAGAGGCGGAGCAAAGGGCACTCCAGGCACTGCTGAAAGCCGTGAAAATGGCTACGGTGCTGACGCTGCCCAATAAAGAAGATCTGTTTGTGCTGTATACGGGCTGGAGCAGTGCGGGTATGGGGGCGATCCTGTGTCAGAAGCGGGAAGGAGAAGAGAAGGTAGTCGCCTTCGCCAGCCGGAGCTGCAATCTAGCGGAGGCTAACTACAGCTCGTATGACGGCGACGGGCTGGCGGCAGAGTGGGCGATCACCTACTTCCAAGTATACTTGCAGGGGAGGCCGTTCAAGCTAGTGACCGATCACCAACCGCTGACCTGGCTGATGACCAACCAAGCGTTCACGGGGAGGAACGTTTGCTGGGCCATGTTACTTCAAGAATACGACTTCTCCATTCGGCACAGAGCAGACAAAACCATGCAGCACGTAGACGGGCTGTCGCGAAACCCGCCAATTCACCGCCCTACGGCTTGCTAAATGGCACCGGCGAGAGAATTAGATGCAGAAGGGGCCATCTGGGAGAAAGGGAAGGGGCATGCAGACGTATGGGAAGACCAAGAAGTCCTGGACTGGGTGCAGGGCAGGACCGCCGAAGAGACCCCAGCCAGCGAGAGAGCCAGAGCTAGAGGAGCTCATTACCGCTGGCATCAAGAGCAGCTGCAGAAGAACACGCGGGACGGTTGGGAGCTGGTCCCACGGCCACACGAGCGAGAGCAAATCATCAGCACCTTGCAGCGGCAAATAGGACAGTATGGGAGCCTTTGCATGGCGCAACTAGTGGAGACCGGTTGGTGGTGGGAAGGGATGAGGAGAGACATCAGGGAATGGGTGACCAAGTGTGAGCTGTGCAGTCGGAACAAAGCAGAACTGGAGCGGGGCATGAAGGAGGTTGCAATCGCTGCCCATACATGGCATTGGGTTTAGATGGTCCTTAGACCTAGCTGGGGAGATGCCGCCGAGCAGGAGGGGGAAGCGATACATTTCAATCATGATAGAGCACGGAAGTAAGTGGGTCGAAGTGAAGACCCTTCCCAGTAAGAACTCGGCTAAGATAGCCGAAGCGTTCGAGGAGCAGGTGCTCACTCGGTTCGGGGCGTGCGGCGAAGTGCTCACCGATCAGGGGACAGAGTTCATGGGAGAGTTTAATAAGCTGCTGCAGGTTACCGGCATTACTCACGATATCACCCACAGAGTGACGGACTCACGGAGCGATTCGTACAGACTGTGAAGCGGGGGCTGAGGGCCTACGGAGAGAGATTCAAGAGAGACTGGGACGCGCGGCTTCCGTGGGTGGTAGCCGGATACAGATTCAGCAAGCAGGCGGCACTGAGAGACCTATTGACATACTACCTTCTCTTGGGACGGGACCCAGTGCTACCCGTGGATGCGCCAAAGATACTCACGGGGTCGGTGCAGGTGGCCAATGAGGAGGATTGGGTGGGGCTGGCCGAGGCAAGAGCGAGGAACCTGAGAGAGCTCTTACCAGCAGCGCTAGAAAACTTACACATGGCGCAACTGAGAGATGCGCAGCGGTACAAGAAGAGGGGAGAACGGCAAGTCGGCAAAAGGGACAAGGCCTTGGGAGCAGGGGAGAAAGTATACCTGAAGCAGGCTAAACATGACATGATGGATGTCGGGCTGAGCACGGAGCGTTGGAAGGTTAAGGAAGTCAAGGACTCCGGGGTAGTAGTGCTCGTGAGTGCGCAAGGGCAGAAGAGAACGGATCACTGCACGAATGTGGCGCGGGCAAAGGGGCGGACAGTGGGGCAAACAGCTACCCAGACGGAGGATGAAGAGATCCAGCAGTAGTCGGCAGGGGCCCAAAGACAACCGCGGAGGGGGCAAATGGAGTATGAGGGGGGACGTGGGGGAAAGAGCAACAGAGAACTAATGGCCCTGACGAGGCCCAGCTGAGAGCACCAGGAGAGAAGACAGGGTACCAGAGACAAGCAGGAGGTGAGGAGTAGAGTTTCAAGAGCAGGTAGGGCTGGGAAAGGAGGATTGCGACAGCTGACACGATTCTACTCTTTGCGTAGAGCAGTAGATATATCATCGTGACTTCCGGATAAGATCTAGGAAAAACTACAGTAGTGAGGATAACAAAAGAATCGGCTGGAGCTGAAGCGAGACAACCAAAAAGTAGGGAATTGGCACAACGGTAACCCGTCGCTGGTACTTAAGAACTTAGGCAAGCTCAGGAAGAATACTTGCGTGATTGTTTTCACACTTATGCTTACCAATTCCAGTATATCCAAGCGAATCTGAGCACGAGAAACCAACTGCGCAAGCATCCACTAGTCCTTCAACCGCTCTTTCAGTCAGCCGAGATAGGGTTTGAGAACCAGCTATAGGCTAAGTCAAGGGACATTTTAAGTGGAGTATGAGGGGGGACATGGGGGAAAGGGCAGCAGAGAACCAAGGGCCCTGACGAGGCCCAGCTGAGAGCACCAGGAGAGAAGACAGGGTACCAGAGCCAAGCGGGACGTGAGGAGTAGAGTTTCAAGAGCAGGCAGGGCTAGGACAGGAGGATTCCGACATCAGGCATTCGCCGATTGCGATTGGTCGGGCACCTCCCCCAGGCTTGGCCAAGGCTACGAGTCGAGATGATGTGAGGAGGTCCGCTACCGAGGTTGGGAGGTTTCCCCCCATAATTGTGTTAACCAGGGCGTGCAGATGGGTGCAGACTGATGCATTGGTTACTGCTGCATCGCGCAGATGCTCAAATGTTGTACCCGAGGGTCCTGTTGGTGCAACCCACGGTTTGCACTCGGCTTGTTGTCCGTGTGCGTGTGCGTGCATGCGTGTGTGCATGGAGTGGTATGGGTGCATGAAATAAATATATATTTCATGCTTATAATAGTGTGTGAATGATGGGTCATGATGTTGAGTGTGTGTGTCGAGTCAATAGCGAGTTATCGCTAGCCGCATGTTAATGCGGTCATTTGTGTCTCGCGCGCGGTTTCTATTTTGTCGTGTGTCCCGTGCGCGGTTTCTATTTTGTCGCTTGTCGAACGTTCGGCGTGTCGCAGGTGTGTGCAGCAGACCCATCAAGAACTCAATGTTGAGTTTGTGATGAAGAACCCGAGCCTTGGTTGCAAGCTTCAAGTGATTTCGAAGCTCACCAAAAGGGTACACCTCAAGATATTGAAGATTGTTACATTACAAAGTGTAGTGTAACATTTCAGTTGGTGTAGGCCCTTGTGAAGGGTAGTTTCGAGACCCTTCTTGGTTGGGGACAGTGTGGCACTGTTCCCCATCACTGTACCTCGGCTCTTGGGGTTTGTAGGAGCTGGGAGTCCTTCCCAACTCGTAACTCTTCCTAGCTGTTCGTAATTGTGTCTTCTAAGACTATGTTGCTGCCATAGTGCCGTTCGTTCAATCTGACGCTGTGTCGTCAATTCTTAATGAAATTGCCTAGTATAGGCGACGTTAAGACGCTCCTGATCCAAGTTGAATGAGGTCAATTGAAGTTGTGAGCAGATCGCTATGAACGTTTGAAGCCGCTGTGCAGAAATCTGACTGCGCACTCTATCTTTGGTTCTAGGCACATTGAAGCCTATTGGAGCCTACTGTGACTATAACAAGTGGTATCAGAGCGCCTTGGAGCAGCTACGACGATGGCTGGACCTGAAGAGAGGGGTGGCAGAGGTGCTGGAGGCAATGGAGAAGCCCAAGCACAAGGCCAAGCCCGTGATTCAGCCATGGCGTCCGTGCAACCGACTCTTGGACCTTCTAAGGACGAACCAAGAGTGTTCGGGCTCGACAAGTTCAACGGCGACAACTTTGCTGAGTGGTCCTTCAGAATGGAGAACGTGTTTGACCACTATGACCTGCTGGAGGTGATGGAAGGAACGGAGAAGCGTCTCGAGAACGACCCGGAGAAGAGCCCGTGGGTGCGGAAGAGCGCACAAGGCTACCTCCTACTAGGCAAGCGTTGGGGAGCAGTCAAATCCGTCACATCAAGCCTTTCCAGCGTGATCCAGAGAAGGGAACAAAGGTATGGGCTGCTCTCAAGGGTGTGCACGCTCCTGCAACAGCGGCGGTAGCTGTGGTGTTGGAACGGCAAATGGCGACGCTACGGATTGAAGAAGATGAACCCGTGGAAGAAGGGGTGCAGAAATTCTTCGACTTGTTGACGCGGCTTGAGGGAGCTGATCTCAACTATAGTGAGCTCCAGAAGAAGACCAAGTTGCTGGCCCTACTCCCCGAGTCGTGGTCCTCGCTCATCATTAACCTCAACCGTGATCTGCCCCGTCTCTCGCTTGAAGACGTGAAGCGCGCGATTCTCCAAGAGGAGTTCCGCCGCCGTGAGTTGGCGAGTGCGGATGGCGCTGGGGCAGCGAGTGTCGGCCGTGGATATGGTCGTGGAAGAGGCAGAGGACGAGGGGGAGGAAGATTTGGTGGCAGCAACTTCGGCGGAGGCCGCGGGAGTGGCGGATACGGCAGCGACGACAAGAGCTACGGGCGCGGTCGCGGCCGATTCGATGGCGAGTGTCACTATTGCGGCAAGAGCGGACATATGTGGCGCGATTGCTTCAAACTCCCTGAAGGATGGACCCCTGCTCAAGGCCAAGAGGGTAGAGGAGCTGAAGGAGGGAGAGGAAGAGGCCGTAGAGGCCGTGGCGGTCGCGGAGGTGGAGCCGCGAACATGAAGGGTGGAGATAACGACAAGGACCCGAGCGACGATCGCTAGCCGGGTCTATTCTATTTTGTGTCGACGCAAGTACATGCTGTTCCAGAGAGGAATGAAGACCTTGAGGAGCCAGCAGCTGTGGGGAAGGTGACCCTACACCCCCTGGACTATTGGGTGATCGACAGCGGCGCTACCTATAGCATGACCCCTCACCCCGACTTGCTCACCGAACTTGAGCCGTCACCGGTGAAGCATGTGACATCGGCTTTGGGGCAGCGAGCAGAGGTGAAAGGCATGGGCAAGGCCATGTTTAAGGGTGCTGATGGAAAGATGGTGGGCCTCAAGAACGTGCTTTGGGTGCCCAGCCTTGCTGCGAACCTGATTTCCGTGCGGCGGTTGGCGAAGGCCGGCATGGACACGAACTCGAAGGGAGCCAAGACCTACACCGCAAGGATCTGCGATCGGATTCTATGGGACCTTCATGAGGATAGGGATGTCTACAACGAGATGTGGCAGATCCCTGTGGTCCCCATGCCTAAGGAGAGGCAAGTGGCAGCAAGCGTCAGCACCAAGGGTGAAGCAGTTGGTAGCGGCGATGGCGCGAATGGTCGCGCTAAGGAGAACGAGCCCAAGAAGGGCAAACCGAGTGACCAGCAAGTTGTGTGACCATAAGGAGAGTGGTACAGTAGCCATGGAGCAGCAGAAAAGTGAGGAGAACCCCGAGGCAGCAGCGAAGGAGGACTACGGAGAGAGTATGTGGGGCGCTATTGCGAGCGCGGCATTCTCCAATCCAACTTCGGCTACGGAAAATTGTGATTGGCTCACCTTGCATCGGCGAATGGGGCATGTGGCCCTACCCATCTTGCAGCAGCTAGTGAAGAATGAGATGGTTGCTGGCATACGTGTGAAGGGGGAGCCCAATGAGGTGCTTGGCTGCCCGACGTGCATGCAAGCCAAGTTCACCCGATTTCCGTTCTCTAGTTCGGAGGCGACGGCTAAGGCACCGCTTGATGGGGTGGTGATGGACGTGGTGGGCCCCCTGAAGCTTGGAGCTGCTGGAGCAGAGTACTTTCTCACCATTGTGGATGTCTAGAGTCGCATGACGTGGGTGTACGTGCTGGCCAAGAAGAGCGACGTGGCTGAAACGTTGAAGACCGATTGGTTCCCGATGGTGGAGCGGCAACAAGACCGACTTGTGAAGTCGATCCGCACCGATCGAGGGGGAGAGTTCCTGAGCAAGGAGTTTGGGTTGTGGCTGAAGAAGAATGGTATTCGGCACTCCCTCACCATGCCATACTCCCCTGCAATGAACGGCATCGCCGAGCGAGCGAACCGGACGATCACGGAGGCGGCACGCGGGTTGCTCATTGAAGCCGGGCTACCCGACTACTTTTGGCCTGATGCGGTGTGGAGCGCGTGTGTGGCCAAGAACAGAGTTTTGACTCATGTGGGAGCAGACAAATGGGTGCCCTATGTGGAGTGGCTCGGCAGGAAGCCAAAGGTGGATATGCTTCGGGTGTTCGGGTGCATGTGCATGGCGCTCGTACCTAAGCATCTTCGGCACAACAAGCTTGGTGCCAAGGCGGTGTGGGCCGTGCACTTGGGCATGGCTCAAAACAGCAAGGGGTGGCTTCTTTGGGACCCATTCACCAAGAAGTTCATGGTGAGCAGGGACTGCAAGTTCATGGAGAACTTCATGTACAAGGATTGGAAGGCGGAGAATGAGGCGAAGATAGGCGTGCGGTTTGGAGAGGTGAAGAGTTCCGGTTTGGAGCACGTGGAGCTGCCTTTGGAGCTGAGCAGCGGCAGCACCACCACAAGGCAATCTTCCCTTGTGAATGGGGGAGAGGAGGCCAATGATGCAGAGGAAGAAGAGGAGGAGGTGCAGCAAGTGAGCGAGCGTGCACCGACACTTCCTTCCCGCACTACGAGCGCTCCACGGAACCGCACCACACCGCAGCAGCGCCAAGGCCTTCAAGTCCCTGCAGCTGAGGAAGGAAGGGTGAAGAGGAAAGTCCAACCCCCCAAGAGGCTGACATATGATGCGCCGGGAGAGCCGGGCAAGACGGCCCTGGCCGGAGCGGCAATGATGGTCGGAGACGACGAGGAGAGCGATCACGAGTGTGCCTTCGCGTTCTTCTCTCCGGTGGAGATGCCGGGAGTATCAGCAACTCTCAAGGAAGCCTTGGAGAGTGGTGATGCTGAGGAGTGGAAGAAGGCAATGGAGAGTGAGCTGAAGAGCATCGAAGAAAACGACACGTTTGAATTGGTGGAGCTATCGGAGGGGCGTACGGCGATAACGTCCAAGTGGCTCTTCAAGATCAAGTCCGATGCCGACGGCAAGATCGAGCGTTACAAGTCTCGGCTGGTGGCCAAGGGGTACCAGCAGAAGGAGAATGTGGACTACAAGGAGCTGTTTGCTCCTATGGTGAAGCCGACGACGCTGCGAACCCTACTCGCGGGAGCCGCGATCAAAGGATGGGTGGTGAAGCAGCTAGACATCGTCACGGCGTTCCTCAACGGAATCCTCGAGGAGGAGATTTTCATGGCGCAGCCAGAGGGGTTTGACGATGGCAGCGGCAGAGTGTGGAAGCTGAAGAAGGCCCTCTATGGGCTGAAGCAGGCCCCTAGGCAGTGGTACTTGAAGCTGCGCGAAGTGTTGGAGGAGATCGGCTTCACTCCCTCAACGGCCGATCACTCCTTGTTCATGCTTGGCGAGGGGGAGCAGAGGAGCTTCATGGTGGTGTACGTGGATGACATCCTGATCTTCTCACCCTCCTCTGACCTTGTGAAGGAGGTGATGCTGAAGCTGCAAGACAAATTCAAGTGCAAGTCCCTTGGGGACGTGAACTTTTACCTCGGGCTTCACATCGAGCGTGATGTGGAGAAGCGGTGCATGCGGGTGCACCAACGGAAGTACCTGGAGGCATTGGCTGCCAACTTTGGGCAGAATGAAGGCCATGTGGCTACACCCTTTCCTTCTGGGTTCAAGTGTGTGAAGGGACCAGAGGAGGAGAGCGTGGGTGAAGAAGAGAGGCGCCGATTTCACTCATTGGTGGGCAGCCTCATGTTGACACACACGACCGGATGTCGCGTTTGCTACCGGGCAGCTGGCAAGGGTTGTGCAATGCCCTAATGAGGAGCAGGTAGCAGCTGGAATGAGGGTGGCCAAGTATCTTGGCCAAACACCGACCGTTGGGCTGCAATACTCGGCAGCGGCACAAAGGCGCCAAAAGGGCGCGGATGGTGTTGAACCCGGGCGTTTGTTCCTCACCGCATTCTCGGATGCCTCCTATGCATCGGAACCAGAGGACATGACAAGTGTTGGAGGGTTCATATGCTGTGTTGGTGGAGGCCCAACTGCTTGGGAGAGCAAGAAGCAGGTGGACCAAGCATTGAGCTCGGTGGAATCCGAGTACATGGGAGATTGTGTGGCAGCAGCGTTTGTTGGCTGAATTGGGGGAGGAGCAGCAAGGACCTACCCCTCTCTACTGTGACAGCCAGGGAGCCATTGCTCTAGCCAAGAACCCCGTGTTGCATGGCCTGACAAAGCACATGAGGGTGAAGTGGCACTGGACAAGGAGCATGGTGGCTGCGGGTGAAGTTGAACTGCGCTACGTGAAGACGACGGGGCAGCCGGCAGACATGATGACCAAGAGGCCAGTGGAACAGCAACATTGGAAGTGTTACAAGCTGGCTGGGATGGCTCTGAACTGAGAGAGCAAGATCCTAAGGCCAACAACCCGAGGGGGAGTTTGTTGGTGCAACCCTACGGTTTGCACTCGGCTTGTTGTCCGTGTGCGTGTGCGTGCATGCGTGTGTGCATGGAGTGGTATGGGTGCATGAAATAAATATATAGTTCATGCTTATAATAGGGTGTGAATGATGGGTCAGGAGGTTGAGTGTGTGTGTCGAGTCAATAGCGAGTTATCGCTAGCCGTATATCAATGCGGTCATTTGTTTCTAGCGTGCGGTTTCTATTTTGTCATGTGTCCCGTGCGCGGTTTCTATTTTGTCGCTTGTCGAACGTTTGGCGTGTCGCAGGTGTGTGCAGCAGACCCATCAAGAACTCAAGGATGAGTTTGTGATGAAACACCCGAGCCTTGGTTGCAAGCTTCAAGTGATTTCGAAGCTCACCAAAAGGGTACACCTCAAGATATTGAAGATTGTTACATTACAAAGTGTAGTGTAACATTTCAGTTGGTGTAGGCCCTTGTGAAGGGTAGTTTCGAGACCCTTCTTGGTTGGGGACAGTGTGGCACTGTTCCCCATCACTGTACCTCGGCTCTTGGGGTTTGTAGGAGCTGGGAGTCCTTCCCAACTCGTAACTCTTCCTAGATGTTCGTAATTGTGTTCTAAGACTATGTTGCTGCCATAGTGCCGTTCGTTCAATCTGACGCTGTGTCGTCAATTCTTGATGAAATCATGCGATCTAAATTGCCTAGTGTAGGCGACGTTAAGACGCTCCAGATCATAGTTTAATGAGGTCATTTGGAGTTGTGAGCAGATCGCTATGAACGTTTAAAGCCTCTATGCAGAAATCTGAATGTGCACTCTATCTTTGGCTCTAGGCACATTGAAGCCTATTGAAGCCTATTGTGACTATAACAGGTCCGGCCCCCACGCCATTCTCGCATCGCCCAAGGAGCTTCGCAAATTCAGCGTGAGAAATGCACAGTGGTCGGGTGTCGGTCGCTTGCCAAGTCAACGACCCATCCCCTGCTGGCAGGTGTTTCTGGCAAAGTTCGTCCATGATTTCTGGACTCGGTGTGCAGACGGGTGTTGAGTCGAGCGCCAGCACGGCTCGGCGCAGACTGCCACGTTTTGCCAACCCCTCGGCTTCACTCAGTACACCTGTCACGTCGGGATGGTGTCGCGGGGGCGGAGGGGTGTTGACCGCGTTTACTACATCTTGGCAGAGATGCCCCCACTCGCCACACTGGAAAGCCAGAAGCCGGGCCTTGATTTGCGGCAAAGGAGAAATAATTTGGAATTTTGAGACCATTTGACCGATTTGGCCTGATAACAAGGACCAGCTGGGTAGGGATAGGTGAGTCGGTGGACGTTGGCAAAACCGTTGGCAGGTTCGCTGGCGGCCTCGTCAGCGGGTCCGTTGGCGCGCTGGCGGGTTCGCTGGTGTCTTGGAGGGCCACTGGTGCGCTCGCTGGCAGGTCCGCAGGAGCGTTGGCGGGACGCTGGCGCACTCGCATGCGGATCCGCTGGAGAGCTCGCCAGCACGCATGACGTTGTAGAGCCATGCGGGCGAGAAGCTTGGGGCGAGCTCTGGCACTGGCTAACAGTGGGCCCATGGCGAAAGTGGAAGGGCTAGTGCCATTAAACCGCAGGCTTTAAGGCTTAGGAGTGATTGCAAGAATGATGGCTTAAAGCGACAGTGAACCTTCCCTGGGGTGGTTTCTGGGGGAATTGGTTGTGCACACCTTTTGCCTCACCCTTTTTGGGTGTGAGCGTCCAACATTGTGAAACACCGGAGCGACGAAGTTGGAATGTGTATGCAAATCCATCCAACTTCGTCAACGCGCTGGGGTGGTGTAAGGATCTTAGGATTGAGCTCAGAAATGATGATTTGAATCGAATGTCCACCTACAACACGAGGCTATACACTGAACGAAAATTTTGTCCTTATGTGTTCAAGCTATAAGTGAACAGCCGACATATGTGAAGTAAACAAGTATAGTAATAAATATTTTGCATACATGTTACGCGACAGATTGTTATCAGTCTGTGAAGGGTACCAACTGCCCCAAAGACCCCCGTCACTCTAACGAGACTGCACTTCCCTCTCGACACCCCACACGGACAAATGTTTCCGAAATGTCGCGCGCACTATCTCGTGCGCTGTCAGATCTAGACTAGTTAGGTACAGAGGAGATTACGGGTAAGATCGATGATCTTAGAGTAGCGCTAACACCCCCGCAACATGAAACGCCTTAGCGAGGAAAAACAGAAGCGGATCATGCAGCTAATAGCAGAGGGGCGTAGTTACCGCCAGATCGCTAAGGAGGTGGGAGTTTCTAAATCTGCCGTCCATGATGAGCTCCTCCGCCACCTCGGCCCGAAAACGTACGACGAGTTAGTGCCGTCCCCGGCGAAACCAGGTCGGCCGCGCAAGTTACCAGAGAAAATCGCACGGATAGTCGTACGGTTGATAGTGCCTGGTGAATCGAAATCCGCCGAGGCCGCAGCGGGAATGATATCCTCAACGCACGGCATCAGTATCACGGGAGCCACCGTGAGAAACACTCTCAAGCGGCACCGAGTTAGGGCGATAGAGAAGCCGACGAAGCCCAGATTATCCGCGAAAAACGTCAAGGAGCGCCGGCAGTAGGCCAAGGACCATCAGCACTAAAATATATGAAAGCACCTAGCCTAGGAAATCAAGCAATTCATGCATGCATAAAATAAACCTAAGCTAGTAATAAGATAAAAGCAAGCATGCATGGCTGGCATAAGCCGTCGTACTCTCACAGGTGGGGAACAACCGACAGAAAGGTGGGAGTAGAAGCGCGATAAAGTTCACGTGCACTAGCAAGTTCCTCTCGCTACCACTTGAAATTAGACCTTAACACCGTATCCCTAAGCAACTAAACCACAAATTTAGGCGATACAATCCTCACTGCCCTCCTCGTACAAACACACTTGTGCCCACTAGGGTTTGAACGGTTTAGGCTTCCTCTACCGCCTAAGAGCATTGCCGCGGCCCGCTCCTAGCATAGAATGCCTCGCCGCATGCGACGAGCCACATCGTGGCGGCCTCACCACGTCACCAGCTCCTTGGCCAGTCTCCATCGCAGCATATCGCTGCCTCATCACCCCAAAACCTCCTCGCCAAAGTACCATCCGCACCGCGTCGTGCCCTGGCCATGTCGCCTCCTCGATGCACGCCCCATTCTGCCTAATTCGTTTTCCGTCGCTCGCGCGCACTCCCCTCGAAAGAGCACGCTCACTCCCTTCTGATGCGGCTCACTCCCTTCCCATCGCCCACGCCAGCTCCCCTTCCGTCGCTCACCTGCCATCCCACCCGTCGCCCACTCTCACTGCTCGTACATTGCACACGCTCCCTCGCCTTCCGTGAGCCTTGCTTTGCAGCGTGGAGGATAAAGGTACGATATGAGATCATTTTAGGCTAATGTGGGCCCTCATTGTGCAATCCAATTGTATATTATTATAATGTATTGTTACAGTACTCAAGTCCAGGTTCATGCAACTATCATGGTAGCCTTTTAGTGTTGTGTGTAAGTAACCCTTTTAGAACTGTATCCAAGTTATGTGCAATATGTAAACCTTTTAGAGCAGTACATTTTTTTCTACATGAAAATACACACAAGCATTCAGTATTATGATACAAGCTCGAGCCTTTTCTCCATTTGAATATGGTGATGGTCTCTCTATGCAATGCACCTGCTTTAAGATGATGAAAGTAGGAGCAAGGTAAGGCGGCGCGTCCATGGAGCTCGTTTGGGTCTTTGTCATGCTCGTCTGGGATGGTGAGGGGTGATAGGACAGAGAGGGGTGACAGGACAGAGAGGGCATAGAAAGGAGAGAAAGAAGGGAGGGGAGAGAGGGCAGAAATTGGTGTTTGGCCGAGTAGGGAGGAAGGTGTAGGGTACTGAATTGAGATATGCGATGTATCGAACATTTTTTCCGATCAAAAAGGCAATGTTACACCCCGGAAAAAGGCGCTACGACGGAAAAGGGGGGAGGCACTGCGACTGCATGGGGAGAGGAGATGAGATGGCGAGGGGAGAGACGAAGCGAGAGCTGACAAGAAGGGCGCTGTGACAGCAAGAGGAGAGGCGCGTCCGAAGGTGAGGAGAGAGGGGAGGCGAGGGCGACGGGAGAAGCACTGCAATGGCGAGGGGCTTTGCTCACCAAGGGGCAATGCGTTGTCCATGTGAGGCATGCGCTAGGTTGGCCAACGGGAAATGCCCTGTGGCGCATGGGAAAGGGTCCTGTCAGAGGAAGTTTGTAAGGGGAAAAGGGGGAAGGAAGGAGTTAGACAGAGAGGGGAAAGGGGGAAGAAGGGAGTAATCTAGATAGGGGAAAGAAAGAAGAAGGGTGTAAGGTAGAGGGGAAAGGGGGAAGAAGGAAGTAAGGTAAAGAGGGGAAAGGGGGAAGAAGGGAGAAAGGCAGAGAGGGGAAGGGGGAATGAGCAAGGAAGAGAGGAGAAAGGGGGGAGAAAGGAGTAAGGCAGAGAGGGAAATGAGGGAAGAAGGGTGTATGGCAGAGAAGGGAGAGGGGGAAGAAGGGAGTAAGGCAGAGAGGGGAAATAGGAAAATAGGTTGTAAGGCAGAGAGGCCTTGTCGGTTGTGATTGTGCACGATGGAAATGACATAGTTCGAATGCCCCAATACCTTTGCATGAAGTTTGCAACGAACAGCCCATAGGAAGTTTTGTTGCAAAAATGTTCCACAACCATGTAATGATGCTCGGCGTTGAGATGAGATATTGGACCAATCGTTGCAGGTTCTCCCATTCAGGTTGCTTAAGAGGCTGGTTTGCGAAGAAGGATTAGACGTTGAGCAGCTGTATATGAGTCCATTGAAGTAGTCACCGAAGAAGCTGTTGATACTGTAATTCAAAATCTGTTGATAGTGTAATCAAACATACTATTAATAGTGCAATCTAGGATACTGTTGATAGCTCCATCCAAGATACTGATGAAAGTGCAATCTATAATTTGTTGATAGTGCAATCCAAGAATCCATCGATAGTGCAATTCAAGAATCTACTGATGTTGTGGTTCAAGAGATTGTTGATAGTGCAATCCAATAATATGTTAATAGAGCAATCCAAGAATCCGTTAAGTGTGTTTTTTTCAAGATTCTGCTGATGGAGCAATATATAAATCTGTTCATGATGCAATCCAAAAATCTGTTGATAGTGCAATCTAAGAAAATACAGCATTTCAATTAATATTTGTTGAAGACTGAGGAGAAGAGAAGGGGGGACAATAGGCTTCTAATTGGGAATAGAGACAGGGGGCGAAGGGAGGAGGGGGGGGGAAGGGGAGGGGGGGTGGTAATAGGCTTCCCACCCTCCTCGTTCTTGAAATCAGGGTCGATGTTATTAGGCTCATTCTCGATCATGTGTCATTCTCATTTTGGCGTGGGAGATTGGGGCCCATTTGTGGGGCTCATTGGCAGGAGTGTTGGCCAGGATCAACTCTCCTACATTGGTTCTCTGAGGCATTTTTCCAAGCCACACCAAGGTGAATGGAAGGGAAACACCTTTGCATGAAAGTTATTATTGCTGGCCAGTGCCATAGTAGAGAGGATTTGTTGGAAAATAGCGAAAACATGTGCCAATGCAAAAGTGAAGCGAGGCTGGGTCTTGAGCTTCACCAGCCTGAAAGTTGAAAACAGAAAGTTGAGACTCAAGAAATTGGTTATGGCCAAACGGCTTACGCAACCTCGTTCCACCAAAACTCATGTGCTTCAGTACCCCAGTCTTGCCCCCCCCCCACTCCCCGCCCCCCTCCCCCCCCATCATTCTCGAATCATAAGCCTGACCCGCCTTTGCTTGCTCCATCCAGCCCTCCAGATTTGCACACCCCTGTTATTCTCATTAGAATTTCATTCCATTTCCATTTCTCCTCGGGTAGCCACACTCGAGCCTCCACCCCCGCCAGCTCCACCCCGACCACCACCCACACCACTCCACCATCCCCACCACCCCCACTGCCTCCACCACCGCTGCCACCTCCACCACCACCGCCACCTCCACCATCCCCACCACCGCCACCGCCACCATCCCAGCCACTGCCGCCGCTAGCGCCCCCTCCACCACCCCCACCGCCTCCCGTGTACGTGCAACCCTCCCGCTAGGGGCAAGCGCCAACCTCCTCAGCTCCAACGAAGTCAACAGCAGCAGCAGAGGCAACAGCAGACGCGAGGAGGGAAGGGGAGCACCCCTCAAAGAAAGAGACGGCAGTACGACGGGAGGCAACTACAGCGTAGGAATTGGTCTCGGCCTTGAGGAGACGGGACATGAACGAGGCAAGGGTCAGCTTAGTGGGGTCTAGGGAGAGAATGTGGAGATAGATATCTACTAGTAACGGGAGCTAGACTACGGGCTAGGCACGTGTGCTCGTGTGATCTCTGCGTTCTCTGTTCCTTAGTCGTTTTCCTAGTGCACACACTGCTTGCTAGTTCACAAGGCAATTTTGGCAAGAGTTTCACTAGAGAAAGTTGACAACAATGATACAATGAAGTTGGCAAGGCAAGACTACATCAGAGCTAGCATGCAAGCAAGTCTATTGCCAGCGCAGCACGGTCGACCGCGTGCCAGCACGACTTGGTCGACCGCGCTCCAGCAGTGCAGAGACGCGGCCTGCCAACGCTGCAGGTCGACGGCGTGACAACCGTGCAAGTCGACGGCGTGCCAGCGTTGCTCCTGCAGTCCAGCATCGCACCAGCTTCGCAGGTGCTCGTAGGTGATTGGCGCGCACTGCTTCGTCACCTGCACAGCGCACACACCAAGTCCACCTTGTGCTGACGACTGCATCTCATCTGCCAGGTCGACCTCGGGATACCACCACCGAGGTCGTCCTCGCCAACCTCGCCTGGGCGACCTTCGCGTGCCTTCGCAGACCCTCGTCACCCAGGTAACCTGGTCGACTGGGCAACCACGTCGACCAGGTGCTCCTGTGCGTGCCCGTCGACCTCCCAAGTCGACGACCACTCCAAGTCGACCTCACCAGGTCGACCACTGCCTCCGGTATGTGCCGGTCGACCTCCCAAGTCGACGGCCACCTCCCGTCGACCTCCCCAGGTCGACCACTACTCCCTGGTCGACCAGCTCTAGGTCGACGTCACTCCTGGTCGACCAGAGGGTCTGGTCGACGTCCCAGGTCGACCAGAAGGGGTTGGTCGACTTCCCAGGTCGACCAGCCGAAGTTGGCGCCCTCCTGAAGTCGGCGCCCATGCAGTGGCTCCCCGTGCAGGTCGACCAACCTCGTCGACCAGCCCGCCCACTGCTGCAGGTCGGCTGCACCCTACACCCGACCACGAAGTCGGCTCCGCCCAAGCGAGGACGGGGCCAATACCCAACTCCCGTTGACACTCCCCTGCCGCGTTCACGCTTGGGCCTCCAGCCCACACGGCAGCACCTCTCGGAGAACAGCTCGTCGACGTGCACCCAACACACAGCACGTCGTCCACCGCACCAGCCATGCAAAAGGGCATGGCACCTACTGCTGCACTTCGTCAACTTCGTCGCCCACGTCGGCCAAGCACACCTGGCCGATAGCGACAGAGCACCGGTTGAAAGCCGGATAGTGCAGCGCCTTCGTGAGGAAGTCGGCCGGCTGCTCAGCGGTCGGGATGTATTGCAGCGCAAACTTCCCCCGCTTCACCATGTGCTGCAGCCAGGCCTGTCGCCGCTCCATGTGCTTGAGGTTGCCCGTCAACCCCATGCCCTCGGCGACTGTGATGGCCGACTTGTTGTCCACCCGAAGGACGGTCGGCTTCCCAGCATCCAGCTGCTGGAACTCTGCGAGGAGGAAGCGAAGTCGGCGTCCCTCCTTGCCGGCTTCGACGGCCACCACGTACTCCGACTCGGTCGACGACAGTGTCGCGCACTTGATGCGCTGGCTCGACCAGGAGACCGCGGCCCCTCCGTAGACGAACACGTAGCCGCCCGTGCTCGTCCTGCTCTGCTTGTCACCGGCGTCGTCGGCGTCCACGTAGCCGACCAGCTCCAGCGACTCAGGTCCACCGCCAAACTCAAGGGCGGTGTCGCGCGTGTTGGCGAGGTAGGCGAGGCAGCGGTCGACCTCGCGCCAATGCTGGTCGCTCCTCACCGTGAGGCCGCTCCCCAGCTTGCTGCAGGCGAAGGCGATGTCCGGCCTCGTCGTCGTCGCCGCGAACTGCAGCGAGCCGACCTTCTGCCGGTACTCCTCCTCCTGTCGCTCCTGCGCCTCCTCGTCGTCGAAGGTGAGCTCGGCGTAGGCGTCGACCGAGACCGGCGTCTTCGGAGTCCGTCCGCCCTGCTCCTCGTCGATGAAGCGCCTACGCAGCTTGTCGGCGTAGCCCTGCTGGTGCAGCCACAGCTTCTTCGCCGACCTGTCGCGCACGATCTCCAGCCCGAGGTACTTCTGCACCGGCGAGATCTCGCGCAGCTCGAAGGTTAAGGAAGTCAAGGACTCCGGGGTAGTAGTGCTCGTGAGTGCGCAAGGGCAGAAGAGAACGGATCACTGCACGAATGTGGCGCGGGCAAAGGGGCGGACAGTGGGGCAAACAGCTACCCAGACGGAGGATGAAGAGATCCAGCAGTAGTCGGCAGGGGCCCAAAGACAACCGCGGAGGGGGCAAATGGAGTATGAGGGGGGACGTGGGGGAAAGAGCAACAGAGAACTAAGGGCCCTGACGAGGCCCAGCTGAGAGCACCAGAAGAGAAGACAGGGTACCAGAGACAAGCAGGAGGTGAGGAGTAGAGTTTCAAGAGCAGGTAGGGCTGGGAAAGGAGGATTGCGACAGCTGACACGATTCTACTCTTTGCGTAGAGCAGTAGATATATCATCGTGACTGATAAGATCTAGAAAAAACTACAGTAGTGAGGATAACAAAAGAATCGGCTGGAGCTGAAGCGAGACAACCAAAAAGTAGGGAATTGGCACAACGGTAACCCGTCCTGGTACTTAAGAACTTAGGCAAGCTCAAGAAGATTACTTGCGTGATTGTTTTCACACTTATGCTTACCAATTCCAGTATATCCAAGCGAATCTGAGCACGAGTAACCAACTGCGCAAGCATCCACTAGTCCTTCAACCGCTCTTTCAGTCAGCCGAGATAGGGTTTGAGAACCAGCTATAGGCTAAGTCAAGGGACATTTTAAGTGGAGTATGAGGGGGGACATGGGGGAAAGGGCAGCAGAGAACCAAGGGCCCTGACGAGGCCCAGCTGAGAGCACCAGGAGAGAAGACAGGGTACCAGAGCCAAGCGGGACGTGAGGAGTAGAGTTTCAAGAGCAGGCAGGGCTAGGACAGGAGGATTCCGACATCAGGCATTCGCCGATTGCGATTGGTCGGGCACCTCCCCCAGGCTTGGCCAAGGCTACGAGTCGAGATGATGTGAGGAGGTCCGCTACCGAGGTTGGGAGGTTTCCCCCCATAATTCTGTTAACCAGGGCGTGCAGATGGGTGCAGACTGATGCATTGGTTACTGCTGCATCGCGCAGATGCTCAAATGTTGTACCCGAGGGTCCTGTTGGTGCAACCCACGGTTTGCACTCGGCTTGTTGTCCGTGTGCGTGTGCGTGCATGCGTGTGTGCATGGAGTGGTATGGGTGCATGAAATAAATATATATTTCATGCTTATAATAGTGTGTGAATGATGGGTCATGATGTTGAGTGTGTGTGTCGAGTCAATAGCGAGTTATCGCTAGCCGCATGTTAATGCGGTCATTTGTGTCTCGCGCGCGGTTTCTATTTTGTCGTGTGTCCCGTGCGCGGTTTCTATTTTGTCGCTTGTCGAACGTTCGGCGTGTCGCAGGTGTGTGCAGCAGACCCATCAAGAACTCAATGTTGAGTTTGTGATGAAGAACCCGAGCCTTGGTTGCAAGCTTCAAGTGATTTCGAAGCTCACCAAAAGGGTACACCTCAAGATATTGAAGATTGTTACATTACAAAGTGTAGTGTAACATTTCAGTTGGTGTAGGCCCTTGTGAAGGGTAGTTTCGAGACCCTTCTTGGTTGGGGACAGTGTGGCACTGTTCCCCATCACTGTACCTCGGCTCTTGGGGTTTGTAGGAGCTGGGAGTCCTTCCCAACTCGTAACTCTTCCTAGCTGTTCGTAATTGTGTCTTCTAAGACTATGTTGCTGCCATAGTGCCGTTCGTTCAATCTGACGCTGTGTCGTCAATTCTTAATGAAATTGCCTAGTATAGGCGACGTTAAGACGCTCCTGATCCAAGTTGAATGAGGTCAATTGAAGTTGTGAGCAGATCGCTATGAACGTTTGAAGCCGCTGTGCAGAAATCTGACTGCGCACTCTATCTTTGGTTCTAGGCACATTGAAGCCTATTGGAGCCTACTGTGACTATAACAAGTGGTATCAGAGCGCCTTGGAGCAGCTACGACGATGGCTGGACCTGAAGAGAGGGGTGGCAGAGGTGCTGGAGGCAATGGAGAAGCCCAAGCACAAGGCCAAGCCCGTGATTCAGCCATGGCGTCCGTGCAACCGACTCTTGGACCTTCTAAGGACGAACCAAGAGTGTTCGGGCTCGACAAGTTCAACGGCGACAACTTTGCTGAGTGGTCCTTCAGAATGGAGAACGTGTTTGACCACTATGACCTGCTGGAGGTGATGGAAGGAACGGAGAAGCGTCTCGAGAACGACCCGGAGAAGAGCCCGTGGGTGCGGAAGAGCGCACAAGGCTACCTCCTACTAGGCAAGCGTTGGGGAGCAGTCAAATCCGTCACATCAAGCCTTTCCAGCGTGATCCAGAGAAGGGAACAAAGGTATGGGCTGCTCTCAAGGGTGTGCACGCTCCTGCAACAGCGGCGGTAGCTGTGGTGTTGGAACGGCAAATGGCGACGCTACGGATTGAAGAAGATGAACCCGTGGAAGAAGGGGTGCAGAAATTCTTCGACTTGTTGACGCGGCTTGAGGGAGCTGATCTCAACTATAGTGAGCTCCAGAAGAAGACCAAGTTGCTGGCCCTACTCCCCGAGTCGTGGTCCTCGCTCATCATTAACCTCAACCGTGATCTGCCCCGTCTCTCGCTTGAAGACGTGAAGCGCGCGATTCTCCAAGAGGAGTTCCGCCGCCGTGAGTTGGCGAGTGCGGATGGCGCTGGGGCAGCGAGTGTCGGCCGTGGATATGGTCGTGGAAGAGGCAGAGGACGAGGGGGAGGAAGATTTGGTGGCAGCAACTTCGGCGGAGGCCGCGGGAGTGGCGGATACGGCAGCGACGACAAGAGCTACGGGCGCGGTCGCGGCCGATTCGATGGCGAGTGTCACTATTGCGGCAAGAGCGGACATATGTGGCGCGATTGCTTCAAACTCCCTGAAGGATGGACCCCTGCTCAAGGCCAAGAGGGTAGAGGAGCTGAAGGAGGGAGAGGAAGAGGCCGTAGAGGCCGTGGCGGTCGCGGAGGTGGAGCCGCGAACATGAAGGGTGGAGATAACGACAAGGACCCGAGCGACGATCGCTAGCCGGGTCTATTCTATTTTGTGTCGACGCAAGTACATGCTGTTCCAGAGAGGAATGAAGACCTTGAGGAGCCAGCAGCTGTGGGGAAGGTGACCCTACACCCCCTGGACTATTGGGTGATCGACAGCGGCGCTACCTATAGCATGACCCCTCACCCCGACTTGCTCACCGAACTTGAGCCGTCACCGGTGAAGCATGTGACATCGGCTTTGGGGCAGCGAGCAGAGGTGAAAGGCATGGGCAAGGCCATGTTTAAGGGTGCTGATGGAAAGATGGTGGGCCTCAAGAACGTGCTTTGGGTGCCCAGCCTTGCTGCGAACCTGATTTCCGTGCGGCGGTTGGCGAAGGCCGGCATGGACACGAACTCGAAGGGAGCCAAGACCTACACCGCAAGGATCTGCGATCGGATTCTATGGGACCTTCATGAGGATAGGGATGTCTACAACGAGATGTGGCAGATCCCTGTGGTCCCCATGCCTAAGGAGAGGCAAGTGGCAGCAAGCGTCAGCACCAAGGGTGAAGCAGTTGGTAGCGGCGATGGCGCGAATGGTCGCGCTAAGGAGAACGAGCCCAAGAAGGGCAAACCGAGTGACCAGCAAGTTGTGTGACCATAAGGAGAGTGGTACAGTAGCCATGGAGCAGCAGAAAAGTGAGGAGAACCCCGAGGCAGCAGCGAAGGAGGACTACGGAGAGAGTATGTGGGGCGCTATTGCGAGCGCGGCATTCTCCAATCCAACTTCGGCTACGGAAAATTGTGATTGGCTCACCTTGCATCGGCGAATGGGGCATGTGGCCCTACCCATCTTGCAGCAGCTAGTGAAGAATGAGATGGTTGCTGGCATACGTGTGAAGGGGGAGCCCAATGAGGTGCTTGGCTGCCCGACGTGCATGCAAGCCAAGTTCACCCGATTTCCGTTCTCTAGTTCGGAGGCGACGGCTAAGGCACCGCTTGATGGGGTGGTGATGGACGTGGTGGGCCCCCTGAAGCTTGGAGCTGCTGGAGCAGAGTACTTTCTCACCATTGTGGATGTCTAGAGTCGCATGACGTGGGTGTACGTGCTGGCCAAGAAGAGCGACGTGGCTGAAACGTTGAAGACCGATTGGTTCCCGATGGTGGAGCGGCAACAAGACCGACTTGTGAAGTCGATCCGCACCGATCGAGGGGGAGAGTTCCTGAGCAAGGAGTTTGGGTTGTGGCTGAAGAAGAATGGTATTCGGCACTCCCTCACCATGCCATACTCCCCTGCAATGAACGGCATCGCCGAGCGAGCGAACCGGACGATCACGGAGGCGGCACGCGGGTTGC
This sequence comes from Closterium sp. Yama58-4, assembly GCA_947470075.1. NCBI lineage: Eukaryota > Viridiplantae > Streptophyta > Zygnematophyceae > Desmidiales > Closteriaceae > Closterium > Closterium sp. Yama58-4. Next base: position 50,580 of record CANIUD010000044.1, read on the forward strand.
TCATTGAAGCCGGGCTACCCGACTACTTTTGGCCTGATGCGGTGTGGAGCGCGTGTGTGGCCAAGAACAGAGTTTTGACTCATGTGGGAGCAGACAAATGGGTGCCCTATGTGGAGTGGCTCGGCAGGAAGCCAAAGGTGGATATGCTTCGGGTGTTCGGGTGCATGTGCATGGCGCTCGTACCTAAGCATCTTCGGCACAACAAGCTTGGTGCCAAGGCGGTGTGGGCCGTGCACTTGGGCATGGCTCAAAACAGCAAGGGGTGGCTTCTTTGGGACCCATTCACCAAGAAGTTCATGGTGAGCAGGGACTGCAAGTTCATGGAGAACTTCATGTACAAGGATTGGAAGGCGGAGAATGAGGCGAAGATAGGCGTGCGGTTTGGAGAGGTGAAGAGTTCCGGTTTGGAGCACGTGGAGCTGCCTTTGGAGCTGAGCAGCGGCAGCACCACCACAAGGCAATCTTCCCTTGTGAATGGGGGAGAGGAGGCCAATGATGCAGAGGAAGAAGAGGAGGAGGTGCAGCAAGTGAGCGAGCGTGCACCGACACTTCCTTCCCGCACTACGAGCGCTCCACGGAACCGCACCACACCGCAGCAGCGCCAAGGCCTTCAAGTCCCTGCAGCTGAGGAAGGAAGGGTGAAGAGGAAAGTCCAACCCCCCAAGAGGCTGACATATGATGCGCCGGGAGAGCCGGGCAAGACGGCCCTGGCCGGAGCGGCAATGATGGTCGGAGACGACGAGGAGAGCGATCACGAGTGTGCCTTCGCGTTCTTCTCTCCGGTGGAGATGCCGGGAGAACCAGCAACTCTCAAGGAAGCCTTGGAGAGTGGTGATGCTGAGGAGTGGAAGAAGGCAATGGAGAGTGAGCTGAAGAGCATCGAAGAAAACGACACGTTTGAATTGGTGGAGCTATCGGAGGGGCGTACGGCGATAACGTCCAAGTGGCTCTTCAAGATCAAGTCCGACGCCGACGGCAAGATCGAGCGTTACAAGTCTCGGCTGGTGGCCAAGGGGTACCAGCAGAAGGAGAATGTGTGCTACAAGGAGCTGTTTGCTCCTATGGTGAAGCCGACGACGCTGCGAACCCTACTCGCGGGAGCCGCGATCAAAGGATGGGTGGTGAAGCAGCTAGACATCGTCACGGCGTTCCTCAACGGAATCCTCGAGGAGGAGATTTTCATGGCGCAGCCAGAGGGGTTTGACGATGGCAGCGGCAGAGTGTGGAAGCTGAAGAAGGCCCTCTATGGGCTGAAGCAGGCCCCTAGGCATTGGTAGTTGAAGCTGCGCGAAGTGTTGGAGGAGATCGGCTTCACTCCCTCAACGGCCGATCACTCCTTGTTCATGCTTGGCGAGGGGGAGCAGAGGAGCTTCATGGTGGTGTACGTGGATGACATCCTGATCTTCTCACCCTCCTCTGACCTTGTGAAGGAGGTGATGCTGAAGCTGCAAGACAAATTCAAGTGCAAGTCCCTTGGGGACGTGAACTTTTACCTCGGGCTTCACATCGAGCGTGATGTGGAGAAGCGGTGCATGCGGGTGCACCAACGGAAGTACCTGGAGGCATTGGCTGCCAACTTTGGGCAGAATGAAGGCCATGTGGCTACACCCTTTCCTTCTGGGTTCAAGTGTGTGAAGGGACCAGAGGAGGAGAGCGTGGGTGAAGAGGAGAGGCGCCGATTTCACTCATTGGTGGGCAGCCTCATGTACGCGGCAGTCAACACACGACCGGATGTCGCGTTTGCTACCGGGCAGCTGGCAAGGGTTGTGCAATGCCCTAATGAGGAGCAGGTAGCAGCTGGAATGAGGGTGGCCAAGTATCTTGGCCAAACACCGACCGTTGGGCTGCAATACTCGGCAGCGGCACAAAGGCGCCAAAAGGGCGCGGATGGTGTTGAACCCGGGCGTTTGTTCCTCACCGCATTCTCGGATGCCTCCTATGCATCGGAACCAGAGGACATGACAAGTGTTGGAGGGTTCATATGCTGTGTTGGTGGAGGCCCAACTGCTTGGGAGAGCAAGAAGCAGGTGGACCAAGCATTGAGCTCGGTGGAATCCGAGTACATGGGAGATTGTGTGGCAGCAGCGTTTGCTGGCTGAATTGGGGGAGGAGCAGCAAGGACCTACCCCTCTCTACTGTGACAGCCAGGGAGCCATTGCTCTAGCCAAGAACCCCGTGTTGCATGGCCTGACAAAGCACATGAGGGTGAAGTGGCACTGGACAAGGAGCATGGTGGCTGCGGGTGAAGTTGAACTGCGCTACGTGAAGACGACGGGGCAGCCGGCAGACATGATGACCAAGAGGCCAGTGGAGCAGCAGCATTGGAAGTGTTGCAAGCTGGCTGGGATGGCTCTGAACTGAGAGAGCAAGATCCTAAGGCCAACAACCCGAGGGGGAGTTTGTTGGTGCAACCCTACGGTTTGCACTCGGCTTGTTGTCCGTGTGCGTGTGCGTGCATGCGTGTGTGCATGGAGTGGTATGGGTGCATGAAATAAATATATAGTTCATGCTTATAATAGTGTGTGAATGATGGGTCACGAGGTTGAGTGTGTGTGTCGAGTCAATAGCGAGTTATCGCTAGCCGTATATCAATACGGTCATTTGTTTCTAGCGTGCGGTTTCTATTTTGTCATGTGTCCCGTGCGCGGTTTCTATTTTGTCGCTTGTCGAACGTTTGGCGTGTCGCAGGTGTGTGCAGCAGACCCATCAAGAACTCAAGGATGAGTTTGTGATGAAACACCCGAGCCTTGGTTGCAAGCTTCAAGTGATTTCGAAGCTCACCAAAAGGGTACACCTCAAGATATTGAAGATTGTTACATTACAAAGTGTAGTGTAACATTTCAGTTGGTGTAGGCCCTTGTGAAGGGTAGTTTCGAGACCCTTCTTGGTTGGGGACAGTGTGGCATTGTTCCCCATCACTGTACCTCGGCTCTTGGGGTTTGTAGGAGCTGGGAGTCTTTCCCAACTCGTAACTCTTCCTAGATGTTCGTAATTGTGTTCTAAGACTATGTTGCTGCCATAGTGCCGTTCGTTCAATCTGACGCTGTGTCGTCAATTCTTGATGAAATCATGCGATCTAAATTGCCTAGTGTAGGCGACGTTAAGACGCTCCAGATCATAGTTTAATGAGGTCATTTGGAGTTGTGAGCAGATCGCTATGAACGTTTAAAGCCTCTATGCAGAAATCTGACTGCGCACTCTATCTTTGGCTCTAGGCACATTGAAGCCTATTGAAGCCTATTGTGACTATAACAGGTCCGGCCCCCACGCCATTCTCGCATCGCCCAAGGAGCTTCGCAAATTCAGCGTGAGAAATGCACAGTGGTCGGGTGTCGGTCGCTTGCCAAGTCAACGACCCATCCCCTGCTGGCAGGTGTTTCTGGCAAAGTTCGTCCAGGATTTCTGGACTCGGTGTGCAGACGGGTGTTGAGTCGAGCGCCAGCACGGCTCGGCGCAGACTGCCACGTTTTGCCAACCCCTCGGCTTCACTCAGTACACCTGTCACGTCGGGATGGTGTCGCGGGGGCGGAGGGGTGTTGACCGCGTTTACTACATCTTGGCAGAGATGCCCCCACTCGCCACACTGGAAAGCCAGAAGCCGGGCCTTGATTTGCGGCAAAGGAGAAATAATTTGGAATTTTGAGACCATTTGACCGATTTGGCCTGATAACAAGGACCAGCTGGGTAGGGATAGGTGAGTCGGTGGACGTTGGCAAAACCGTTGGCAGGTTCGCTGGCGGCCTCGTCAGCGGGTCCGTTGGCGCGCTGGCGGGTTCGCTGGTGTCTTGGAGGGCCACTTGTGCGCTCGCTGGCAGGTCCGCAGGAGCGTTGGCGGGACGCTGGCGCACTCGCATGCGGATCCGCTGGAGAGCTCGCCAGCACGCATGACGTTGTAGAGCCATGCGGGCGAGAAGCTTGGGGCGAGCTCTGGCACTGGCTAACAGTGGGCCCATGGCGAAAGTGGAAGGGCTAGTGCCATTAAACCGCAACAAACCAGGGCTCGCTTGTCAAGGAGGTGCTGAAGAATTTCACCGTCGAGAAGTTCAATGGTGAGGGCTATGATGATTGGGCCTGGAAAATGCAATTATATTTCCGTCAGATCGGTTTGCTGAAACTAATGATTGGGGAGGAGCCTAGACCGAGTGACCCCACGCTGCAGGAAGATTGGGACGAGCGCTCCTCGGCTGGCTACTATTTGATGTCGCAGAGTTTGGAGCTGAACCAGCGTCACCACGTCATGCACCTGCTGCCGGAGGTTGAATGCGGTCCGAAGGCGTGGACCGTGTTGAAGGAGCTGCACGCCCCGACCTCCGTTGTCGCAACGTTGATGCTGGAGAGGGAGCTGTCCGCGTTGCGCCTGAGCGAGGGAGAGCCGGTGCAACCAGTCCTGGACAAGATGCGCGACCTCTACGCGAAGTTGGCGACCGCGGGAATCACCTACCCGGAGCAGACCAAGTGCTTGAAGATGCTCTCACTGCTGCCAGAATCGTGGCTTCAATTTACGAGCGGATTGAGCCTGCCGCAGAACCAGAGCTTGTGGACGCTCGAGTGGGTGCGGACGAAGATTCTGGAGGAGGACTTCCGTCGCCGCCAACTGAGGGGTGGAGACGACGGCAGCAGCGGCTACGGGATGCAAGGGAGCCGACGTGGCAGAGGACGTGGCTTCGGTGGTGCTGGACGCGGTGCAAAGAAAGACGACGACTCCAACGACCAACAAGGAGGTACCGGTTGGGGTCGCGGTGCGAAATCTGGACGTGGGGGCAAGTCGGGTGCTGGTGGCAAAATGAAAGGGAGTTGCTGGTATTGTGAGAAGGAAGGGCACCCCTGGTTTTTGTGCTATAAGAAACCCGATGGATGGACCCCCCAGAATCGTCACCAGGATGGCGGCGCGCGGAGGAACCAGAAAAACGGCGCCAACATGGTCGCTGATTCGTCCGACAACAACCCGAAGGGCAACGGCGGTGCGGAGAAGAAGAAGGAGCGCACCGCGGGCCAATTCTTCCATGTGGGAGACAAGGGGGAGCAAGGAGACGCCTCTGCCAAAGTTGGAGCAGAGCTGCACCCCCTAGACTATTGGGTGTTGGACACAGGCGCTGCTTGGACGATGACGCCGCGCAAGGACCTGCTGGACGAAGTACGAGCTGCACCGATCAATGAAGTGTGCTCCGCCTCTGGACACATGTTGAAGGTGGCTGGTGCGGGACGAGCTGCGTTTAAGGGAGCGGATGGCAAGCCGGTGGTGCTGCACGACGTTCTCTTCGTCCCCGACCTGAAGGCCAACCTTATCTCCCTCCGTAAGCTTGGCAAGGCTGGGGTGAACACCAACACGGATGGGGCACGCACTTATAAGGGGCAGCTGGGCAATCGGGTGCTTTGGGATCTGCACGAGAGCAAGGACGTGTACAGATCTATGTGGCAGCTGCCGGCCCTGGCGTGGCATGGTGGGGGGCAGGCTGGAGAGGGGTCTGCATCCCAGGGGGAGTGCAATGCCGTTGGAGGGGTTGGTGTGAAAGTGTCGGCCAGATCTGGGGAGACAGATTGGGCAACGGCACACCGGCGCTTAGGGCATGTGGCAATGCCTTTGCTGAAGCAGCTGGAGAAGGACGGAGCCGTTAAGGGTCTGAAGCTGAACGGACAGCCACCCGATGACAACTGTGAAATCTGTTTGCTTTCAAAGTTCACCCGTTTCCCTTTCCATAGTGTGGCTGGCAGGAGCAAGAAGCCTTTGGAGCTGGTCCACATGGACTTGGTGGGGCCGCTGCCGGTGCAAGGGCACAAGGGGGAGCGGTATTTTCTTACAATTGTGGATGACTGGAGCAGGCTGATGTGGGCGTATCCGCTGAAGCAGAAGGACCACGCCGCCTCCACGATACGGGACGATTGGCTGCCATTCGTGGAGAAGCAGGCGGAGTGTGTAGTGAAGCGGATTAGGACAGACCGGGGTGGTGAGTTCCTTGGAGCTGAAATGATGGCCTGGCTCAAGAAGCAGGGCATCCAGAGAGAGCTGACCACGGCTTATACCCCACAGTCCAATGGTGTAGCAGAACGGGCAAACCGGACCATTCTGGAGACAGCTAGGGCGCTGCTCATAGAATCTGGGCTGAGCAATTCTATGTGGCCTCATGCTGTCCGGCACGCCACTGTCGCTAGGAACAGGGTGCTCACCAAGGTTGGGGATGACTCGTGGGTGCCGTTGGAGAGGTGGCTTGGGAGGAAGCCGCCGGTGGATATGCTGAGGGTGTTTGGCTGCATGGCAGTCGCCCACGTCCCCAAGACCTACCGCAGTAAGTTGGGGGCGAGTGCAATCTGGTGTGTGCATTTGGGGCTGGCTGCTGAGAGCAAGGGATGGCTGCTGTGGGAACCATCCAAGGGTGTGTTGTTTGACAGCAGGGATGTGAAATTCATTGAGGGCATGATGTATGGGAGCTGGGAGAAACAGCCGGAGGCAAGGGTGTCCCAGCAGATGGAGCAGATCACCATGCAGCTGGACCTGACTCCTAGTGTGTGGGAGGAGGGAGAGGAGGCAGCTGCTGGAAATGGTGATGGAGAGAAGGTACAGGAGGCATCTGCTGGTGGAGAAAATGGTGTGGAAACTGGCGGCAGCACTAGTGGAGCTGCTGGACCCGAGGGAGGAGAGAAGCAGCAGGGAAAAACTAAGAAGCCGAAGGGTGTCGTTATGAAGGGATGGGAGACACCCGTCTCCAGGCCAGGACGTACCCGTATGGCTACTAAGAAGCTGACTGCAGGAACTGATGCAGCAGAGCAGCAGCTAGGGACCGAAGAGGCATTGCTGATTCTACCTCATGGCTATGACCCGGATGAGGAGGATGAGCCTGCGTACTGTTTTCTTGCCCCTGCACCAGAGGAACCAGCTAGCATGGAGGAGGCATTAGCTGGACCAGATAGGGACAAGTGGCTGGCTTCTAGGGATGCTGAGTACCAGAGTCTGCTGGAGAATAGGACATGGGATCTGGTGGTGCTGCCTGATGGGAAGAAAGCGATACAATGCAAGTGGGTGCTGAGGATCAAGACCGATGACAAGGGGCAGGTCACCATCTACAAGAGTAGGCTGGTGGCGAAGGGGTTTATGCAGAAGGAGAAGCAGGACTTCAACGAGATCTTTGCTCCCACTGCCAAACCCCCTACCCTCCGTGTCTTGTTGGCAGATGCAGCTGTTAGTGGAAAATTCATCATTCAGATGGATATTTCAACGGCATTCCTGAATGGGATTTTAGAGGAGGATGTGTACATGACGCAGCCGCCTGGGTATGAGGATGGTACGGGCAGGGTGTGCAAGCTCAACAAGTCCATCTACGGCTTGAAGCAGGCGCCACGCTGCTGGTACCAGAAGTTGGCAGCTGTTTTAGAGGAGATGGGATTCAGGACCAGCAGCTGTGATGAGAGCCTCTTTCTCAAGGGCGAGGGGGAGAAGCTGGTGCTGTTTCTGGTCTATGTGGACGACATTCTTCTCTTCAGCAGCAGCATGAAGGAGATCCAGAAAGTGCAGCAGCAACTGATGGAAAACTTCAAGTGCAAGAACCTTGGGGAGGTAAAGTACTACCTCGGGATGCACGTGGAGAGGGATCCAGATCACAGGTGGTTGAAGCTGCACCAGGAGAAGTTCATCAAGGAGCTGGGGGAGAAGTATGGGATTGAGAATGAGCGCAAGGTTGCAACTCCCCTGCCAGCAGAATTCAAGCTTGTGAAGGCTGCAGAGGATGAAGGGGTTGAAGTTGAAGAGCAGCAGCAATTTCAGTCCTTGGTGGGCAGCCTCTTGTACGCAGCAGTTCACACGAGGCCCGACATCTCTTTCTCGGTTGGGCAGCTGGCTAGGGTGGTGCAGAATCCATCAGAGGAGCAGGTGGATGCAGCTGAGCGTGTGGTGAAGTACCTGAACTCTCACCCAAGCATTGGAGTTCAATACTCCGCATCTGCACAGGTGAAGCAGAAAGGGGTGGAGGTGCTGAAAGAGAAGGGGGAGAGGCTTGGAGAAGGCAAGCTATTTCTCACTTGCTTTACCGATGCTACGTGGGCTTCTGAGAAGGAGGATTCCTCATCTGTGGGAGGATACATCTGCGTAGTTGGGGGAGGACCTGTTAGTTGGAGGTCCAAGAAGCAGACGGAGACGGCACTCTCTTCCGTAGAATCAGAGTACATGGCGATGTTCCATGGGGTGAAGGAGGTAATTTGGCTGAGGAGGCTGTTAGAGGAGATTGGCCAGGAGCAGAAAGTTGCTACGCCGCTGTTTTGTGATAGCAAGGGGGCTCTTGGGATGGCCAGAAACGCTGTGCTTCATGGGCTGAACAAGCACATGCGTATCAAGTGGCACTGGCTGCGTAAGGAGGTGAAGAGGGGGACGGTGCATCCGATCTACATCAAGACTCACCAGCAGCCAGCAGAATTTCTCACCAAGAGGCTTGCGGATGAGCCTCATTGGCGTTCTGTGCGCATGAGTGGAATGAGCATGAACTAGCATGGAATGACGGGGATGCAGCCGGCAGGCTGAGGGGGAGTGTGTTGGGTACAAATGCACATTGCACGACATCCTGCCATCTGTTTGTACGAGTATGCGTGTGCGAATGCATTTGTGTGTGAATGGTGTGTTCGTGTGTTTGTTTGCTTTCGCATTTTTTCGCTTGATGCATTTGCAGGTACTCGCGCAATGTGCGCTTCGGCACAACATTGTATGCGCTATGAACAGTGCAAGCAGAAAGGACGAGCTCGCAAAGGAACCCAAGATGGAAGCTTTGCAGTTCGGTTGAGTTGATTGCGCAGATTCAGTTCTATCCAACTCGAAATTGTACTGTTTTGTTTGGTTAACTATAGTGTAGCAGGGAAGGCACTATAGGGGTACAATTTAGGTGAAGGTTGGATGTTGTTTGTCTGTATCTGCATGCTACAAGGCCAGGGGAAACCAGCGGAACCAGCATTTGGCTGGTTGGGCAAAGACAAAACAGGTTCTGTTTTTAGAACCTGAACCTGGTTGTTGTTTTCCCAGGTTGGAAAAAACAGAACCAGAGGTTGTTTACCAACCTACCACCTGCTATTTTGTCCAGCCAGGTTGGTTCTGTTGCTTGGAATTATTTGGGATCATCCCTGGTTGTTCCCAGGTTGATTCCCAAGGTCCTTGCTAGCTAGAACTATTTAATCCTTCTCTGTTTGTACCTGAATATAGTCAAATTGATTCAAGCGAATTCCTTCCTCGCTGGAATTTCGTTTCTGCGCTATTCGACGGCGGAATGCTACCCGAGTCAACGCTAGTATGCTAGCACTCCAACGCTAGGCAAACGCTGTCCGAGCCATAACTTAGTAATGGCAGAACTTTTCGCGAGGCAACTTGGCTCATTTTAAAGCTCTTGGAGCGAGCTTCGATATAGCGAATTCTCAGCTTAATCCGACCGACGGTCTGCACGGCACGCTGCGCGACGTTCAAGGTACTCTTGCTGTTTTGACTAAGTCCTTCTTGATCCCTCTCTCTACAAACTCGGACCCGAGGATAGGGGCTGGTCTTGTACCAGGCACCCAGGGACCCTTGGAGGTGACCCCGAGGAGAGGTTTTAAGTTTGATTAAGTCCTAATAGCTTGAGTTTATTAGGCCCTTACACCAACAGATAGAGGGAAGAATGAATGGCGAGTTGTACCGTTCTATCCTACAAGACGAGCTGCAGCAGACTATCGAGCATTACGAGTTGGATTCAGAGAACGTGGTGTTCCAGCATGACAACGACCCCAAGCATAAGTGCAAAATGGTCAAAACGTACCTCGCCGATCAGCCGTTCTCGGTTCTCCCATGGCCAGCATCTAGTCCTGACCTCAACCCCATAGAGCACCTGTGGGTGTACTTGAAAAAGCAGCTGCTGGCTTACCCCCGCCCCCCTACAGGCATACTTGAGCTATGGGACAGAGTACAAGTGGAATGGGAGAAGATCCCTGCGGCTTGGTGCAGTGAGTTGATTGACAGCATGCCTAGGCGTGTGCGGGCTGTGCTCAAGGCCAAGGGTCGCTGGACCAAGTACTAGATTCGGCATGCTTTGCTTGTGTGACTGTGTTTAAAAAAATCTGTCCATATGCTAGTATTTGGCTTTTACTATATGTGCTGATTGTTTAACCGAGATTGAGGCCATTCAGCATTGTGAACCGATGTACAAACCTCAGGCCTGTATCCTCATGGCGTCCTGTTATTAAGGATTAATCACATTAGCCACTAATTCCCCATCCTTTTCTTGAAACATGAACATGTGGACAATCATTTCGTTCAGTGTATATAGGCTCGACACAAGGGGCAGTAACCAGGTGTTACGCGAAGGTTCTGAGGGTCGCGAAGCGTCCGAACATACCCTTCCCGAATTCGGTAGAAGGCATTTCGGTGGCAACCGAATAGCCCAGAATTTGGTGTACGCAACCTAGCTTGGTGCTATAACTATAATAAAATATAGGAAAGCACCTAGCCTAGGAAATCAAGCAATTCATGCATGCATAAAATAAACCTAAGCTAGTAATAAGATAAAAGCAAGCATGCATGGCTGGCATAAGCCGTCGTACTCTCACAGGTGGGGAACAACCGACAGAAAGGTGGGAGTAGAAACGGGATAAAGTTCACGTGCACTAGCAAGTTCCTCTCGCTACCACTTGAAATTAGACCTTAACACCGTATCCCTAAGCAACTAAACCACAAATTTAGGCGATACAATCCTCACTGCCCTCCTCGTACAAACGCACTTGTGCCCACTAGGGTTTGAACGGTTTAGGCTTCCTCTACCGCCTAAGAGCATTGCCGCGACCCGCTCCTAGCATAGAATGCCTCGCCGCATGCGACGAGCCACATCGTGGCGGCCTCACCACGTCACCAGCTCCTTGGCCAGTCTCCATCGCAGCATATCGCTGCCTCATCACCCCAAAACCTCCTCGCCAAAGTACCATCCGCACCGCGTCGTGCCCTGGCCATGTCGCCTCCTCGATGCACGCCCCATTCTGCCTAATTCGTTTTCCGTCGCTCGCGCGCACTCCCCTCGAAAGAGCACGCTCACTCCCTTCTGATGCGGCTCACTCCCTTCCCATCGCCCACGCCAGCTCCCCTTCCGTCGCTCACCTGCCATCCCACCCGTCGCCCACTCTCACTGCTCGTACATTGCACACGCTCCCTCGCCTTCCGTGAGCCTTGCTTTGCAGCGTGGAGGATAAAGGTACGATATGAGATCATTTTAGGCTAATGTGGGCCCTCATTGTGCAATCCAATTGCATATTATTATAATGTATTGTTACAGTACTCAAGTCCAGGTTCATGCAACTATCATGGTAGCCTTTTAGTGTTGTGTGTAAGTAACCCTTTTAGAACTGTATCCAAGTTATGTGCAATATGTAAACCTTTTAGAGCAGTACATTTTTTTCTACATGAAAATACACACAAGCATTCAGTATTATGATACAAGCTCGAGCCTTTTCTCCATTTGAATATGGTGATGGTCTCTCTATGCAATGCACCTGCTTTAAGATGATGAAAGTAGGAGCAAGGTAAGGCGGCACGTCCATGGAGCTCGTTTGGGTCTTTGTCATGCTCGTCTGGGATGGTGAGGGGTGATAGGACAGAGAGGGGTGACAGGACAGAGAGGGCATAGAAAGGAGAGAAAGAAGGGAGGGGGGAGAGGGCAGGAATTGGTGTTTGGCCGAGTAGGTAGGAAGGTATAGGGTACTGAATTGAGATATGCGATGTATCGAACATTTTTTCCGATCAAAAAGGCAATGTTACACCCCGGAAAAAGGCGCTACGACGGAAAAGGGGGGAGGCACTGCGACTGAATGGGGAGAGGAAATGAGATGGCGAGGGGAGAGACGAGGCGAGAGCTGACAAGAAGGGCGCTGTGACAGCAAGAGGAGAGGCGCGTCCGAAGGTGAGGAGAGAGGGGAGGCGAGGGCGACGGGAGAAGCACTGCAATGGCGAGGGGCTTTGCTCACCAAGGGGCAATGCGTTGTCCATGTGAGGCATGCGCTAGGTTGGCCAACGGGAAATGCCCTGTGGCGCATGGGAAAGGGTCCTGTCAGAGGAAGTTTGTAAGGGGAAAAGGGGGAAGGAAGGAGTTAGACAGAGAGGGGAAAGGGGGAAGAAGGGAGTAATCTAGATAGGGGAAAGAAAGAAGAAGGGTGTAAGGTAGAGGGGAAAGGGGGAAGAAGGAAGTAAGGTAAAGAGGGGAAAGGGGGAAGAAGGGAGAAAGGCAGAGAGGGGAAGGGGGAATGAGCAAGGAACCGAGGTCGTCCTCGCCAACCTCGCCTGGGCGACCTTCGCGTGCCTTCGCAGACCCTCGTCACCCAGGTAACCTGGTCGACCGGGCAACCACGTCGACCAGGTGCTCCTGTGCGTGCCCGTCGACCTCCCAAGTCGACGACCACTCCAAGTCGACCTCACCAGGTCGACCACTGCCTCCGGTATGTGCCGGTCGACCTCCCAAGTCGACGGCCACCTCGCATCGACCTCCTCAGGTCGACCACTACTCCCTGGTCGACCAGCTCTAGGTCGACGTCACTCCTGGTCGACCAGAGGGTCTGGTCGACGTCCCAGGTCGACCAGAAGGGGTTGGTCGACTTCCCAGGTCGACCAGCCGAAGTTGGCGCCCTCCTGAAGTCGGCGCCCATGCAGTGGCTCCCCGTGCAGGTCGACCAACCTCGTCGACCAGCCCGCCCACTGCTGCAGGTCGGCTGCACCCCTACACCCGACCACAAAGTCGGCTCCGCCCAAGCGAGGACGGGGCCAACACCCAACTCCCGTTGACAGAGAAAGTGGTCTTGAACGTAGTGAAGAGAGTCAGGGGGGCGAGTCATGAGGAAGTAGAGCGTGAGATACATGGGGGGCTGGTTGTCACTCAGAAACTCTGGCTTGAGAGCAGCATGGAATCGCGTGTCATATGGTTGGCTACAATGGTGAAATTAGACAGCTAAGGGAAGAGAAACGGCAGCGCAAGCCTGCCTAGGGTGGCAGAAGAGGGGGAGGAGTAGCGCTTAACTATAGCGCCATAGAGAGATTTGGCCATTTTCAGCTGGCCAAAGTAAGACCTCTGATCGGGCGGGAGGTGAGAGCAGACTGCAAACTAGGCAGTGGCGTCGTGTGCTAACCACTGTGTACGGGCATTGCGATCAGTCCTAAATTGTTGCCGCAGAGCCTCAGTAGCGAAAGTGCAAGGGTCAATCGCCTCAGGTGGGGCAGGAAAGAACCCCGACGTGTGCTCAAAAAGCGAGGCATCATCCTTGGTAATGCAATGCAGGTACAAGTGAAGGTGGCCCTCTGAGTGAAAGGTTGGTACAGTAGGCATCATCATGGTAGGCAGCGGCACTCAGCGGAAGTTGCGGTGGTGCGGCGCACTAGCAGCGGTGCAAGGGCGGCAGTTGCAGCGGTGTGGCGCACGGGCAGAAGCTGTTGGAGTAGGCTAGAGCTCGCTCTGGCCTTTATTTTGGTGTTCTTATATTGTTATTTCTCTGGGCTTAGAGCGAGTTACGCACTCAGGTTCATTTTAGGTTCATTTCATAATTGTTAGAACAAACCGAACACACCCTAGGTTCAATTAGGGTTTCCAACCCTCTCTCTTTTGTATCTCGACATTCTCCTCCTAGTTCAACTTCTTCAACCTCACCAAAGCCTCTCGCCATCCATGGCTTTCCTTACTTTAACATGGTATTCAGAGCCTAGTCCTAGGCGTTTCCGTTTTATCCGCATCTCTTAGAAAGTTTCTGGCCCTTAGGCCATTTCCGCGCTACTTAGCTAGACGATTTTCCTTTTTTTTATTTTCTCGTTTCTTTACAGTCACTCTTAGTATCCTCGCGATTTTCTTCACTTTAGTCACGCGGATACTCAATTCCGCTCCGTAGCGCGCCTCCCTCCCGTTCATATCGCTCCCCCGCGCCTTCCTTCTTCGTCGCGCCTCTTCCTCTTCACGTTCCCGGTGGTAGCGCGCCGATTTCTGCTTGTAGCGCGCTTAGCCCCCCCCCCCCCCCCCCCCCCCCCGGCTCCGCGCCTTCTCCCGTCTCGTCGCGTGCGCATTGTGCTGCCGTCGCAGCGCGCGCTTCGCTTCGTCGAGCAGCGCGCGCGCCTGCCTCCCCTGCGGCGCGCCCTGCCCTTTCACAATCCGCCCTCCCTCCCTTACCCTCCTCCTCCTTTCCTCTCTCCTTTGTGCATCCCTCACTATCTCACCCGTTTTCCTCCACCTCTTTTCTCTCCTCATCTGCTGCAGCTGGTGTTGATTGCGCTTTTTTTTTTAAGTTGGTACTCCTCCCCACCTTTCCTCCTCCTCACTACCCTCCCCTCAACTGCTCAACTGCGAACTCCCTCACAACTCTCCCTCCTCCTCTTATTTCTCCCTTCACCGGCCCAGCAGCAGACTACCTCGCCGCTATCCCTCCTCCTCTAGTTTCTCCCCTCAGCGGCGCAGCAGCAGACTACCTCGCCACTATCCCTCCTCCTCTAGTTTCTCCCCTCAGCGGCGCAGCAGCAGACTACTCCGCCACTATCCCTCCTCCTCTTGTTTCTCCCCTCAGCGGCTCAGCAGCAGACTACTCCGTCCATATCCCTCCTCCTCTTGTTTTCTCCCCTCAGCGGCTCAGCAGCAGACTGCTTCGCCCCTTATTCCTCCGCCTCTTATACCTCTCCCCTCATCTGCTCTGCAGCTGTCTCCTCCTCCTTATGGCGACTTCTCTCGCCCTCCCCTCCCTCCCTCTGCTGGTCCTTCAGCTCGCGCCTGATGGCAGCGCAGTCAACTTCCCCAGTTGGCTGAACTGTCTTGAGCGCACGCTGTCTGGCACCCTCGTGAGTGGCTTTAACCTCTGGTTTGTCACTCAGCAGAGTGGCTCTGGCGCCATTCCTAAACCTGCCTCTACACCTACCTCTACCTCCTCCGATCCCTATGCTGATGGCCTTCGTGCTGCTATCGCTGAAACTGAGCGGATTGCGGCCACGGCCCAAACCACTGCCGCGGCTGCTCCTGACAATGCTGCTGCCCGTGACCTCGCTCGTGTTCTTTCTGAATCCCTCGAGAGCACCCGCAAGCGCCTCTCTGAGCATCTCGCTACCCCTTCTCCTCGCTCTGCCCCTCTGCCCTCTGCTTCTGCTCCATCTCACTCTGACCTTCTCGCTGACTGGCATGTTGCCAACGCACGTGCCTGCCAGGTCATCCTTGCCTGCCTACCTCCAACCCTTCTCCCTCAGTGCTCGCACATCCGCTATGCCAAGGACCTTCTCGGCTATCTTACTGAGCGCTTCCAGTCGCAGACTCCCATCAGTGTCATTGCCCTCTTACGCGAGCTCACTTCTCTTCGCCTTGCTGACTTCACCACCATGGCGGACTATATCGCTCGTGTGCAGACGCTGTCCTCCCAACTTGCTGCTCAAAAGTTCGAACTTTCCGATCATGTCTGCGGTGCCCTCCTCCTCACAGGCCTCACTCCTGAATACAGTGTTCATGTCACCCTGTATGGTGAGCGCCCCGCCGACCAGTGGTCGTTCTCTCGTGTCTCTGCCTTCCTCCTCCAGGCAGAGCTCAACCTCCGCAGCTGCCCTCCTACTGCCGCCGCTGTCGCACCCTCTTCCGCCCCCCCTCCTCTCCCCACCACCACTGCCGCTGCCGCTTCCTCTCGCCCTCGCAACACCTTTCCTCCTTGCACCTACATCATTCGTCAGGGGCCCCGCAAGGGTCAGCCCTGCGGTCGCACCAATCATCCCGCCACCTCCTGCTTCCAGAAACTCACCGATGACTGGTTCCTGGCTGGCAACACTGGTCGCCCTCCCAACTGGCTTCAACTCTCTCGTCAGCGTCGCCAGTCTTCTGCCCAGGCGGTACTTGTGGCCGCCGACTCTGGTGCCAGTACTCAAACCTCTGCTCTCAGTGTGACTATGCCTAGTCAGGATAGCATTCTGGGGGCTTCTCCCCTTATGGACCCTCGTTTTGCCATGATGTTTGCTCCTTCTGTTAATGGCAATGATTCTCAGTATCTTGGTCCCACAGCTGCTGCTCTTTCCCTCCCTCGCACGCTTGAGTTTGTTCTTGACAGTGGTGCTACTGACTCTGTTTTTCGTGACGCTGGTGTGCTTCGCTCTTTTCCCCATCCCCTCTCCATTCAAGGGGCTGGGGATACCATGACCATGACTTGCACTGCTACCTCCTCTCTCCCCTGTCCTGCCTCCCCCTCTGGTGCTGTGACTGGCCTCTATGTTCCTTCTTGCCGCCACAACCTTCTTTCTCTCTCTGCTCTTCAACGTCTTTGTGTGCGAGCTGTCTTTCCAGAATGTGACTCCCACTGTGATCTCTATCATCGCAACCGCCATCTTGCACGCTTCACGCTTTCCCCTATCACTCGCCTCTACACTCTTCGTGTCTCTCTCCCCCCCTCTGCCCATCATGCCACTTCAGCTTCCGCCCCTCCTGTTCCTTCTTGCGACTGTCGTTCTCTCACTCAACCTACCCTCCTCCTCCATCATCGACTTGGCCACCCCAATTTTCCCCTTCTTCGCAGTATGGTCTCCTCCAAGCTTCTTCATGGCCTCCCTTCCTCTCTTCCCCCCCTTCCTCCTTCTCCTGCTCCTCCATGCACCCCATGTGTCCAGGCCAAGCTATCCCAGTCACCCCATCCCTCTTCTCCCTCTGCCTCTCCCCAACCCCTTGACCTTGTTCATATGGATCTCTGGGGTCCTTCACCTACTGCTTCTCGCCAGGGTCATCGATACTTTCTGCTTTTGGTTGATGATCACTCACGATTTGCCACTGTCTATCCCCTCCGTGCCAAATCTGACGCCCCTTCCCTGATCATTCGCTGGGCTGAGCAGGCTCGTCTGCGCTTTCAGCGTCCTGTCGCGCGCTTCCACTCAGATGGTGGTGGCGAATTCTTTCATCACTCTCTCTCCTCTTACTGTGCTTCTCATGGCATTCGCCAGACCTCCACCCTTCCTCACTCCCCAGAACAGAATGGGGTTGCTGAGCGTCGCAATCGCACTCTCATGGAAATTACTCGCTGCCTTCTCACCCATGCTTCTGCTCCCCACTCTCTTTGGAGCTATGCTCTCCTCCATGCCGCTCTGCTCTCTAACCTCCGCCCTCATCCTCATCGCCCTAGTACCACCCCTTTCCAGCTTTGGACTGGCCGCCAGCCCTCTGTTCGCTCTCTTCGGGTCTGGGGGTGTGTCGCCCATGTTCTTGTCAATCCAGCAGACCGGTCCCGTCAGGGTGGGAAACTCGCTCCCAAGACTCAACTCTGTGCCTTCCTTGGCATAAACTCTGACTGTCCTGGCTACCTTTTCTATGCCCCTTCCTCTCACCAGCTCATCCGCAGCCAGGACGTTATTTTCGATGAGACTCGATCCCCATTCCATTCCCCCCCACCCGCCCCTCCTGTCCCCTCTCTTCGCTGGTCTGATTTCGATCAGCCGTCGTCTGTCATTCCCTCCCCTCCTCCCCCCCCCCTTCTCCCGCCCCTTCCCGCCCCTCCACCCGCGCCAGCCTCTACTGCCCCCCCTTCCGACATCATCTCTGGCGCCTCCCCACCCGCCTCTTCCTCTTCGGCTCCCGTCCCTTCCTCACCTCCATCTTCCTCTCCACCTCCTTCACCTGTTCCCATTCCCCCCCCTTCCCCGCGCCTTACTCGCTCCATGACTCGCGCGCTTTCTAACTTTCAACACTCTGCTCTTTTCACTCGTCTTTCTCCACCCCAGAATGTTAATCTTCTTGAAGATCGCTTTGAGGAGCTCTTCAACATTCATCCTGTTTCTCCTCTTCTGTGTGTCACCGTCGGTGACTTTAGCAATTCTCCCACTCTTCTTTCTGTTGACACCGCTGCCATTCCCACCCCTCTGTCCTACTCCGAGGCTGTGTCGGGCTTTCATGCCACTGAATGGATGACTGCCATCATTGCTGAGTGCGAGGCATTTACCAGAACCAATTCCTACATTGACTCTGTCCCCCCCCCTGGCGCCACTATTGTTAAAGGCAAATGGGTCTTCCGTGTCAAGCAGCTGCCCGGCGAACTTCCTGTCTTCAAGGCCCGCTACTGTGCCAAGGGCTTCACTCAGCGTGAAGGCATTGACTACTTTGCCACTTACTCCCCCACAGCCCGTCTCCCCACTCTCCGCCTCCTTCTTGACTTAGGCGCTCGCTGGAATTGGGAGATCCACTCCATGGACGTTTCCAATGCTTTCCTCCAGGGCGAGCTGCATGAGCGCATATTCCTTGAGCGCCCCGCTGGTTTTCCTCGCCCTTTCCCTCCAGGCACTGTTTGGGAACTCAAGCGACCTGTGTATGGCCTTAAACAGGCCCCGCGCGAGTGGCACGCCAAGCTCGCCTCCACTCTTCACTCTCTTGGC
Organism: Closterium sp. Yama58-4; assembly: GCA_947470075.1. NCBI lineage: Eukaryota > Viridiplantae > Streptophyta > Zygnematophyceae > Desmidiales > Closteriaceae > Closterium > Closterium sp. Yama58-4. Next base: position 68,911 of record CANIUD010000044.1, read on the forward strand.
TTCTCTACCTCCACTTCCGACCCCAGTCTTTTCATTCGCACATCCCCCCACAGGCTTTACATCCTTGCCTACGTGGATGATTTGGTGCTGCTTGCTGAGGACTCCGCCGATCTTGCAGCTGTCAAGAAAGCCCTGCAGGCGCGTCTCATGTGCAAGGATCTTGGCGAGCTTCGTCACTACCTCGGCATGGAGATCCGTCGTGATCGTGCTGCTCGTACCATCTCTCTCTCCCAGTCTTTCTACATTCAGTCCATCCTCCAGCGGTTTGAGATGTCGCAAGCCAAGCCGGTCTCCACCCCTCTTCCCGCTAACCATCAGCTTACTGCCCCTGCCGTCCCTGCTCCCTCCTCAGAGCTGCGGCCTTATCCTGAGCTCGTTGGATCTCTCATGTATGCTATGATGTGCACTCGCCCCGACCTTGCTTATCCCCTCAGTGTTCTCTCTCGCTTTGTTGGTCTGGGCCGCCACACTGACGTGCACTGGGCAGCTGCTAAGCGCGTCTTGCGCTATCTGCGTGCCACCTCTGACCTTGCTCTCACTCTTGGTGGCTCTATTCCTCCCGTTCTCTCCGGCTACAGTGACTCTTCCTACGCTGACTCTCGCCCTGATCGTCGCTCATCTCAGGGCTATGGTTTTACTCTTGGCAGTGGTCTCATCAGCTGGCGCTCCACTCGCTCATCCTCTGTCTGCCTTTCCACCTGCGAGGCTGAGTTGTACGCAGGCACATTGGCGGCTCAGGAAGCTCGTTGGCTCTCCTTTCTCCTTGCTGAGCTTGGTCACTCTCAGTCCTCTGTGACGCTCTCCTGTGACAGTGCGAGCATGATCCATCTCACTGAAAATCCTGTCTATCACGCCCGCAGCAAGCATATCGAGGTCCGCTATTTCTTTGTGCGTGAGCTGGTGCAGTCTGGCTTCTTACGCCTTCGCAAGGTGGACGCTACTGCCAACCTTGCAGACATTTTCACCAAGGCCCTCCTGCGTGCACCGCACCGTTTCTACGTGCGCGAGCTTGGGCTCACGCGTCTCTCCACTTCTGGGGGTGTGCCGGTTCGCTAGGTGTTTTGCTCCAGAGCTTCACCTAGCCTGGGGGTGTGTTGGAGTAGGCTAGAGCTCGCTCTGGCCTTTATTTTGGTGTTCTTATATTGTTATTTCTCTGGGCTTAGAGCGAGTTACGCACTCAGGTTCATTTTAGGTTCATTTCATAATTGTTAGAACAAACCGAACACACCCTAGGTTCAATTAGGGTTTCCAACCCTCTCTCTTTTGTATCTCGACATTCTCCTCCTAGTTCAACTTCTTCAACCTCACCAAAGCCTCTCGCCATCCATGGCTTTCCTTACTTTAACAGAAGCAGCGGCGATGCAGCGGATGAGCAGCGCACTAGTGGTGGCTATATCGTCAGAAGTGGTAGTTTCGATGACAGGGGCGGTGGCTGTAGCGGCAGCGGCGGTGGTACCTGCAGTGGCAGTAGCGGCTGTAGCGATGGCGGCGGCGGTTGTAGCGGCAGCAGCGGTGGCAGGTGCAAGGGCAGCGGCAGTGGGAGCTCTAGCGACAACTACAGTGCCTGCAGTGGTAGTTGCAGCGGCAGCGGTGGTGGCTGTAGCTACAGCAGCGGTGGCAGCTGCAGCAACTACGGCGGCGGCTGTAGTGGCAGTGGCGGCGACAGCTGCAGCGGCAGCGGCGGCAGGTGTAGTGGCAGCGGCGGCAACTGCTACAGTGGTAGTGGTGGCGGCTGTAGCAGCAGCGGCGGCGGTAGCTACAGTGGCAACAGTGGCGGCAGTTCTAGTGGCAGCTGCAGTGACATCGGTGGCGGTTGTAGTGGCAGGTGTGGCGGCTGCAGTGGCAGCGGCAGCGCCAGACTGCGGGAGCGCATGGGCAGGGGCAGTGGTAGCGCGCATGGGGCAGCGCGTGATACCCGCAGCAACATGGGGCAGTGCTGAACAGCGAGCGCATGCGCGAATGCGCACGAATGCGTGGTGGCACACACGAGGGAATGGGGGGCCGTGAGCGGAAGCGCGAGGCGCGAAAAGAGCGGTGCGCTAGGGCCAGCGTGAAGCAATGTGCGCGTGGGGCAGCATGGGACAGTAGGTACTGCCGTCGGTACAGCAGTTGGTAAGGCAGTTGGTACGGCAGTTGATATGGTAGTAGGACTAAACCTAGCCTCGGATACCATGTTATGAATATAAGGAAGTGGGATGATTGACTACGAAAAATGAGAGGTACAAGTACTAAGGGCGTGTCCAGCGCGTACACATTGGGGTTTTCACTAAAATATTACGTATTTTGGTGCACACGCAAAAATGGTACCGTTAGGCGTAGCTTGAAAGTTTCGCGTCCAAAATACAGATAGAAGACACAATTCGCCATTGAGTACAACTAGCACACCAATTTGCGCGACAGTAGCGATTGTTTTCCTTTGTAACCAGATTTGTCTGTGCAAGTCGCTGGAGCCCAAATTGCAGATCTCAAAATGTCGCGTGAGTCACGTGATTTAGGCAAAATTCACAATTGACTTTGCTGAACGCAACACTGTTGCGAGTCGGACGCATACACCTCGAATCAGGGGGTTGTTACGTGCATTGCGCATAATGTACACGAGTCCACGCACGTGTTCGGCGTGTCCGTACTTTACGTCCACAAGGTGTGCAATGTCCAAAAATAGTGTAAAACTGTGGTTACATTCGGAAAACTGGTAACTATATCGGCACATGTTGTGTAAACATACGCGGTGGACACGCCCTAAAAAATATATATTGGCTACCCCACTACACCCTATAACTAACAAATAAACATAAATAATGTTGGGCTGACAAAAGCCCTTAGGATCTTTTCATGACTAAACTCTTGGTAGGAAACAAATAATAGCGGAAGTGTTTAAAGACAAGTGTTTGAACCACCTTGCACTAATATGTGAGGGAAAAGTAGATTGATTGAAACAAGGAGATACTGTTTGTTGCTTGATACAGGTTCTCCACCGCTTTTATTGATACACGGACAAATCAATGGACGCTGTCTGTTGCTTGATACAGGTTCTTCAAGTGGTTGTATGCGAGCTCGGCGGAGTTGCCGTATCCCCGATAAGACCGGATGTTCTGCTGCTGGTTTGGAGTCAGGTTCCTCAGCAGAATTGTGTATGCCATCATTGACTGATTTGTGTACTGCTGCTTGTCGTATTGCATCCCGTTTGTTGGATATGGCAGGGGCCCGTCGAAGAATCCAAGGATTTGCGCGCCTTCCATCATCAGCTCGAACTCGAATGACCAGGTAAAGAAGTCTTTCCCGTCGAATGGTCCCGAAAGCTTTAAGACGTGTGCGAACTGTGACTGAACTTGAAGTACATCCAATGCCTTCTCTTGTCCAGGTGAAGGTTGCTGATGCGGCATGTGTTAGAGAATAAGGACGGAGTCTAGAATATTTAGGGGCCGAAATAACTCAAAATTGTTGGCTTTAGTTTCTGGACAGAAAAGTCGACTCCATAAGAAACGCCGTCGACGAAACGTGCATGGTTAGAATTACCTCAAACTCAAGTATGTTATAGCCATTGACCGTGACTATGATTCCCAATTTGAATCATGTCAAAAGGTGGAGTAAACCTCGAGTTATGGTTTTCGGCGCACTAGGGGGTATGCTGCCACAAGCTTAACTCAATCACAATTAACTCACAAGTTCCAAGATTAACACACAAGAGAGTTGGAGTAGCACTAAACCAGGTGGGAGGGAAGAGGAGGACAAGAGGGAAGGTCCCAAGGGAGTCCCCAACCAAGGAAACCCCATGCCACACAATTTCCCTCTCCATAGGCAACCCCACTTTCACTTTTGTCACTATCCCAACCCATGCCATCCACCTCAACCCACTTGGCCACACTTGCCAGCCTGGTTTGGCTTCTCCCAACCACATGGCAGCAATCTACAGTGATGGGTTCGAATTCCCAACCCCAAAAGTCTGTACCCCATAATGAGTCACTCAACAAGTTCCCACAGTCGCCGCAACCAAAGTAAGCATACGAACTCCAACGTTCGTAACTTTCTTGATCTTGCTCCGATTGCGACGATTCTTGGCTCGTCGGAAAGCTCTTGAGCAGATGAATCACTTCAGATATCTGCTCAGGCCAAATAACATTCACACACACTCAGGAAATCCAAACCGCGCAAAACACAAATTCTTGCACACGCTCACACCACGCATGCAACGCACGAACACATGATGGGAGGCAGACAGATGTGAATGCATATGGTTGCATCACACAACAAACTCCCCCTCTGGCTGCCAACCATCATCCCACATGCCATAGCTCAAGCATGCACCCTCAATGCACACTCATCCCAGCAAGCTTCATGCCCTTCCAATGCTCAGGTTCTGCCAGGCGCTTGGTGAGAATGTATGCCGCCTGCTGCTGGGTCTTCACAAGCTCCAGTCGCACCTCCTTGTCCAGGAGCCTCCTTGTCCAATGCCACTTGGGCCTGATGTGCTTGGTCAGCCCATGAAGACAAGCATTCTTGGCCAGCTTCATTGTAGACTCGTTGTCACAGAAGGTCATAGTCGGCTCCTTTTGACCAACACAAATCTCCTCCAACAAACGCCTCAGCCACACCACCTCCTTTGCCCCATGATGAAGGGCCATGTACTCGGTCTCACACGAGGACAGCCCCACCTCATTCTGCTTCTTGCTGCGCCAGCTCACTGCACCACCTCCAAACAGGCACACATAGCCTCCAATGCTGGTGCCATCCGCCTGCGGAGATAACTATTACAACGGGAGCGAGACTACGGGCTAGGCACGGGTGCTCGTATGATCTCTGCGTTCGTTGGTCCTTAGTCGCTCTCCTAGTGTACACACTACTTGCTAGTTCACAAGGCAATTTGGCAAGAGTTTCACTAGAGAAAGTTGACAACAATGATACAATGAAGTTGGCAAGACTAGACTACATCAGAGCTAGGATGCAAGCAGGTCGACTGCCAGTGCAGCACGGTCGACCGCGTGCCAGCACGACTTGGTCGACCGCGCTCCAGCAGTGTAGAAACGCGGCTTGCTAATGCTGCAGGTCGACGGCGTGACAACAGCGCAAGTCGACGGCGTGCCAGCGTTGCTCCTGCAGTCCAGCATCGCACCCGCTTCGCAGGTGCTCGTAGGTGATTGGCGCGCACTGCTTCGTCACCTGCACAGCGCACGCACCAAGTCCACCTCGTGCTGACGGCTGCATCTGATCCGCCAGGTCGACCTCGGGATACCACCACCAAGGTCGTCCTCGCCAACCTCGCCTGGGCGACCTTCGCGTGCCTTCGCAGACCCTCGTCACCCAGGTAACATGGTCGACCGGGCAACCAGGTCGACCAGCTGCTCCTGTGCGTGCCCGTCGACCTCCCAAGTCGACGGCCACCTCCGGTCGACCTCCCAGGTCAACCACTGCCTCCGATGTGTGTAGGTCGACCTCCCAAGTCGACGACTACCTCCAGTCGACCTCCCAGGTCGACCACTACTCCCTGGTCGACCAGCTCTAGGTCGACGTCACTCCTGGTCGACCAGAGGGTCTGGTCGACGTCCCAGGTCGACCAGAAGGGGTTGGTCGACTTCCCAGGTCGACCAGAAGGGCTGGTCGACTTCCCAGGTCGACCAGAAGGGCTGGTCGACTTCCCAGGTCGACCAGAAGGGGTTGGTCGACTTCCCAGGTCGACCAGCCAAAGTTGGCGCCCTCCTGAAGTCGGCGCCCATGCAGTGGCTCCTCGTGCAGGTCGACCAACCTCGTCGACCAGCCCGCCCACTGCTGCAGGTCGGCTGCACCCCTACACCCGACCACGAAATCGGCTCCGCCCAAGCGAGGACGGGGCCAACATCCAACTCCCGTTGACACTCCCCTGCCGCGTTCACGCTTGGGCCCCCAGCCCACACGGCAGTACCTCTTGGAGAATAGCTCGTCAATGTGCACCCAACACGCAGCACGTCGTCCACCGCACCAGCCATGCAAAAGGGCATGGCACCTACTGCTGCACTTCGTCAACTTCGTCGCCCACGTCGGCCAAGCGCACCTGGCCGATGGCGACGGAGCACCGGTTGAAGGCCGGATAGTGCAGCGCCTTCGTCAGGAAGTCGGTCGGCTGCTCCGCGGTCGGAATGTACTGCAGCGCAAACTTCCCCCGCTTCACCATGTGCTGCAGCCAGGCCTGTCGCCGCTCCATGTGCTTGAGGTTGCCTGTCAACCCCATGCCCTCGGCGACTGTGATGGCTGACTTGTTGTCCACCCGAAGGACGGTCGGCTTCCCAGCATCCAGCTGCTGGAACTCTGCGAGGAGGAAGCGAAGTCGGCGTCCCTCCTTGCCGGCTTCGACGGCCGCCACGTACTCCGACTCGGTCGACGACAGTGTCGCGCACTTGATGCGCTGGCTCGACCAGGAGACCGCGGCCCCTCCGTAGACGAACACATAGCCGCCCGTGCTCGTCCTGCTCTGCTTGTCACCGGCATCGTCGGCGTCCACGAAGTCGACCAGCTCCAGCGACTCAGGTCCACCGCCGAACTCCAGGGCGGTGTCACGCGTGTTGGCGAGGTAGGCGAGGCAGCGGTCGACCTCGCGCTAGTGCTGGTCGCTCCTCACCGTGAGGCCGCTCCCCAGCTTGCTGCAGGCGAAGGCGATGTCCGGCCTCGTCGTCGTCGCCGCGAACTGCAGCGAGCCGACCTTCTGCCGGTACTCCTCCTCCTGACGCTCCTGCGCCTCCTCGTCGTCGAAGGTGAGCTCGGCGTAGGCGTCGACCGAGACCGGCGTCTTCGGAGTCCGTCCGCCCTGCTCCTCGTCGATGAAGCGCCTACGCAGCTTGTCGGTGTAGCCCTGCTGGTGCAGCCATAGCTTCCCCGCCGACCTGTCGCGCACGATCTCCAGCCCGAGGTACTTCTGCACCGGCGAGATCTCGCGCAGCTCGAAGGCGGCCTCCAGCAGCTCCTTCAGCTCCTTCAACATCGCGCGGCTGCTGCTGGCGGCGAGCAAGTCGTCGACGTAGACCAGCACCCAGCAAGTCGCTCCGTCGTCGCCGACCTTGAAGTAGAGAGCCTCGTCGACCTGGCTCTTCTTCCACCCAGCGCCGACCAGCACGTCGTTGAGCGCCAAGTACCACAGCAGCGGCGACTGCTTCAGCCCGTACAGGCTCTTCAGCAGCTTGCACACCCGGCCGGTTCCGTCGTTGAAGTAGTCCGGCTGCGACATGTACAGCACCCGGTCAAGCTTGCTCTGCAGGAAGGCGTTCTTCATGTTGAGCTGCATCAGGTTGAGGTTGAGCACGGCGACGATGCTGAGGAAGATCCTCAGCGTCACGTAGCTGCCCACCGGCGCGAACGTCTCGTCGTAGTCGGCGCCGTACACCTGCGTGAAGCCCTTCACGACCAGCCTCGCCTTCTCCCGCTCGACGGTGTCGTCGATGTTGTACTTCGTCGTCAGCACCCACCGGTTCTTCATGACATTTACTCCCGGTGGGCGTTCGACCAGCTCGCACGTGCCCATGGCGAGGAGACTGCGGATCTCCTCCTCCATTGGGGCCTTCACCGCAGGGCCCTTCCAGCTGGCCAACGCCTCCTTCACCGTCATCGTCGAGATGTCCCAACGGTGGTCGGGGTCGGCCAGCATGTCGGGGTCGAGCTCCGGAAACTCCTCGTCCTCGTCGGCGTCGTCGTACAGGATGTCGTCGTCGTCCTCCACGTCGTACACCGTGGTGAAGGCAGCGGGGATGAAGAATTCGGGCAGCCTCCGAAGTCGACCAGACTTCCGGGGTTCAGGCGGAACCCCCACCACGTCACGGTCGGTGGACTGGTCGACCACCTCCTGGTCGACCAGCTCCTCGTCGCCCAACTGCTCCCCTTCATCTTCACTGCCGTCCTCGTCGCCTTGATGCACCTCGGTCGGTTTCCCGGTCGACTGCTCCCCTGTGGTCAGCTCCCCTGTCGACCGCCAGGTCGCCGACTGCTCCTGGGTCGACCTCGTGGCTGCCTGCTCCCCTGTCGGCTTCACCCAAGTCGGCTGCACCTCCTCGACCTGCTCTTCCCCTATCCAGGTCGACTGCACTCCCATGTCGACCTGCTGCACGTCCCGTCGGCCACCGGCGATGCCCTTGGTCGGCGCCACAGGCGACGTCCCACTGCTCCCCTCATCGCCGGAGGCCGACGGCGGAGTCAGCCCACGCAGGTCGACGAGGGGAGGGGCAGGGGAGGTGGAGGAAGGGTGGACGACCTCGACGTCGTCCTCAGCAAGCTCACCGACCTCGGCGAGCAGAGGGAGAGTTGCCGTCGAGGTATCCGTCGGCGTGGCCACCAGCGTCCGCCCTGACACCGGCCCATGCTCCGACTTCCACTCCTCCAGCGACAGGTCCTCGTAGAACACCACGTCCGACGTGGTGACCACCCGGTTGGCAGCAATGTCGAGGAGCTCCCAGCCCTTGCTTGCCTCCGACACGCCGAGGTGAAGGCCCCACTTGGCCTTCGGCTGCAGCTTCCCACCACGCTGCTGCTCGGGGACGAGGAACTGCGCCATGCAGCCCCACACTCGCGCCAGCGACAAGTCGGGCTTCGTCCCGGTCAGCAGCTGGTATGGCGTCGTCCCCGGCGTCGCCGACCGCTCCAGGCAGTTGCGGATCCAGACGGCCTGCCGCAGAGCGAGGTGCCACCAGTGGTGCTGCACGCCCATGTGCAGCAGCATCGTCCGCACCGACTCCACCACCGTCCGCATCTCCCGCTCCGCCATGCCGTTCTGCTGCGGGGTGTAGGGGCAGGTTAGGTCGTGGACGATCCCCTTGCCGTCCACGAAGGCGGTGAAGGCCTTGCCGAGAAACTCCCCTCCTCGGTCAGAGCGTAGCTGCAACACCGACTTCTTCGTCTGCCGCTCCACCAGCACCAGCCACTTCTGGAACTCCAGCAGCACATCCGACTTCTTGGCGACCGGCCTCACCCACACGTAGCGGGACTTGGGAGTCACCGAGATCCTGTCCGGCGTGAACTTGTAGTAGCCGTAGCTCGGTGCAATTCCGCCCGCCGTCACCTGGGACGCCGCCATCGGCATCAACCCGCTTCGTCGACCTCCGACGTCGCCCTGCGAGGTGCCTGCAGCCGCAGTCGACCGCATCCCTCGTGCCTGAAAGCTGCCGACTTCATCGGCGTGAATCACACCACGCAGCCTCGACGACGTGCCTCCCGCACTGCTGCCGACTTGGCCACCACCGGCGTTGACGCCCATGTCGACGCCGCCCTGGGTGTTCGCCGGTCGAGGAGACGCAGGCCGAGAAGGGTGCTCCGTCGCCCACAGGGAACGGATGCCAGCCTCGACGACCGCCCAAGGCAGGTCGCCATACTCGTTGGCCTCGTGCTTCCTCCTCGCGTTTTCCAGCCGTGCCTCCAGGGTGTCCACCACCCCCGTGTCACCTAAGGCTCCTACCATGGTGACTACCACACAGCTGCCGGCCTACGAACAACTTAGGTAAGTGACCTCTACGTCGACCTGACTGAAAGGTAAGTCGGGTGCCGTCCACGCTCACCGCACCATGCGGAGATAACTACTACAATGGGAGCTAGACTACGGGCTAGGCACGGGTGCTCGTGTGATCTCTGCGTTCGTTGGTCCTTAGTCGCTCTCCTAGTGTACACACTACTTGCTAGTTCACAAGGCAATTTGGCAAGAGTTTCACTAGAGAAAGTTGACAACAATGATACAATGAAGTTGGCAAGACTAGACTACATCAGAGCTAGGATGCAAGCAGGTCGACTGCCAGTGCAGCACGGTCGACCGCGTGCCAGCACGACTTGGTCGACCGCGCTCCAGCAGTGCAGAAACGCGGCTTGCCAACGCTGCAGGTCGACGGCGTGACAACAGCGCAAGTCGACGGCGTGCCAGCGTTGCTCCTGCAGTCCAGCATCGCACCCGCTTCGCAGGTGCTCGTAGGTGATTGGCGCGCACTGCTTCGTCACCTGCACAGCGCACGCACCAAGTCCACCTCGTGCTGACGGCTGCATCTGATCCGCCAGGTCGACCTCGGGATACCACCACCAAGGTCGTCCTCGCCAACCTCGCCTGGGCGACCTTCGCGTGCCTTCGCAGACCCTCGTCACCCAGGTAACATGGTCGACCGGGCAACCAGGTCGACCAGCTGCTCCTGTGCGTGCCCGTCGACCTCCCAAGTCGACGGCCACCTCCGGTCGACCTCCCAGGTCGACCACTGCCTCCGATGTGTCTAGGTCGACCTCCCAAGTCGACGACTACCTCCAGTCGACCTCCCAGGTCGACCACTACTCCCTGGTCGACCAGCTCTAGGTCGACGTCACTCCTGGTCGACCAGAGGGTCTGGTCGACGTCCCAGGTCGACCAGAAGGGGTTGGTCGACTTCCCAGGTCGACCAGAAGGGCTGGTCGACTTCCCAAGTCGACCAGAAGGGCTGGTCGACTTCCCAGGTCGACCAGAAGGGGTTGGTCGACTTCCCAGGTCGACCAGCCAAAGTTGGCGCCCTCCTGAAGTCGGCGCCCATGCAGTGGCTCCCCGTGCAGGTCGACCAACCTCGTCGACCAGCCCGCCCACTGCTGCAGGTCGGCTGCACCCCTACACCCGACCACGAAATCGGCTCCGCCCAAGCGAGGACGGGGCTAACATCCAACTCCTGTTGACACCGCCTTCACCGAGTTGAAGCTAGCGTCGGTGTAACAAGTCAAACGCATCTCCCCCTTGCCCAAATCAGCAGCATGTACAGCTCCTCCAGAATGATCCCATTGAGGAAGGCAGTGATGATGTCCATCTGCTTGATCTTCCATCCACGGTTTGCAGCCATCGACAACATCACCCTCAGTGTTGTCCCTTTCCCCACAGGAGCAAAGATGTCATCAAAATCCTTCCCCTTCGCCTGCGGGAACCCCTTGGCCACAAGCCTTGACTTGTAGCGGGTCCTCTCCCCATCAGGTCCGTATTTGTGCCTGAAAATTAGCTTGGAAGAAATGGCCTTCTTCCCAGGAGGCAGCTCACACAGCTCCCACGTCTCATTTTCCAATAGTGAGTCGTACTCTTCCTTCACACTCGGCTTCCACTTCTCAGCATCGGGCCCACTCAAGGCCTCGGTAAGCGTCTTGGGCTCGGGGACGGCTGCCCAGTAGCAGTGCGCTATCTCCTCCTCATCACACTGCTCAGCCACACTCCCAGCCCGCACCACCTTTGGCTTCCCAAAGCTCGGATAGGTCAGCCGGTTGGGAGGGCGCACATCCCTCCTAGGATGGCCAGCCCTACGTGCGGCACCTTGTGGACCACTTTGCTGCTGCTGCTGCTGCGGCTGGTGCTGCTGCTGCTGCGGCTGCTGCTCCTCCACCTCAGGTTCTTCTCCATCCTCAGTCACCCCAGAGATCTCCTTCTCAGAGACAGAAACCTCCACCTGCCTCGAAGGCCGCTGCACCTCATCGGCCTCAATGATCAGCGGTGTCGTAGGAAGCTTCTGCTGCTGCTGCTTCCATTCCTTGTAGTACAAGGACTCAAGGAACTTCACATCCCTTGACACAGTCAGCTGCTGGCTGGTCAAGTCCCATATCAACCAGCCCTTGTGATCCTTAGCAAGTCCCAAGTGCACACCCCATCTCCCAGAAGCTTCCAGTTTTCCCCTCTTCTCCTTCGGCACATGAAACACCACCATGCAGCCGTAAGCTCTCAGCATGTTGAATGCTGCAGCACTCCCATACCACTTGGTGTAGGGGATCCACTGCTTGTCCCCCACGGTCACCAATACCGTGTTCTTCACAACAACGACCTGCCGTAGTGCTATCACCCAAAACGTATCCGGCAGCCCTGCTCGCCAAGGAGAGTGCGGGCACCTTCCTGCAGGGTCCGATTGAACCGCTTAGTCATCGCCGTTCTGCTGCGGGTTGTAGGGCACTGTGAGCTGATGCTGGATTCCCTTCTTCTTCAGCACCGCCTCAAAATCAGCGCCAATGAACTCTCCCCCGTTGTCGGTGCGGATCACCTTCACCTTGTGTCCGCTCTCCCTTTGTGCTCTCGGCATCCACTCCTTCAAAACAGCCGCTGCCACCTCCCCCTTAGTCTTCAGAGGGTAGACCCATACCGCACGCATGTGGTCGTCCACAATGGTCAAGAAATAGCGGCTGCCCGAGAGAGAAAGGGCCCTCGTGGGGCCCACCACATCCATGTGCACAAGCGCGAGCGGTGCCTTGGCTGGTCCCGTGCTGCTGCTGAACGAGAACTTGGTGAATTTTGTCTCAAGGCATGTAGGGCAGCTCCCAATCTCCTTTGCTGCCCCTTTCACCTCCAGCCCCTTCAAACTCCCATCCTTCACTAGCTTCTGCAGCATCGGGATGTTGATGTGGCACAACCTCTCATGCCACGTCTCCCAATCGGCCTCACCACTCCCAGATGAAGCCTTTGCCCATGCAGCTGTCGCATCCACACCAGCGAGCACCTCACCATGAGGCTGCTGTGGCTGCTGCACCTTCTTGACTGCATCCAGGGCCCCAGCAGTTGGTGCAGTCACCTCTCCTCCCGCAGTTGCTTTAGCCGCTGCCGCTGCCTTTGCCGTTGCTGGTGGTTTCCCATTCCAAGGGATGATGGGCAGCTGCCACAGGTCCTTGATGCAGCTGCTCTTCTCGTCCAAGTCCCACAGCAGCAACTTCCCAAGCTTCGCACGACAGCTCGTTGGGCCGAATGTAACTTTGGCCTTGCTTTTCTGCAGCCGGCGCACAGAGAGGAGGTTAGCGGACAAGCCTTCAACAAGTAGGACATTCCCAAGCCCCACAAGTCCCCCATTGGCTCCCATCACCTTGGCATTCCCAACACCAATCACAGGGAGCAAAGCACCTGAAGCGGCAGCCACAAACTTGATCTTCCCAATGGGTTTCACCTCATCAAGCAAATCTGCCCGTGGAGTCATGTGACTCGTGCAACCAGAATCGATGACCCGGTGAGTGAGGGGGTGCATCACAACCTTCCCAACTGAACCCACATCACCCTCACTCACTTTCACATCCTCAACCATGAGGAACAACCCAGGGTCAGCTTTACCTTGTGCACCATCACCTTGTGCACCTGAACCTTGCACAGCGCCACCTCGTGCACGTTCACCACTTGGCGGCTTCATGCCTGGGGGCGCCCATCCCTCAGGCCGGCTGAAACACTTGAACCACGGGTGTCCAGCCTTCTTTCATTACCTACATCCACCCTCCATTTGGGTGCTCCCCCTGCCACCAGAGCTCCCATGCCCCTCGTTGTAGTCACCTCGGCCTCTCCCTCTGCCAAAGCCTCTCCCACGGCCTCGGCCTCTCCCTCCCCCTCTTCCTCTGCTGCCTCCTGCAGCTCCATACCCCTAATCAGTCTTGTTGGCAGCACCACCTCCTGTGTGGCGCCTGCGGAAGTCCTCCTGCAGGATCTGCTGCCGTAGCCACTCAGGCGTCCACTTGTCCTGCTGAACGTTGAGGGTGGGGATGAGGTTGTCCCATGAGTTGTCGAGCACCGAGATGATCTTGGTGCATTGCTGCATCTCCGACACCTTGCTGCCCGCCGCTGCCATCCTCGCATATGTGTCCTTGATCTTGTCAAGGACCGGCTTCACATCGTCTCCCGGCCACATGAAGAGGGCAGCCAGCTCCTTCTCCAACACAATCACCATCGGCAGCGTGTTAGGCTGAACCACGTCGCGTAGAAGCTTCCACGCCTTCGGTCCGGAGTCGTCCAGCTCCACTAAGTCCTTGATGTGCTGGAACATGTCGTTGTTGACCGATTGAAGGATAAGGTCGTACAGCACCGCGCTCCGCTCAATCCATCGATCGCGGGCATCACCTTCCTCCGGCATCTTCTCTTTGCCCATCGCAAGCTTCAGCAGCTTGCAGCGCTTAAACACACTCCGCATCGGCCCGCTCCATTCCTCATAGTTGGAGCCGTCCAAAGCCTCGATCTTGGACGGTGGCGGTTCACTCTTCTTCTCAGCTGCTTCTCCACTCCCTTGACTCATCTCCTCTGCTCCCAATCACAGGTTTCAGCTCCCCCCTTTGCTGTCCACACCAAAGTCTCACACAATTTCCACAAGTGTCGGCGCCAACGAAATTTCGGCAGAGTTTCCCGTTAGAGAAGTCACATGCAACCTCAAGAACACCACTTAGGCACGCCCACAGGCCATGGTGGGTCTAAGAGGGTCTTCACACTTCAGTAGACTCCTCTGATACCACTTTGTTAGAGACTAAGGACGGAGTCTATGAAGATTAGGTGCCGAAATAACTCAAAATCGTTGGGCCTAGTTTCTAGACAGAAAAGTCGACTCCATAAGAAATGCCGTCGACGAAAAGAACACCGTTAGAATTACCTCAAACTCGAATATCTTATAACCCTTGACCGTGGCTATCATTCCTTATTTGAATCGTGTCAAAAGATGGAGTAAACCTCGAGTTATGGTTTTCGGCGCACTAGGGGGTATGCTGCCACAAGCTTAACTCAATCACAATTAACTCACAAGTTCCAAGATTAACACACAAGAGAGTTGGAGTAGCACTAAACCAGGTGGGAGGGAAGAGGAGGACGAGAGGGAAGGTCCCAAGGGAGTCCCCAACCAAGGAAACCCCATGCCACACAATTTCCCTCTCCATAGGCAACCCCACTTTCACTTTTGTCACTATCCCAACCCATGCCATCCACCTCAACCCACTTGGCCACACTTGCCAACCTGGTTTGGCTTCTCCCAACCACATGGCAGCAATCTACAGTGATGGATTCAAATTCTCAACCCCAAAAGTTTGTACCCTATAATGAGTCACTCAACAAGTTCCCACAGTCGCCGCAACCAAAGTACAGAAAGCATACGAACTCCAACGTTCGTAACTTTCTTGATCTTGCTCCGATTGCCACAATTCTTGGCCCCGGTTTCAAGTCAAGGCAGTGAAGGCAATGGCGGTATCGTGCCGTTGCAGCCACTTGACCTCCTAATGCGATGACGCGAGTGACACCTTCCTTGGTTTGCAACTTTGCTCCCTTGTCCAAGAGCTGCCCAGGGGAGACCAAGTGGCCTTCATTCCTTGCACAAAGAGGACATCATGTAGGGTCACACGCAAGCCGTTAGTGCCCTCCAGCAAAACCTCACCAACACCGGCAACTTCCTGCATTGAACCATCAAACCCTTTGACGAATTTCGTTGCAGATGGGTCACGGACCACCGTGAACCACTCCTTGCGGCCGGTCATGTGTTGGGAGCATCCCGAGTCAAGGAACCACAAGTCCTTGTCATCGGCCAGCAGCTTTGCAGCCGAACACGCGACGGTGAGCGCCACGCCCTTCCCGTCTCCTTCAGCAACGTTTGCGGCTGCCGCGGGCGTTACATCCTTCTTCTTGTTGGGGCACTTGGCAGCCATGTGCCCCTCCTCATTGCAGTTGTAGCAGCGCCCCTTGAAGGGGCCTCGCTTCTTCTCTCTGCTTGCCATATTTCTTCTTGTCTGTCTGCTCCTTCCCTCCTTTTCCTTCCTTCCCGTTGACCCCCGTTGTAGCCACGATCGTGTTGACAGCGCCTGAGAAAGCAGATGCATCGCTGGTGATCTGCTTGTAACTGTGTTCGATGGAGAGAGTCTGCTCCTCCATCAACACCTCGCTGCACACACGTTCCACCGTCATGTCAGGGCTGGAAATGTCGAGCTTGCGGCGAAGAAACCCGTACTCCGATGGCAGTCCCTTCAGCACGTGAGCAGCAAACGTTGCCATGTGGACCTCCTGTCCAATGGTCAGCAGCTCCGCTCGGATGGTGCGGGCCCTGTTGCAGTAGGATTCCGCCGTCTCATCATCTCCCTTCCTGAGTTGGGCTAGCTGGGTCTGAAGTAGGGAAGCGTGGAGGGCATCACGAGCTTGATAGGTAGACAAGATGTATGCCCATGCCATCTGCCCGGCTTTCTCTTGCTGAGAGAAACCAGCAATAGACATTCGGTTTGGTGGAGAAACACAACGATTCAGCACCACGAATGCAAGCATTTGGCCCTTTGCGTACTCCCTTTGTTGCAAGGGGTTGTTCGGGACCAGGCTTGGTGCTGTCTCATAGCAAAACTGCCACAAATCAGCGCATTGGAGCTGAGGTCGGATGGCGCTGACCCACGCGGTGAGGTCGTGCCTTCCCTCCAGCAACGGTGTTACGGAGATATGCTCCACTCCAAACTTGAATTGACCGTAGCTCATCTCGATCATTCCCGTGTCAATGGTCGGAGCAACAGCTCCTCCTCCAACGCCTACGGCAATTGGAGCCTCGTGCCCAGCTCCTCCTTCACCAGTTCTTTCTTGCTGGCCGCTCGCAGGTGCTTGCTCTACCGCGCGCTTTCGAACCATGCGTAGTAGTCGTCCGTCCACAATAAGGTCGACCTCCTCATCACGCAAGTTAGGGTGGTGCTCACGAACGGACGCCTCCAGCTCCTCACGGGCATTCAGGCCCTCGGCGCTCGTTAACCATTCCATCCGCGGTCACAACGAGCGTCAGCCACACCAACGTAGGAACGAAGTGACGGGAGGACGGAATAAAGCCGCTAGTTGGATCGACGAAGATAACGCAGCTCTGACACCATGTAGAATTTCACTACTATAGTAGCTTGATAGAGCTCAGAGGCACGATTCCAACGCACCAAAGATTGCAGGAAACGGTCCACTATAGCCAGAGATACACACAAACATAGCAGTGATAATGACTTAGTTAATTTCTGGTTTGTGCTCTCTGGTTTTATACTAGGACGCAATACAAAAACAAAGCACACAAGAAAGTGTCGACCCGGGTCGCGCGCTGAATTTCGTCGACGCGAAATTCCGAGCCTTGAATTTCGCCGAGCGAATTCCATTGACTGGACATTTGTAGACGAGAATTTCCGCGACCAGAATTCCGTCGACCACCGACTGTAACTCCCGTGCGAATTCTGTTAACTGCTAAGACATTTTCGGGACACTTGAATCGAAAGGTCTCCAGTTCGAAACTCAAGTGCAGCATAACCAGCCCCTTAGCGGAAACAGTCCTGAATTTGTCCTGAGACACTTTCATGACAGATTGAAAGTCACGAGTTCGAATCCCAGCGCCGACATTTCGTTGCTCATGGCAGCATTTCCTTCTAACAGCTGTTGCGGATTAATATAGTGATGACTCGGGCAACTGCTCAATAACGAGTCAGTTGTTTGTCCTTGCTGTCGCGCTGTACTTGTCAGGTCAAAGGTCGCTGACCTTTGACTTTCGCATAACCTCCAGCAGATACTTTCCTTCTCAACTTCTAAGGGTTGACTCGCCGATACTTCGATGTGTTTCGCTTCGTTTACGACTTAGTGTTTCGACACGACAGGGGCGCTTAAATCACTTGTTTCCAACACTCCCCTTCGCTTCTGGAGTGTCACTGCTGGTGACGTGGCCCTGTCCAGTCAGCAGCATGCAGTACTCGAATTTCTGCTTTCCGAGTTTCTTGGTCAAGTAGTCAGCTGCCATCTCAGACGTGGGACAGTAGGACAGCTCGAGTCTCCCCTTCTCGATCTCGTCCTTCACGAAGAAATACTGCATTGCGATGTGCTTCTTCCTGTAAGCAATTCCATTTTTGTTGGCTATGCGAATTGCTGACTGGTTGTCGCAGAACATAGAGAAGCTGGGTAACTAAGCCAGCTTCGCTTCTTTCAGCAGTTCGCGAAGGTACAGTCCTTCCTTGGTGGCCAAGCAGAGTGCGATATATTCTGCTTCGGCTGAGGAGAGAGCAATTAACTCTTGTTTTCTCGACGCCACGAGATAGGTCCGATAGGCTCGAAGCGATAGATGTAGCCAGTGCGCAAGCGCCTGTTGTCGGAGTCGCCGGCGTGATCGGCATCGACGTAGCCGATTAACTTAGGTGTCGAGGTTCCATTCTTGTGATAGGTCAGGCTGATCGTCGGAGTGCTGACGAGGTAGTGAAGAGCGCGGTCGAGCTCCGCCATGTGTTCCGCTTCAGGTTTCTTGAGGTAGGTGGCGAGTTGGCTTGCGGAGTATGATAGATCCGGACGGCAGGTGACGGCCAGCCGCGAAGAGGAGGCATCCTAGCTTTCTCCGGTAGTCGCGTATGCCGGTGGCTTTGAGCGGAGCGAAGTCTTCCTTGTAACTTCCGGTGGTGTAGGTGGTGTATGGCGTGGAGATGGTGGTCGGGGTGAGTCTAAAGCGTTTGGCGATGGTGTCGCCGTATTTCGCGGAGCTGAGGTAGATTGCGCTTTCTTCTTCCTGAATGTTGAGGCCGAGGTATTGCGTGACGGTCGATGACACCGTGAGGGTGAGATCCTGCTGCAGCTCCCCTTCGAACCAGGTAGTGACGCCGTCGGTCGAGCCGATGTAGAGCAGATCGTCCACGTAGACGATGAGTAGAATGTAGTCGTTGCCTCTCGTGAGTCGGTACATGCCCTGGTCGTGCGGTAGCTGGCGGAATCCAATGCGAATGAGTCGAGCGTGTAGGTACTGCTGCCACAGTCTCGGGGCCTGCTTGATGTTATATACCGACTTCAGTAGTTGGCAGACTTGGTTAGGATCTCCGTTGGAGCTATGTGGTAGCTCGACGAAGATTTCGGCATCAACAGGTGCATAGAGAAAAGCATTTGCGACGTCGATTTGGCGCAGTTTCTTCTTCTTCATAGCGGCGACGATCGCGAGAAAAATTCGCAGCGAAGTGTGTCGGCTGACCGGTGCGAACGTCTCGGGTCCTTGCTCTTCGTCGAAACCGCGTACGACCCAGCGCGCTTTAAACTTGTCGATGGTGCCGTCTGCCTTTGTTTTCACACGAAGGACCCATTTCTGGCGACTACCGTTTTGTTGCGTGCCACGCCGATGGGAACGTTTTTCCAGGTGTTCCGTTCTTCCAGCAATTTCAGTTCTCTGTCCATGGCTTCGCGCCATTTTTCCCTGTGCTCCCCCCCCAGAGCCTGCTGAATTGTGGCAGGCTCCTTAGGAATCGCCGTGCCGTGAACCGCGGTGATGAGGCCAAGTATCTGGAGTCCACTCTGTGTGTAGCGGGGGAGTGTTGTGTCCTCGGGATAGACTGCTTCGTCTCCCGCTTCTGGTGTAGGGTTGAAGTTTGGTCCTACGCGTTCTGCTTCGTCGGTGTTGACTTGTGCAGGTAACCGTTGTCAGCGAAGTGATAGTCGGCTTCGGCGTTGATGCTTTCGCAAGGATTTTCGTCGTCCATCGGAACGTCGACTGAGCAGTAGGGGAGTGGTCCGGCTGCTTCCGAGGCTCCTTCCACGTTCTGCTCGTCCCAGCTAGCTTCATCTTCTGCCGAGGCGAAGGCTCGGTTCCCAAGAAATTTATCCGAGAGGTCCGGATTTCCTTCTTGCAAGTTGGCGAGGTACGTTGGCAGGGTAAGTCCTTCGTAGAAAATGACATCACGTGCTGCCACTGTTTCCTTCATGTTGATGTTGAATATTTTCCATGTGTTGTAATGTTTCTCGATGCCCAGGTGTACTCCCCACTGTGCGCGTTGGGAGAATCGGCCGGCTCGTGCAGCTGGGGGTCGGTACTGTACCATGCAGCCGAAAACTCTCAACATTTTTGTGCTGCCCAGTTTTCCTGTCCACAGCAGGTGCGGTGATGCGTTGTTCGGGAGCGATGATGATGAGAGCAAGTTGTGCAGCATCACAGCGTGGTCCATTGCTTCGGGCCACTGGTGGTTGGGTAGCCGCATGCCACGTAGCAGTTTGCGCATGGTGTTCTGGAGGGTCCTGTTGATGAGCGTAGGGAAGGGAGATGAGCCGCTTGATGCCTCGTTCTGCCAGTTGAACTTCTGTGACTGATATTCTCCTCCCCCGTCTGACTGGAAGCTTTTTAGCTTCACCCCTGATTCTCGTTCTCCTGCTGGAAGCCAGCGGCAAAGGCGTCGAGTGCCATGTCGCAGCTCGGGAGGCTGAAGTGCCAGACGTAGCGTGTGGCGGCGTCGATGAACGTGATGACGTAGTTATACGCTCCTTGTCCGGGCTCGCGATTGTACAAGTATGTCGCTGTACACCTTTTCAAGAGGTGCGTATGCTGGTGCGCTTGGATTGTGATGCGAGACGAACGGCTGGTGCGACAGGACAGGTGAAGCATGTTCCGCGGACTCGCTGGCGTTCTCTGCCGTCCGTTTGGAGTAGTGAATGCTTGTCGAGTACGCCTGCTTTGATTGTGTTGTTTGACACCGTGTTGCTTGGATGTCCCATTCTTGCGTGCCAGGTTCCTTCGGTGGCGCGATGTCCGGGTGAGCGCCGATACATGTCCGAGTTTGAGTAAAAGCTGGCGGTGAAGTTGGTGCTTCGGTGAACTTCCCGTGGAGTCGGGGTGAGCTGCTGCGCGGGTGTCGGTGGCGAATCGTCGATGAAGACCGGTGCCGTTGAAGGCCCAGCGATTGGTGTCGATGTCGCTGTTGCTGCTGTCGTTGTCTCTGCTGCTGCCGATGTTGTCTCTGCTGCTGCCAATGTTGTCTCTGCTGCTGCCGACGTTGATTCTGCTGCTGCCGATGTTGTCTTTGCTGCTGCCGATGTTGTCTCTGCTGCTGCCGATTGTTGAATCGTTGCTAATGTCCTTTCTGGCTCAGGTATCGTGTGGGAATGCCAGAAGCCGCCGGGGCTGAAGTCTGGATCAACATCCGGTGGGTGTGTCCAGGAGGTGAAGGTCACGATGCCGTCGCTGTCGGTGGTGCCGAGATCTGGAACGAAGTCAAGGACGAAGACGTTGTTCTTCAATACTGCTTTCCCGATGTGAAGTCCACCTCTCCCGTGGTACAGCTTGAACTCCTGAGTGGTGTCGTCTGCTTCGAGGTGGATGCCTTTCGCCATCAGTTGACTGACGCTTAGTAAGTTGTAGCCAAGGCCTTCTGCTATTAAAGCCTTCGACATCTGCAGTATAGCGTTCGTCTCCCGTGACTGGAGTTGAACCACGCCTTGTCGTCGTATGCACAGGTTCTGGTTGTTGGCGACGGTGATGATGACTTCACGTTGAAGTTGATATTCCCGTTGAACGAAGCGACCCGAAGAGCACATGTGTTGTCCGCAGCAGCTGTCCAAGAACCAAGTATCTTTTTCGGATGGCTCGCTTTGGGCGATAGCTGCGTACGTGTGAGAGACTGTGAACACTTGTTGGTGGAACAACTGATGAATCTGATTGCATAAATCCATAGCATCTAAAGATATGCACTCGCCCTTCTGTGCCCTCCTTTCCTCCTCCTCCTCCTCCTCTTCCTCCTCCTCCTCCTCCTCCTCCTCCTCCTCCTCCTCCTCCTCCTCCTCCTCCTCCTCCTCCTCTTCCTCCTCCTCCTCCTCCTCCTCCTCCTCCTCCTCCTCCTCCTCCTCCTCCTCCTCTCCCCCAGATTTTCGAGGCGAGGAGTACTGTTGTCAAGTTGCTCTTCCGGTAAGTAATGCGGTGGTGATTCGGTGATGCAAGAATCGGTCAATCTTGCCATGCAGCTAACAATGTTTCTTGCTCCTTATGCAGATTGCGTCGTTGATGTCGTTGAAGACTGCAGCTGACTCGTGGGGTGCGCCTGTGTGGATGTCACTTAGCTGCTTGCGGATGAAGTTGGCGTTGTGGCAAAGTTGACTGCTGTCGATTTGGGCAGTGTGTGCGAGGGTGTCGATTTGGGTTTCGGTTGGTGCCGGGTGTTGTTGTTGTCGTAGCGTCGTTGGGTGTGGAATGCAAATTCGGGTACTGACGTTTTCTTCTTGTGTCGCTCCTCTTGCAGGTCCATGTGTTGCTGCTCAGTGTGAATTTCGGCGCAGAGTGCTGCTTCGGAGATCTTCCCGTGAGCTCGGAGTATGGCGCGAGTGGAGCGCCACTGAGGACCAAGGCCGCCGATAACAACTGTGACGAAGGTGTCTTCTGATATCGACCCTAAGCATTGAAGGAGTTTGTCGTGCAATTCGCGGCAACGGCTGATATATGCCATTCCCTTTTCGCCCGGTTTCATTTCCACTGTTGTCAGCTGTGTCATTAATCGACTCTGGTTGACGCTGTCTGTTGCTTGATACAGGTTCTTCAAGTGGTTGTATGCGAGCTCGGCGGAGTTGCCGTATCCCCGATAAGACCGGATGTTCTGCTGCTGGTATAGAGTCAGGTTCCTCAGCAGAATTGGGTATGCCATCATTGACTAATATGTGTACTTCTACTTGTCGTATTGCATCCCGTTTTTTGGATATGGCAGGGACCCGTCGAAGAATCCAAGGATTTGCGCGCCTTCCATCATCAGCTCGAACTCGAATAACGAGGTAAAAAAAATCTTTCCCGTCGAATGGTCTCGAAAGCTTTAAGACGTGTGCGAAGTGTGACCGAACTTGAAGTGCATCCAATGTCTTCTCTTGTCCAGGTGAAGGCTGCTGATGCGGCATGAAGCTGATGGAGCCGCGCTGGGGCTCGTACGGAGTAAAGGTAGGCTGCTGCTTCTGGTTTCCGCTCGCGTAAGATGAATCGTCGATGCTCATCGGAGTCACGTCGTTGTTGTTGTTGCTATTGTTTGACTGCGCAGGTGCCGCTTGCTGGTGTTGCCCGTAGAAGGACATGAAAGAGAAAAAATTCTCCATCATGCTTGGGTCGAAGCCTTCGGTTTGATTCGTAGGCGTTTCGGTAGATTCCGCTGCTGGTCTTGTTGCCGTACCCTCCTCTGTCTGTAGGCCAGAGGCAGGAGGTGGAGTAGGAGTAGTGCCGGGAGAGCCGTTAGAGGAGCTTCTCTCTTTTTGAGTTGCCATGCCTTTTGATGTTGTAGGTGTCTTGGTAGAAGTTGAGTTTGTCCTGACTGCTCTCATACCATGTTGGGCTGAGAAAAGCCCTTAGGATCTTTTCAGGACTAGACTCTTGGTAGGAATTATGTAATCGCGGAAGAATAATGTAATCGCGGAAGCGTTTAATGACAAGTGTTTGAACCACCTTGCACTAGTATGTGAGGGCAAAGTAGATTGATTAAAACAAGGAGATACAAGGTTTTTTATAAGAGTACAAGGAATATGAAGAGATGCAACTAATAACTGTTTTACTGTTGCTGTTGCGGTTCGATATAGTGACGACTCGGGCAACTGCTCAATAACGAGTCAGTTGTTTGTCCTTGCTGTCGCGCTGTACTTGTCAGGTCAAAGGTCGCTGACCTTTGACTTTCGCGTAACCTCCAGCAGTTACTTTCCTTCTCAACCTCTAAGGGTTGACTAGCCGGTGCTTCGTTGTGTTTCGCTTCGTTTACGACTTAGTGTTTCGACACGACAGGGGCGCTTAAATTGTCAGAATGTTATTATCTAGCCTGTAGTGGGGTGCTCTATAGCGGGTACAACCCAGTTAGGGTTTGCTATATGTATCCCAACTGCAGCTAGTGAAACCCCCTCCTTTGCTCATTTCTCTCTTGCCTAGCTAGGGTTTACCTAGCTATGGCTCCTCTTCGTAGCTACTATTTTAACATGCTATCAGAGCGTTTACGCTCCTGGCCAGTGGGCCCGCCTGCTTCCGCTGCCTTCCTGTGTGTCGCGCGTCCCGTGGCGCGCGATGTTCGTTTTTTCTTCCCGCCGCGCGCTCGGGGCGCGCGGCGGTTTTCTGCCCGCCGTGGCCCCGAGGCGCGCGGCGGTTTCCTCCCTCGTGCGTCACCCCGGGGACCCGCGCTTCCCCCCCCCCTCCCCCCCGTCGACCGCCCCGTCGCCCGTCGAAGCGCCCCCCGTCGCCCGTCGAAGCGCCCCCCGTCGCCCGTCACGGAGCCCGCGGACCCGCGCGTCGCCCCCCGTCGCCCGACGCGGCCCGCGCGACCTGCGCCAGGCCCGCGCGCGGCCCGTACGGGCTGCGCCAGGCCCGCGCGCGGCCCGTACGGGCTGCGCCAGGCCCGCGCGCGGCCCGTACGGGCTGCGCCAGGCCCGCGCGCGGCCCGTACGGCCTGCGCCAGGCCCGCGCGCGGCCCGTACGGGCTGCGCCAGGCCCGCGCGCGGCCCGGGCAGCCTGCCCCAGGGCCGCGCGCCGTCCCCCACGCCGTCCCCCGCGCTCTTGCCCCGTGCCACCCGTTTTAGGGTTTGGGGGTGGCGAGTGTGGGGGTGGCGGTTATGGGGGTGCCTATTGTGTGCACCGTCCCCTACTCCTCCTCCTCCTCCGTCTCCCGCTGCTGCAGCTGCCGCTCAGGGGGGTGGGTGTGTGGGGAGCCGAAGGAGTGGTGCTAGGGGGGTGACGTGGGAGTGGAGTTAGGGGTTCAGCAGGGGGTGCGTGACAAGGGTGTGGGTCAGTTGGAGGAGGTTGTGTGGAGGTAGCTGTCGTGTCGCCTGCAGCGCCTGTAGTCCGTCGCCCTTGCTTCGGTAGCCAGTGAGCCTGTTGCACCAGTCGCCAGTGGGTCCGTTGCTCCTGCCGCTCGTCTTAGCCGCGGAGCCAGTCACTCCAGTAGTCCGTCGCCCTTGCTTCGGTAGCCACTGAGTCAGCCGCTCCTGTGCCCGTGCCTCTGCAGCTTCAGTCGTTGCCTCCCATCTTCTCTCCTTCCACAGTTCCTCCTCCTCACTTGCCTATTGTGATTACCTCTAGCTTTGCTTATTATTGTGAACTCCTGCTATGCTTGCTCATTGTGCTGATTACACCCCACTTTGGCTATGGGGGTGTGTCAGAATGTTATTATCTAGCCTGTAGCGGGTTGCTCTATAGCGGGTACAACCCAGTTAGCGGGGTGCTATATGTATCCCAACTGCAGCTAGTGAAACCCCCTCCTTTGCTCATTTCTCTCTTGCCTAGCTAGGGTTTACCTAGCTATGGCTCCTCTTCGTAGCTACTATTTTAACATAAATCACTTGTTTCCAACAAATAATACATATCGTAGATACATATATGTATATATATATATGTAGTTTGACAGAGGTCTATCCTGTTCACCTCGTGATGAGATGAAAACGTAGGCGCTTCCTGATTATTGAACTGAATCTTATGGATAGAACAGTACATGATCGTTATACGGTATGTTGTGAAGGTCCTCAGATTTCAGCCTACCGGTAGTTTTATTTTATATGTACCAAACCAATGCTGATTTATCAGCCTTTCCCCAAGGAACTCTAATTTTCTAGCGATTTTTCAGTGAAAATGACACTGTTGGCTGATTTTCAGCGTAAATTTGGTAGCGGACTCTGACTTTTCAGCCTACCGTAAACCCCCGGATAAAACACCCACCCCGAATTGTACACCCCCGGGTAGCTTGTGCGGGGGGGGTGTTATATTTGACCCCGTTGGTACTATACCCCCCCTTTTGGGGTGATCCTATATAAGACCCGGCCCCCTTTTCTTACGAAACCCTATTATAGCTGTTATCGAGTCAGATTTTTTACGGGAGGATATGACGAAAATCGCTCCCTGAATGAAATTTCGCGTGCACTTTCACTTCGAATCTACCGAGATTCCCTCCCTCCCACAATCTCGCTGTCGCCACGCTGGCGAATCTTCCGCTGCACGTGGCCCGAGAGGTGAAACTCACATTCTCGCCAAAACTCGAATTCTCGCCTCAACCTGTGATGTTATAACGACTATTGAAACACCCAAATTGCCTAGTTTTTTTTTTTTTTTTACACTAAAAAGTGCCAGAAAATAATCATCCGTGTATTATGTAGGATTTTCCGTTGAGGAGACCCCCCCCATTTTTTCCCAGTGGTTATCATAATACCCCCGGGTGTTTTATCCGGGGGAATACGGTACCCCGAAACGAAACCAATCTACGGTCCCCCCTGCAATGCCATAGGTTTGTCAGCATGCTGGCTTGGTTCTGAGACACGGAAGAAGCTAGAAGCAGAGACTTGGCACCGAAGCTTGAATATCTGTTCAATCAGAAAATTATGTTTAAGCACAGTGTGAGGGAAGTGAACACATTAGCTTCTTGACAACCCGAGCAACAAGAAGCGATACTGCAAGGTGAGCGAATTTGCAGAGCACACGATTAGTCTATAATAAGTCATCTTCCATGCCACCAACATGGTACCGGTACCAGCTATGAAACAGGCTTTTCTATCCAACACCGCGGCACTCCAAGCAAGACCGAAGTGCACTTCAGCCTGAGATGCTGCAGAAACGTCAACCGAATCAAACTCACCGAAAAGTTCCCAGCTGAAGGCAACCAGTGGAGTCAAGGCTTATCCGTCAACAGCACGAAATTGGCAGGAAGGGGAGCGCGAGCGCCTTGGGAGTCATTGGCGTCATTGAGTATTAGTTGCTGCAGGTATGCGAGCTAAGTGAAAAGACACTCTGAGTGCTGCTGCTGTCAACGGGAGTTGTTGTGTGGCCCCGTCCTCGCTTGGGCGGAGCCGACTTCGTGGTCGGGTGTAGGGGTGCAGCCGACCTGCAGCAGTGGGCACGTTGGTCGACGAGGTTGGTCGACCTCCACGGAGAGCCACTGCATGGGCGCCGACTTCGGGAGGGCGCCAACTTCGGCTGGTCGACCTGGGACGTCGACCAGCCCTTCTGGTCGACCTGGGACGTCGACCAGACCTTCTGGTCGACCTGGTAAGTCGACCAGACCCTCTGGTCGACCAGGAGTGACGTCGACTTGGAGCTGGTCGACCAGGGGATAGTGGTCGACCTGGGGAGGTCGACTGGAAGTGGTCGTCGACTTGGGTGGTCGACGGGCACGCACCAGAGGCAGCGGTCGACCTGAGAGTTCGACCGGAAGTGGTCATCGACCTCGGTGGTCGACGGACACGCACTGGAGCCTCTGGTCGACCTGGTTGCCCGGTCGACCAGGTTACCTGGGTGACGAGGTGCTGCGAAGGCTTGCGATGGTCGCCCAGGTGGTTTTGGCGAGGACGACCTCGGTGATGGTATCCCGAGGTCGACGTGGTGCATCAGGAGCAGTCGTAAGTACGAAGTTGATGTGGTGTGTGCGTTGTGCAGGTGACGAGGCACTGCACGCCAATCGTCTGCGAGCACCTGCGAAGTAGGTACGCTGCTGTCCTGCGGGAGCAACGTTGGCACGCCGTCAACCTGCGACGTTGGCACGCCGTCGACCTGCAGTGTTGGCAAGCCGCGACTCTGTCAGAATGTTGTATTTGTCTAGCCTGCAGTGGGGTACTCTATAGCGAGTACAGCCCAATCTAGGGTTTGCTATTTGTATCTCAACTGCTGCTAGTCCAAACCTCTCTTTCTGTTTCTAAACTTTGCCTACTACTTCTGACATGCTATCAGAGCAGGTCGACCCCCTTGGGTCGATCCTGTGGGTGGGCCCACCACCTAATGCTTCCGCTGCTGTTCTACTTGTCGCGCGCCTCGGTCGCGCGACGCCTCCTTCCTGCCGTACGCTCGGGGCGTGCGGCGGTTTTCTGCCTACCGTGCGCCCCGAGGCGCGCGGCGGTTTCCCACCGTCGAAGTGCCCCCCGTCGCCCGTCGAAGCGCCCCCCCCCCCCCTCGCCCGTCGAAGCGCCCCCGTCGCCCGTCGGAGCGCCCCCCGTCGCCCGTCGAAACGTCCCCGTCGCCCGTCGAAGCGCCCCTGGGACCCGCGCGCGGCCCGTACGGGCTGCGCCAGGCCCGCGCGCGGCCCGGGCAGCCCGCGCGCGCCTCGTCCCGCCTGCGGCAGACCCGTGCGCGCGCCTCGTCCGTCCCCCAAGCTTCTGTCGGCGCCCCACCCCCGCTACTGCCCGCGTTCCTGTGTTAGGGTTTGGGGGTGGCGGGTGTGGGGGTGCCGGTTGTGTGCCCCGTCCCCTCCTTCTCCTCCTCCTCCGTCTCCCGCTGCTGCAGCTGCCGCTCAGGGGGGTGGGTGTGTGGGGAGCCGACGGAGTGGTACTAGGGGGGTGAAAGGGGAGTGGAGCTAGGGGCGAAGCAGGGGGTGTGTGTCGAGGGGTGTGGGACTGTTGGGGGAGGTTGAGCGGAGGCCGCCGTCGTGTCGTCTGCAGCGCCTGTATTCCGGGGTTCTGATAGCCACCGGTAGCTCAGAGAGCCGGTTGCACCTGTCGCCCGTGGGTCCGTTGCTCCTGTCGCTGCTGATCAGACGCAGAGCCTGTTACTCCTGTATTCCGGGGCCCTTGCTCCCGGTAGCCACTAGAGCTGCACCAGAGCCGTCTGTTGCCCGTGTGTCTGCAGCTTCAGTCGTCGCCTCCACTCTTCTCTCCTCTCGCCAGCCCTCCTCCTCCTCACTTGCCCTCTGTGACTGCCTCTAGCTTTGCTCATAAAATGTGAACTACTATTATGACTGCTTGTTGTGCTGATTACACCCCACTTTGGCTATGGGGGTGTGTCAGAATGTTGTATTTGTCTAGCCTGCAGTGGGGTACTCTATAGCGAGTACAGCCCAATCTAGGGTTTGCTATTTGTATCTCAACTGCTGCTAGTCCAAACCTCTCTTTCTGTTTCTAAACTTTGCCTACTACTTCTGACAGAATCTGCACTGCTAGAGCGCGGTCGACCAAGTCGTGCTGGAACGCGGTCGACCGTGCTGCGCTGGCAGTCGTTTTGCTTGCATGCTAGCTCTGATGTAGTCTTGCCTTGCCAACTTCTTTAGTGAAACTCTTGCCAAATTGCCTTATGAACTAGCAAGCAGTGTGTGCACTACGAAAACGACTAAGGACCAACGAACGCAGAGATCACACGAGCACCCGTGCCTAGCCCGTAGTCTAGCTCCCGTGGTAGTAGTTATCTCCGCATGGTGCGGTGAGCGTGGACGGCACACGACTTACCTTTCAGTCTGGTCGACGTAGAGGTCACTTACCTAAGTCGTTCGTAGGCCGGCAGCCGTGCAGTCACGCGTGGGTGACAACTAGGGAATGGAGACCCTGGAGGCACAGCTGGAGGACGCGAGGACGCGTCATGCAGCCCAGGAGTACGGAACGATCCCCTGGGCGGTCGTGGAGGCTGGCATTCGCCATATGTGGGCGACGTTGCACCCTCCTCAACCTGCGTCTCCTCGACCGGTGAACACAGAGGGCGGCGTCGACGTGGGCGTCAATGCCGGCGGTGTCCAAGTCGGCAGCAGTGCGGGAGGCACGTCGAGGCAGAGAGGTGTGATACACGCCGATGAAGTCGGCGGCGTTCAGGCGCGAGGGATGCGGTCGACGGCGGCGACTGGCACCTCGCAGGGCGACGTCGGAGGTCGACGAAGCGGGTTGTCGCCGATGTCGGCGACTCAGGTGACGGCAGGCGGGATTGCTCCGAGCTACGGCTACTTCAAGTTCACGCCGGACAGGATCCTGGTCACCCCACCGCTCACTGGTCGACCCGACATCCTCACCTGGAAGGAGGCCATCGAGCCACAGCTGGAGATGGCCGGGCTGATCAACTTTGCTCGTGGTACCGTGGAGACGCCGGACGACCCCGACTTGCGAGCTGAGTTTCGCGCCGTGCAGCTGTTGACCTTCACGGTCATCTCGCGGTGTTGCTCGCCGGGAGTGCAGATCGCCTTGAAGTGGTGCCGGGAGTACCTCGACGCTGGCCACCAGGCGTGGCACTTCATTGAGTCGACCTACCAAGTCACCGACGACCTGTTCATCGCCCAGCTGGAGGGACAGCTGACGAACCTGCGTATGGGCGACGAGGAAACGGCGACCGACTACTACAACCGTGCCCGGCGAATTCTCGCCACCATCAGGATGGCCGGCGCGCAGTACTCGACGGCGTCGTACGTCACCCACGTAATGCAGGGACTTCGGAGCAGCTACAACCTGTTGAAGCGGCTGTCCATGGCGCCAAGCACGAGGGCGACGCTCAACGAGGACAACCTGACTTCGTACATCCTGCAAGACGAGGCGATGCAGGAGGCTGAGCGGTCCCAGGAGCTCTTGGCGCAGGCGAACTTCGTCGCCCCAGCGAAGCAGGGGGGTCGACCGGGGCAGCGCGGACAGTCTGGCGGCGGTGGTAGCAGTGGCTCGAAGTCGGCCAAGGAGGTCGACAAGAAGAAGTCGACCAAGGACAGCGGTCGAGGAGGAGGAAGTCGGCGTCGGGAATGCTGGATCTGCCACAGCCCCGACCACTGTCAAGAATGAACAGGCAGGAAATGAGTGAACTAGCATCATGCAGGAGTACAAGTAGTAAACCCTAATTTGGGTTGTACCCCATATGGGCTACCCCACTACAGCCTAGACAGTATGCAGCACATATGTTTGACACACCCCCATAGGCAAAGTGGGGGAGAACAAGGGGTCACAAGACCAGTCAGGGCAAAGCAAGGCAAAACAGGCTCAGGGTGGATCTCGAGGATTCCACACAAATTCCGAGCACAAGCAAGCGGTCACAAGACCAGTTCACATGCAGGTTTATAACAGAGCAAGAGATACAGTGATCACAACCTAGCAAGAGTAAACATGCAGGTATATATATATATAGAGATCACAGTACAAGCAAAGTCAAGAAGTGAGCAAGTGAGGTCCAGTAGGCACAAGGCCCAAAAGAGTACAAAAGCGCTGATGGTCACAAGGCTGGAGCGCCTTGGTGAACACATCAGCAGTGTTGGCCTCAGTGGCCACGTAACGCAGACAAAGCTGACCACGCTGCTGTAGCTCTCTAGCCAGGAAGTACCGCAGGGCGATGTGCTTCGTTCGGTGCTCCAGTCTGTGCTCCTCACACAAGGCAATGGCAGCCTTGTTGTCGACGTACAGCACTGGAGGAGAACGAGGCCTCTCTCCCAAGTCGGTCAGCAGGTAGGTCAGCCAGCGAAGCTCCTGGGCCGCCATGGCTGTGGCGTAGATCTCAGCCTCACAACTGGAGCTGAGAACAGACGAAGAGCGTGTGGAACGCCAAGAAACTGAGCCAGAGCCAAGGCTGAAGGTGTAACCCTGAGACGACCGCTGAGTAGCCTGGTCGTCTGCCCAAGAAGCGTCTGAGTGTCCAGTGAGCACAACTCGGTCTCGCCCTCCAAGCACTAGCCCCATGCCCGACGTACTGCACAAGTAGCGCAACACCCTCTTAGCGGCATCCATGTGCTCCTTCCTGTGACGGCCAGGAGCGACATAGCGTGCAAGGATGCTAAGAGGGTATGCAAGGTCAGGTCGAGTGCAGGTCATCAGGTACATGAGGCAGCCCACAAGCTCTGGATACGGGCCACTCGGCTCTACGGACTCATCCGAAGGCAGAGCTGAGAGCGAGTGACCGGTAGGCAGAGGAGTGGACTGAGGCGAGGAGTATGTGAAGCGGAAGCGCTGGAGAACCTGCTGCACCATGTGTGACTGAGTCAAGGTGATGGTGCGCCGTGCTCTGTCCCGGGTGATCCGCAAGCCAAGATAGCTTGTCAGCTCACCCAGGTCTGTGCACGTGTGTCTCCTCTGCAGCTCCGACTTCACGTAGGCGAGTCCTGCAGTGTCAGCAGTGGCAAAGACCAAGTCGTCAACGTACACGAGGATGTAGAACGGCGGTAGTGAAGTGTCGGTGCGCAGAAACAGCGACGGGTCAGTAGTAGAAGGCGCGAACCCAAGAGCCGCAAGTGTAGTCCTCAGTGTGTCGTGCCACTCACGTGGAGCCTGGCGGAGACCGTAGACCGGCCGCTGAAGCCTCCACTGGGTACCAGGAGGAAACGACCCAGTGAAGCCAAGGGGGCGGCGCAGCCAGATCTTCTCGTGCAGGCTGCCCTACAAGAAAGCAGTGCTGAAGTCAAGTGAGTGAAGCTCGTAGTCGCGGTGAGCGGCTATGTGCAGCAGCACCCGAAGAGTGGTCATCTTCGGGGTGGGGGAGAAGGTCTGAAAGAAGTCTACTCCCTCTCGCTGACTGAAGCCTCGAGCCACGTAACGCGCCTTGAAGACAGGCGGAGAACCCGGCGGCCGCTTCACCCTGAAAATCCACATGCCACTGACGATGTTCGCCCCAGGTGGGGGAACCTCGTCGACGTAGGTGCGTGTGGACTTCCAGGAAGCCATCTCTGCGTCCATGGCTGTCTGCCACTGAGAGGAGTAGGGACCCGCCATCGCCTCAGCGTAAGTGCGCGGGGTCGGGATGTCTGGTGCATCCGGGTCTCCCTCAGGGGCAACTAGCATGGACACGAGATGGGGCAAAGCAGCAGCAAAGCACTGGAACTCCTCCTGTCTGTCCTCAAGGACGTCCGTGCCAAGAGCACACTCACCCCCGACGGACGGAGGACAGACAGACGCAGACTCAGACTCAGCAACAAGGCTAGCAGCGTAGTCTAGGCGACAGCGAGCAGCAAAGTCAACCAACTCAGCGACCAGAGCAGACGCAGCGGCGGACTCAAAAGTAGGGTCAGTGACAACTGTGGCGAGAAGACGCGTGACAGTGGGACTGGCAGCACGACGGGAGTCAGACTCCGGGTCAGGAAGAGTAGGTAGAGAGGACGCAGGAGGAGACGGCAGAGGGACACGCTGAGGAGCAGTGGAGGGACGCAGAGTCATGTAGTGAGTGCCAGGGACAGGAGGAGGACGCTCACGTGGGACACGACGACCAGTGCGAGCAGTACGAACAGGCGACGCAGGACGAGACGCAGGCTCACGACGCTCTGAAAGGCCTCCGGTGGGACCAGTGTAAGGAGAGGGACGAGGAAGAGGCGAGGCAGGCGGTAACTGTGACTGCGACTGGACAGGCGGAGGACACTCGACGGAGGGAGGAGGACAAGGAGGAGGAGCCTGACCAAGAACCTGCTGAAGGAGTGGTACGAAGTACGGTCGCGGCCGCGCAGCGTCTCTAGAACCAGCAGAGACACCAGCGGCAGGGTCCTCAGTACCAGCAGCAGCTCCAACTCCCGGGTCCTCAGCTCCAGTAGTAGCTCCAACGCCCGGGTCCTCAGCACCAGCAGCAGCGCCACCGCTCGGCTCCGCAGCACCAGCAGCAGCTCCACCGTCCGGGTCCTCAGCTCCAGCAGTAGCTCCAACGCCCGGGTCCTCAGCACCAGCAGCAGCTCCACCACTCGGGTCCTCAGCACCAGCAGCAGCGCCACCGCTCGGGTCCTCAGCACCAGCAGCAGCTCCACCACTCGGGTCCTCAGCACCAGCAGCAGCGCCACCGCTCGGGTCCTCAGCACCAGCAGCAGCTCCAAAGCCCGGGTCCTCAGCACCAGCAGCAGTGCCACCCCCAGGGTCCGCAGCACCCGGAGCACCACTCCGAAGACTGCAGCGTCGCGTGTACCACTCTCGGATCTGCTGAATGGGGGGGAGCTCCTGAACGACGCACGCCAGAGCGACTACCACGCCGGCCACCCCGACTGCCCAAACCGGCGTACCACTCACGAGCCTGCTGGAGCAGAAGAGGGCACGTCTGCTGCACCGGTCTACTACCAGAGGCTCCCGAACGACGCACTCCAGAGCGACTACCACTACGGCCACCCCGACTGCCCAAGCCGGCGTACCACTCACGAGCCTGCTGGAGCTGCATCTGGCCACGTCAGGAGCAGCAGCAGTAGCGGCAGCAACAGCAGGAGCAGTAAAGGCAGTAGCAGCAGCAGTAACGGTAGCAGTGCTAGCACGGCAAAGCTCACCAGTGGTTGGTGCGGCGGGCGCAAGACAGTGGCGACAGCGTGGCCGCTGCAACAGCGGGGCGGGGCCAGGTCGTAGCAGGGAGCTCCGCGGCAGCTGCTGCAGGGTCTGTGGCGGCCGCTGCTGTAGGCTCGGCGGCGGCAGCTGCTGCAGGTCGAGCGGCGGCTGCTGCTGTAGGGTCGGCGGCGGCCGCTGCTGTAGGCTCGGCGGCGGCTGCTGCTGCAGGGTCGGTGGCGGCTGCTGCTGCAGGCTCGGCTGCTGCAGCTGCTGCAGGTCGAGCGGCGGCTGCTGCTGCAAGCTCGGCGGCGGCAGCTGCTGCAGGTCGAGCGGCGGCTGCTGCTGCAGGCTCGGCGGCGGCAGCTGCTGCAGGTCGAGCGGCGGCTGCTGCTGCAGGGTCGGCGGCGGCCGCTGCTGCAAGCTCGGCTGCTGCAGCTCCTGCAGGTCGAGCGGCGGCTGCTGCTGCAAGCTCGGCGGCGGCAGCTGCTGCAGGTCGAGCGGCGGCTGCTGCTGCAGGCTCGGCGGCGGCAGCTGCTGCAGGTCGAGCGGCGGCTGCTGCTGCAGGCTCGGTGGCGGCAGCTGCTGCAGACGAAGTCGAAGCCGCGAAGGGGCGGCTGAGGGATCGCGCGCGGGCGGCTAGCGGGTCACGCGCGCGAAGAATCGGCCGCGCGCGGGCGGCTAGCGAGGCGCGCGCGCGAAAAATCGGCCGCGCACGGGCGGCTAGCGAGTCGCGCGCGTTAAAAACGAGCCGCGCGCGGGTGGCTAGCGGGCTGCGTGCGCGCGGTAGGTAGAGGCGCACGAGGGCGCTAAGGCGCACGAGGGCGCGCGGTAGGTAGAGGCGCACGAGGGCGCTAAGGCGCACGAGGGCGCGCGGTAGGTAGGGGCGCACGAGGGCGCGAAGGCGCACGAGGGCGCTCGGTAGTGAGAGGCGCACGAGGGCGCACGAGGGCGCACGATAGGTAGGTAGGTAGGTAGGTAGCGGTGGGCCCTAGGAGCGGTCCTAGCAAAGGACCTGCTCTGATACCATGTCAAGAATGAACAGGCAGGAAATGAGTGAACTAGCATCATGCAGGAGTACAAGTAGTAAACCCTAATTTGGGTTGTACCCCATATGGGCTACCCCACTACAGCCTAGACAGTATGCAGCACATATGTTTGACAACCACCTCTCCTTTGAGTGCCCCGACCGCAGCGAATCCGACGACGACGACGCCAAGGGAGGCCGCGGGAGGTCGGCCAGCCGTCGTCCACGTCGAGGCAACCAGCCGCGCAAGGAGAAGCAGTCGACCAAGCCGTCGACCTCGGCGAAGGACGCCGACTCCTCTGCTGGCGGCAAGGGGAGCGACGACAAGGCGGCGTCGTGCTCTCTGGTCGGCGTCGTGGAGCCGACCGTCTCGCTGGCGCCGGAGGCCGGCGAGGACTTCCAGGCGGTGGCGGCAGCTGTGCAGGCCAACCCGGCGGTGGTCCTGCTCGACAGCGGCTGCTCCCACCACCTGATGGGGACAAAGGACGCCTTCGTCGACTTGGGGCCGAGCGGCGACGTGAAGCACGTGCGTGGCTTCAATGGGGCACTGCAAGACGTCCAGGGCCGTGGCACCGTCGCCCTGCAAGGCGAGGCCGGGAAGCAGGTTCTCATCCCCGACGTGCTGTACGTCCCGGGTGTGCGGGCAAACCTGTTGTCGTCCGGCCAGCTGAAGGAGCATGGCGTGAAGTTTCGGGAGGACGGCGACGGGGTGCTGCTCGTCTCGGCAGCAGGAGAGGTGCTTGGTCGGGCGACGTACTCCGGGCGAGTCCTCTGCACCGACCTGCGTCCCTGCTCAACGAGGTCGCCGTCGCCCACGCCGGAGGTTGTGGCCCTGCGGGCGATCGTCTCCAAGACGAAGTCGACGCCGGACAGGATGCACGCTCGGCTTGCGCACGTCGGCATGGACACCATCCGGAGCTCGGCGAAGAACGAGGTCGCCATTGGGCTGGACCTCAAGTCGGCGACGGGCGCCGACTCACCGTGTGTCTCGTGCGTCGGCGGGAAGCTGGCGCGGCACACCTTCCCCGACCAAGGCTCCGACGCCGCCGACGTGCTAGCCGTCGTCCACATCGACTTGTGCGGGCCATTCCGGGTGGCTGCCAAGGATGGCAGCCTGTACTTCTTGCTGCTGAAGGACCATAAGTCCCGCTACGTGTGGGTGAGGCCGGTCGCCAAGAAGTCGGATGTGCTGCTGGAGTTCCAGAAGTGGCTGGTGCTGGTGGAGCGGCAGACGAAGAAGTCGGTGTTGCAGCTACGCTCTGACCGAGGAGGGGAGTTCCTCGGCAAGGCCTTCACCGCCTTCGTGGACGGCAAGGGGATCGTCCACGACCTCACCTGCCCCTACACCCCGCAGCAGAACGGCATGGCGGAGCGGGAGATGCGGACGGTGGTGGAGTCGGTGCGGACGATGCTGCTGCACATGGGCGTGCAGCACCACTGGTGGCACCTCGCTCTGCGGCAGGCCGTCTGGATCCGCAACTGCCTGGAGCGGTCGGCGACGCCGGGGACGACGCCATACCAGCTGCTGACCGGGACGAAGCCCGACTTGTCGCTGGCACGAGTGTGGGGCTGCATGGCGCAGTTCCTCGTCTCGAGCAGCAGCGTGGTGGGAAGCTGCAGCCGAAGGCCAAGTGGGGCCTTCACCTCGGCGTGTCGGAGGCAAGCAAGGGCTGGGAGCTCCTCGACATTGCCGCCAACCGGGTGGTCACCACGTCGGACGTGGTGTTCTACGAGGACCTGTCGCTGGAGGAGTGGAAGTCGGAGCATGGGCCGGCGTCATGGCGGACGCTTGTGTCCACACCGACGGATACCTCGACGGTAACTCTCCCTCTGCTCGCCGAGGTCGGTGAGCTTGCTGAGGACGACGCCGAGGTCGTCCACCCTTCCTCCCCTTCCCCTCGTCGACCTGCGTGGGCTGATTCCGCCGTCGGCCTCCGGCGATGAGGGGAGCAGTGGGGCGTCGCCTGTGGCGCCGACCAAAGGCATCGCCGGTGGCCGACGGGACGTGCAGCAGGTCGAGGAGGTGCAGCCGACTTGGGTGAAGCCGACAGGGGAGCAGGCAGCAACGAGGTCGACCCAGGAGCAGTCGGCGACCTGGCGGTCGACAGGGGAGCCGACTACAGGGGAGCCGTCGATCGAGAAGCCGACCGAGGTGCAGCAGGGCGACGAGGACGGCGGTGAAGATGAAGGGGAGCAGTTGGGCGACGAGGAGCCGGTCGACCAGAAGGTGGTCGACCAGTCCACCGACCGTGACGTGGTGGTGGTCCCGCCTGAACCCCGGAAGTCAGGTCGACTTCGGAGGCCTCCCGACTTCTTCGTCCCCGCTGCCTTCACCACGGTGTACGACATGGAGGACGACGACGACCTGCTGTACGACGACGCCGACGAGGATGAGGAGTTTCCGGAGCTCGACCCCGACATGCTGGCCGACCCCGAGCACCGCTGGGACATCTCGACCATGACGGTGAAGGAGGCGTTGGCGAGCTGGAAGGGCCCGGCGGTGAAGGCCGCCATGGAGGAGGAGATCCGCAGCCTCATCAGCAACGGCACGTGGGAGCTGGTCGAACGCCCGCCGGGAGTGAACGTCATGAAGAACCGGTGGGTGCTGACGACGAAGTACAACATCGACGACACCGTCGAGCGCGAGAAGGTGAGGCTGGTCGTGAAGGGCTTCACCCAGGTGTATGGTGCCGACTACGACGAGACGTACGCGCCGGTGAGCAGCTACGTCACGCTGAGGATCTTCCTCAGCATCGTCGCCGTCCTCAACCTCAACCTGATGCAGCTCGACATGAAGAACGCCTTCCTGCAGAGCAAGCTCGACCGGGTGCTCTACATGTACCAGCCGGACTACTTCAACGACGGGACCGGCCGGGTGTGTAAGCTGCTGAAGAGCCTCTACGGGCTGAAGCAGTCGCCGCTGTTGTGGTACTTGGCGCTCAACGACGTGCTGGTCGGCGCTGGCTGGAAGAAGAGCCAGGTCGACGAGGCCCTCTACTTCAAGGTCGGCAAGGACGAGGTGACCTGCTGGGTGCTGGTCTACGTCGATGACCTGCTCGCCGCCAGCAGCAGCACCGAGATGCTGAAGGAGCTAAAGGAGCTGCTGGAGGCCGCCTTCGAGCTGCGCGAGATCTCGCCGGTGCAGAAGTACCTCGGGCTGGAGATCGTGCGCGACAGGTCGGCGAAGAAGCTGTGGCTGCACCAGCAGGGCTACGCCGACAAGCTGCGTAGGCGTTTCATCGACGAGGAGAAGAGCGGTCGGACTCCGAAGACGCCGATCTCGGTCGACGCCTACGCCGAGCTCACCTTCGATGACGAGGAGGCGCAGGAGCGACAGGAGGAGGAGTACCGGCAGAAGGTCGGCTCGCTGCAATTCGCGGCGACGACGACGAGGCCGGACATTGCCTTCGCCTGCAGCAAGCTGGGGAGCGGCCTCACGGTGAGGAGCGACCAGCACTGGCGCGAGGTCGACCGCTGCCTCGCCTACCTCGCCAACACGCGTGACACCGCCTTGGAGTTCGGCGGTGGACCTGAGTCGCTGGAGCTGGTCGGCTACGTGGACGCCGACGACGCCGGCGACAAGCAGAACAGGACGAGCACGGGCGGCTACGTGTTCGTCTACAGAGGGGCCGCGGTCTCCTGGTCGAGCCAGCGCATCAAGTGCGCGACGCTGTCATCGACCGAGTCGGAGTACGTGGCGGCCGTCGAAGCCGGCAAGGAGGGACGCCGACTTCGCTTCCTCCTCGCAGAGTTCCAGCAGCTGGATGCTGGGAAGCCGACGGTCCTGAGGGTGGACAACAAGTCGCGGAGGGCATGGGGTTGACGGGCAACCTCAAGCACATGGAGCAGCGGGGGAAGTTTGCGCTGCAGTACATCCCGACCGCTGAGCAGCCGGCCGACTTTCTGACGAAGGCGCTGCACTACCCGGCCTTCAACCGGTGCTCCGTCGCAGTCGGCCAGGTGCGCCTGGCTGAGGTGGGCGACGGTGACGACGTGGTGCAGCAGTAGGTGCCATGCCCTCTTGCATGGCTGGTGCGGTGGTGACCGACGTGCTGTGTTTTGGGTGCACGTCGACGAGCGATTCTCCAAGCTGTACTGCCGTGTGGGCTGGGGGCCCAAGCGTGAACGCGGCAGGGGAGTGTCAACGGGAGTTGTTGTGTGGCCCCGTCCTCGCTTGGGCGGAGCCGACTTCGTGGTCGGGTGTAGGGGTGCAGCCAACCTGCAGCAGTGGGCGAGCTGGTCGACGAGGTTGGTCGACCTGCACGGGGAGCCACTGCATGGGCGCCGACTTCGGGAGGGCGCCAACTTCGGCTGGTCGACCTGGGACGTCGACCAGCCCTTCTGGTCAACATGGGACGTCGACCAGACCTTCTGGTCGACCTGGTAAGTCGACCAGACCCTCTGGTCGACCAGGAGTGACGTCGACTTGGAGCTGGTCGACCAGGGGATAGTGGTCGACCTGGGGAGGTCGACTGGATGTGGCCGTCGACTTGGGAGGTCGACCGGCACGTACCAGAGGCAGTGGTCGACCTGGGAGGTCGACCGGAAGTGGTCGTCGACCTGGGTGGTCGACGGGCACGCACTGGAGCCTCTGGTCGACCTGGTTGCCCGGTCGACCAGGTTACCTGGGTGACGAGGTGCTGCGAAGGCTTGCGATGGTCGCCCAGGTGGTTTTGGCGAGGACGACCTCGGTGATGGTATCCCGAGGTCGACGTGGTGCATCAGGAGCAGTCGTCAGCACGAAGTTGATGTGGTGTGTGCGTTGTGCAGGTGACGAGGCACTGCACGCCAATCGTCTGCGAGCACCTGCGAAGTAGGTGCGCTGCTGTCCTGCGGGAGCAACGTTGGCAAGCTGTCAACCTGCGACGTTGGCACGCCGTCGACCTGCAGTGTTGGCAAGCCGCGACTCTGCACTGCTGGAGCGCGGTCGACCAAGTCGTGCTGGAACGCGGTCGACCGTGCTGCGCTGGCAGTCGTCCTGCTTGCATGCTAGCTCTGATGTAGTCTTGCCTTGCCAACTTCTTTGTATCATTGTTGTCAACCTTTTCTTAGTGAAACTCTTGCCAAATTGCCGTGCGAACTAGCAAGCAGTGTGTGCACTAGGAAAACGACTAAGGACCAACGAACGCAGAGATCACACGAGCACCCGTGCCTAGCCCGTAGTCTAGCTCCCGTGGTAGTAGTTATCTCCGCAACTGCAAGGGGTTGCACCGTATCAGCTCCAGCCTGCGCAGCCGAGACAAGGCGCTCATGCCCTGAGGTAGCGATACCAGCTGAGGAGCTTCGATCGTAAGTGATGTGAGGGAACGGAGCTCTGATATGCTTCCTGGAAGCTTCTTCGGTGACCAAGAAAGAAGCTCCAGCTGCCGCAGGTGCGGCAGTGCTGCACCCATGTTTTCCGGGAGGCTGTTGAGTCCAGGCACCTCTATTAACAAGCTGCGCAGGCGAGGGATAGAAGTCAAGGGGATTGAGAGCTCTTGAATTTCACTTTTCAAACGCATCTCCAACTTCTCCAGTTTCTCCAGGTGCAACCCCTGCCCCCCCTGCCCCCCTGCCCACCTGCCCCCGCTGCCCCCCCTACCCCCCTGCCCCCCCTGCCCCCCCTGCTCCCCCTGCCTCCCCCTGCTCCCCCTGCCCCCCGTGCTCCCCCTGCCTCCCCCTGCTCCCCCTACCCCCCCTGCCCCCCCTGCTCCCCCTGCCCCCCCTGTCCCACCTGCTCCCCCTGCTCCCCTTGCCACCTTTGCCCCCCCTGCACCCAATGCAACCCCTACCCCCACTACCCTCCCTGTCCCCCCTGCCCTCCCTACTCCCCTTGCTCCCTCTGCCCCCCTTGCCCTCCCTGACCCCCTTGCCCCCCCTGCCCCCCTTGCCCTCCGTGCTCCAAACACGACAACCTGCTACACACTGCAGGCCCACAGCGCACCCCAATGCAGTTCAGCTTCAGGGCCCCAAACCTAGAAACATCCAATTCACACCCTCAGCTGCAACAACCTAGAAACATCCACCACATGAAAAGAACCTTCCACGAAGGGCCCCAAACACAGGGTCTCGATAGAGGGCGGCAGACCAGCAGGGGGGCTACTCAGCTCCTCACACTCCGTCACTTCCAGCCTCTTCAGCTCCACGAGCGTATCCAGCTGCGAGGGCACTTCCAGGAGCGCCTGGCATAGTGCATGACTAGTCTATGTTCATCGTCCATGCCACCAGCAACAACAACCTTAAATCTGGCCTTTCCTATCCAACACTGAGGTTTTGCAAGCACGATTAGAATGCACCGCACTGCAGCCTGCGCAAAACTATTGATGTGTGTGTTATCATAAGTAATCACAGGCAGCAGCCTCTGAGACACCGCAGTACAGTCATCTGGGCCAAATCGACCAGAGATCTCTCAGGTGAAGGCAACCGAGTCAAGGCTTATCCGTCAGCAGCACGGAGTTGGCAGGAAGGGATGCGCATGAGGAGTTACCAAGTATCAGATGATGCAGGCATTCAAGCTGGGAGAGAGGCAACTCCGGGCGCTGCTGCAAGGCGTTGCATCCAATCTGCTCCAGCCTGCGCAGCCGAGACAAGGAGCTCATCCCTGGAGGAAGCGCTGTCAGCTGAGGTGCTTCAACCGTGAGCGACGTCAGTGAGCAGAGCTCTATGATGCTTCCTGGAAGCTTCTCCGGTGACCAAGAAAGGAGCTCCAGCTGCCGTAGCTGCGGCAGCGCTGCCCCCATGTTTTCTGGGAGGCTGCAAAGTCCAGGTGCGTCTATCAGCAAGCTGCGCAGGCGAGGGAGAAAAGTCAATGGGATTGGAAGCTTTTGATTTCCGCTTCCCAACCGCATCTCCAGCTTCTCCAGTTTCTCCAGCTGGCCCTCCAGCCCTCCCTGCCCCCCCTGCACCCAGCGCACCCCCTGCCCCCCCTGCTCCCCCTGCTCACCCTGTCCCCACTTTTCCCCCCGTTCCCCCTGCCCCCCCTTCTCCCACTGTCCCCTCTGCTCCCCCTCTCCCCTCTTCTCTCCCTGTCCCTTTTGCTCCCCCTGCTCCAGGCACAACAAGCTGCTGCTCACAGCGGCCCCACAGCGCACCCCAACGCGGTTCAGCTTCAGCACCCTCAGCTGCCACAACCCACAGATATCCACCACATGGGAAGAACCTTCCACGAAGGGCCCGAAACAGAGGGTCTCAAGAGAGGGCGGCAGACCAGCAGGGGGCCTACTCAGCTCCTCACACTCCGTCAGCACCAGCCTCTTCAGCCCCACCAGCATATCCAGCCGCGAGGGCACTTCAAGGAGTGCCTGGCAGCCCCTCACCTCCAACGTGTGCAGTCCTGTGAGCCGGGTGAGTGAGGTAGGGAGCGTGCTTATGGGGAGATCAACGATCTTCAGCTCCCGCAGGTTGCTCAGCTCTCCCAGGGCTGGCAGGTCGCCTCCAAAGCATGCGTTCAGGTCAAGGCTCGTGAGGGAGGAGAGGTCGGTGAAGGAGCGTGAAAGGGGCTGGTGCTGGCAGTTGTGCAGCCTGAGGGCCTCCAGCCTTGCAAGGGCCCCAACGTCCTCGGGCAACGCAAGGCCCTCTGATCTTGAGATGCAGAGCGCCTTAAGAGCAGTCAAGTGGCAGAACCCTGCCGGTAGCTCCAAAAGCGGGTGGCACTCAACTAAAAAGAGTGCCTCGAGAGACGTGAGATGGCAGAAGGAAGGAGGGAATGCGGTGAATGACAAACTCTCCAGCACCAGTAATGTGAGGGCAGGCAGGTGGCCGAAGTTGGAGGGTAAGGTGAAGTCATCACACGTGGAGAGAATGAGATCCTCCAAATGGCTCAGGGCAGTGAAGCTTTCAGGCAGGTGAGCGAAATAGTAGCACTCGCGAATGGTCAGTTTGCGAAGGCATGGCAGCAGGTCTCCTATGCGGTCAGGAAGGGTCTCTAGCTCACTGCACTTGGTAATCAGCAGCTCCTCTAGCCCCGTGAACGGTGAAGCTGATGGGAAGATGGTGTCAAGATCGGGACAAGACAGCATGAAATTGAGCGCTTTCAGGCAGGGTGGAAGAGTCATGCTTGCAGCACCCGCGTGCTGATCGTTTTCGTGAGGCGCTAAGGTGAACAGATGGGTGAGTCGTGGGAGGTGCAGGAGGGTGGACAGGTGCTGGTGGTTCCAGGGGAAGGTGACGTACAGGGTGGTCAGGGCAGTGAGGCTTGCGAAATCGGGATGTTCAACGGCTGAGGCGTTGGTAAGAAGAAGGGTGTGCAGATGCTTCAAGCGAAAAAGGCTATCTGGAAGCTCTATTTCAGGGCGAAGGCAGAAAAGGGTAACCTGCTCCAATCTGGGGAGCTCGTGAAAGAACCGATCCAAGCCGCCTGTTGTGATCCGATGTTTTTTTTTCCAGCGATAGTGCTTCACCAGGTAGCCACGCTCGTTGGGCACTCGCCAGCTCCTTCCCACGTGGAGAGCCGTCAGCTGTGGGCACGATGAGGCGAGGTGAGCGAGGAAAGCATCGTCGAGGGACTTGACGCTGCTGTCACCCAGATGGAGATGGGTGAGGTTGGGGAAGCATGCGACGGCGGCTGAGAGGGTTTCCAGGGGCACCAAGAGGTCTGCTTTCACGGAGAGCGTGGTGACGTGATGCTTTGTGAGGCGACGCCAGCGACGGCAGACGGATGCGATGCAGAGATTCCGAGCGGCGTCTGTGAGGGGAGGAGGGGATGCTATCGAGGTCTCAACTATCGAAGCGTCTTGCTTTGTATAGTCGCTCGTAGTTGAAAGTGCGTAACTGGATGTCCACTCGCTGTCACTGTCGGACTTGCACGACGCGGGTTGCTGGAGGGAGCGCATGAGGATGGCAATGAGGAGATCGTCGGGCAGGCCGTTGATGCTCGCGCAAGTCTCCATCTTGGAGGTTTGATACAAGAGCGGAGGGATCGGCCTACGGTGTGCTAAGGAACGGCTAGCGGTTAACGTGGCGTTGAGAAGCAGCACTGAAAGTGGGAAATAACGCTTGGAGGATACTAACAGGGTGTGCAGCAGTGCAGGGCCGTAGTAGTAAATCCCGCCAGGTGCGATCAGCTCAGCAGTGGAGAAATGAGAGCAGATGAGGGGGACAGGAACGACAGGGCTCGAACTTGGGCTCGACTAGCGTTTGTCACGTTAGGGCGGATCCCGTCTATTTGAACCGGTTCTGTTTATTATTTCCAGTTAATTACCAGCCATTGTGAAACAGACACAGAATACAAGTCGCGCACATGTTCGCAATTCTCGGCAACGCTGGGTAAGATAGGAAGGATTCGTGCCTGTCGTCTGTAACCCTTGCTTCTTCGTCAAGATACTCTCTGTCGTTCGTGTCAGAGCCGTAACTTCGCGGGACATTTTCGACTCCATCTTTCGCAGCGCTGTCGAATTAGGGCGCGTCCCCTCCCTCGATCGATCGTGCGCAGGATCGATCCTGCGCTCGGTTTAAAAGGGTTTAATAAGTTCAAAACAGAACAACGCAGGATATCACTGCGGTGGAGGTTCGGTCGAGGGAGGGGTTGCGCCCTTATTCTGGTGGCCTCATAATGTTGTGCAAAATTTACAATCCCTGCGCCCTAACAACAGATGACACGCCCTCATGGTCAACCCCATCCACAGAGAGGCTAAGGAAAGAGCGCTGGGGCCAGAGAGCATAGTGCAACGAGACGGAGCAGAGGCAAGAGCCGAGCAGAAGAAACGTGTCACAGGAGCTGACGAACTATGAGACGGGCGGAACCGCTGCCTCAGCTATAGAAGAGAGGAAAGGTAACTCGTCGTATTTCGCTACCTAGAGCCAGACGACCCAAGTTTCCAGGTAAG
Source organism: Closterium sp. Yama58-4 (assembly GCA_947470075.1). Classification (NCBI taxonomy): domain Eukaryota; kingdom Viridiplantae; phylum Streptophyta; class Zygnematophyceae; order Desmidiales; family Closteriaceae; genus Closterium; species Closterium sp. Yama58-4. The sequence goes on from CANIUD010000044.1 coordinate 113,030, forward strand.
AGCTCGATAAAATCGCGTGAGAACGAAGTACCTGACGAGCGAGAAGAGGCAGCGTCGTCCAAGGGACCTACACTGTAACGCATTTAGCGAATCGCTACTATCCGCACGATCCATGTAATCGGCGAAAGTGATGCATTAGGGTACAAGGAAACGGCACGTGAAGCGACGGGACGGACGCGACGGGGAAGGGGTTGGACGGGTCAGAGAGGAATTTACGAGACGAGAAGGAGTTGCACGGGACGGGAAGGGACGAGATGGGACAGAACGGGATAATCGATGAAACGGGATTGGGCGGGAGGGGACGCGACGAGAGGAGAAGGGAGGGGACGGCGGGACGGGATGAGCGGGGACGGGGCGGAGCAGGACGGGTTGGGCTGGTTTGGGACGGGAAGCGACGGATCGGACAGGAGGGCGAGAGTGGTCGGGCTTGGACGGAAGGGAACGGGAAGGGGAGGGACGGGGACGGGAAGGGGCGAGGCAGGACCATGGGTTGGGAAGAGACGGGAAGGAACGGAGGGGGAAGGGATGAATAGGAAGGGCAGGGAGGGCAGGGGAGGGGAGGGCAGGAGTTGGCAGGGAACTGGGCAGGTTAGGGCACAGGGCAGGAGAAAGCAGGGGGGAGGGTTAGGGGAGCGCAGGACAGGGCAGGGGACGACAGGGGAGGTCAGCAGGGGAGGGGAGGGGAGGGGAGGGGAGGGGAGGGGAGGGGAGGGGAGGGGAGGGGAGGGGAGGGATTTGAGGGACGGTGGGGGGAGCGAAGGTAATGAGGAGTGAGTGACGTGAGTGACGTCATTGCTGCAACAACTTGTGAGTGCCTGCATCTTCCATGCTCTCCACAACCCTTCAATCCAACCCTCCCCCCTCTTCCTTATGTGTGCGTGGCAGGAACAGCAGTAGCTGGGTGCATGTGAGAGCAATCCACGTGTGCAGCGGGCCGCAAGTCGGTTGGATGAAGGCGGCTTCCTCCTCAAAGAGCTGATACCAACCAACCCGCAACTCTATTGACCTGACTCGGGGGGGTGCATTTCGCAACCCACAGACGGCGAGAGCAGCAGTTGGGTTGGAATGGAGGTGGTGCTGTCGTCACATGCGAAGCTCAAGCCGGCAGCCAAGGGGCCCGCGATAGACGGCATGCTCACCATGGTGAGGTGCGATGGGGTCACCATGGTGAGGTGCGATGGGGTCACCTCACTGAGGTGCGATGGGGTCGCCATGGTGAGGTGCGATGGGGTCACCATGGTGAGGTGCGATGGGGTCGCCATGGTGAGGTGCGATGGGGTCAGCATGGTGAGGTGCGATGGGGTCAGCATGGTGAGGTGCGATGGGGTCACCATGGTGAGGTGCGATGGGGTCAGCATGGTGAGGTGCGATGGGGTCGCCATGGTGAGGTGCGATGGGATCACCATGGTGAGGTGCGATGGGGTCAGCATGGTGAGGTGCGATGGGGTCACCATGGTGAGGTGCGATGGGGTCACCATGGTGAGGTGCGATGGGGTCACCATGGTGAGGTGCGATGGAGTCACCATGGTGAGGTGCGATGGGGTCACCATGGTGAGGTGCGATGGGGTCACCATGGTGAGGTGCGATGGGGTCACCATGGTGAGGTGCGATGGGGTCGCCATGGTGAGGTGCGATGGGGTCACCATGGTGAGGTGCGATGGGGTCAGCATGGTGAGGTGCGATGGGGTCACCATGGTGAGGTGCGATGGGGTCACCATGGTGAGGTGCGATGGGGTCAGCATGGTGAGGTGCGATGGGGTCGCCATGGTGAGGTGCGATGGGGTCAGCATGGTGAGGTGCGATGGGGTCAGTGTGGTGAGGTGCGATGGGGTCACCATGGTGAGGTGCGATGGGGTCACCATGTTGAGGTGCGATGGGGTCACCATGGTGAGGTGCGATGGGGTCACCATGGTGAGGTGCGAGCGATGGGGTCACCATGGTGAGGTGCGATGGGGTCAGCATGGTGAGGTGCGATGGGGTCGCCATGGTGAGGTGCGATGGGGTCGCCATGGTGAGGTGCGATGGGGTCAGCATGGTGAGGTGCGATGGGGTCGCCATGGTGAGGTGCGATGGGGTCGCCATGGTGAGGTGCGATGGGGTCAGCATGGTGAGGTGCGATGGGGTCGCCATGGTGAGGTGCGATGGGGTCACCATGGTGAGGTGCGATGGGGTCACCATGGTGAGGTGCGATGGGGTCGCCATGGTGAGGTGCGATGGGGTCACCATGGTGAGGTGCGATGGGGTCGCCATGGTGAGGTGCGATGGGGTCACCATGGTGAGGTGCGATGGGGTCACCATGGTGAGGTGCGATGGGGTCGCCATGGTGAGGTGCGATGGGGTCACCATGGTGAGTTGCGATGGGGTCACCATGGTGAGGTGCGATGGGGTCGCCATGGTGAGGTGCGATGGGGTCACCATGGTGAGGTGCGATGGGGTCAGTGTGGTGAGGTGCGATGGGGTCACCATGGTGAGGTGCGATGGGATCACCATGGTGAGGTGCGATGGGGTCACCATGGTGAGGTGCGATGGGGTCACCATGGTGAGGTGCGATGGGGTCACCATGGTGAGGTGCGATGGGGTCAGCATGGTGAGGTGCGATGGGGTCGCCATGGTGAGGTGCGATGGGGTCACCATGGTGAGGTGCGATGGGGTCAGCATGGTGAGGTGCGATGGGGTCGCCATGGTGAGGTGCGATGGGGTCACCATGGTGAGGTGCGATGGGGTCGCCATGGTGAGGTGCGATGGGGTCACCATGGTGAGGTGCGATGGGGTCGCCATGGTGAGGTGCGATGGGGTCACCATGGTGAGGTGCGATGGGGTCGCCATGGTGAGGTGCGATGGGGTCACCATGGTGAGGTGCGATGGGGTCACCACTGTGAGGTGAGATGGGATCACCATGGTGAGGTGCGATGGGGTCGCCATGGTGAGGTGCGATGGGGTCGCCATGGTGAGGTGCGATGGGGTCGCCATGGTGAGGTGCGATGGGGTCACCATGGTGAGGTGCGATGGGGTCACCATGGTGAGGTGCGATGGGGTCACCATGGTGAGGTGCGATGGGGCCACCATGGTGAGGTGCGATGGGGTCACCATGGTGAGGTGCGATGGGGTCAGCATGGTGAGGTGCGATGGGGTCGCCATGGTGAGGTGCGATGGGATCACCATGGTGAGGTGCGATGGGGTCAGCATGGTGAGGTGCGATGGGGTCACCATGGTGAGGTGCGATGGGGTCACCATGGTGAGGTGCGATGGGGTCACCATGGTGAGGTGCGATGGTGTCACCATGGTGAGGTGAGATGGGGTCAGCATGGTGAGGTGCGATGGGGTCAGCATGGTGAGGTGCGATGGGATCACCATGGTGAGGTGCGATGGGGTCAGCATGGTGAGGTGCGATAGGGTCACCATGGTGAGGTGCGATGGGGTCAGCATGGTGAGGTGCGATGGGGTCAGCATGGTGAGGTGCGATGGGGTCAGCATGGTGAGGTGCGATGGGGTCGCCATGGTGAGGTGCGATGGGATCACCATGGTGAGGTGCGATGGGGTCAGCATGGTGAGGTGCGATGGGGTCACCATGGTGAGGTGCGATGGGGTCAGCATGGTGAGGTGCGATGGGGTCAGCATGGTGAGGTGCGATGGGGTCAGCATGGTGAGGTGCGATGGGGTCAGCATGGTGAGGTGCGATGGGGTCACCATGGTGAGGTGCGATGGGGTCACCATGGTGAGGTGCGATGGGGTCACCATGGTGAGGTGCGATGGGGTCAGCATGGTGAGGTGCGATGGGGTCACCATGGTGAGGTGCGATGGGGTCAGCATGGTGAGGTGCGATGGGGTCAGCATGGTGAGGTGCGATGGGGTCACCATGGTGAGGTGCGATGGGGTCAGCATGGTGAGGTGCGATGGGATCACCATGGTGAGGTGCGATGGGGTCACCATGGTGAGGTGCGATGGGGTCAGCATGGTGAGGTGCGATGGGGTCACCATGGTGAGGTGCGATGGGGTCAGCATGGTGAGGTGCGATGGGGTCAGCATGGTGAGGTGCGATGGGGTCAGCATGGTGAGGTGCGATGGGGTCGCCATGGTGAGGTGCGATGGGGTCAGCATGGTGAGGTGCGATGGGGTCAGCATGGTGAGGTGCGATGGGGTCACCATGGTGAGGTGCGATGGGGTCAGCATGGTGAGGTGCGATGGGGTCAGCATGGTGAGGTGCGATGGGATCACCATGGTGAGGTGCGATGGGGTCACCATGGTGAGGTGCGATGGGGTCGCCATGGTGAGGTGCGATGGGGTCACCATGGTGAGGTGCGATGGGGTCAGCATGGTGAGGTGCGATGGGGTCAGCATGGTGAGGTGCGATGGGATCACCATGGTGAGGTGCGATGGGGTCAGCATGGTGAGGTGCGATGGGGTCAGCATGGTGAGGTGCGATGGGGTCACCATGGTGAGGTGCGATGGGGTCACCATGGTGAGGTGCGATGGGGTCGCCATGGTGAGGTGCGATGGGGTCACCATGGTGAGGTGCGATGGGGTCACCATGGTGAGGTGCGATGGGGTCGCCATGGTGAGGTGCGATGGGATCACCATGGTGAGGTGCGATGGGGTCACCATGGTGAGGTGCGATGGGGTCAGCATGGTGAGGTGCGATGGGGTCACCATGGTGAGGTGCGATGGGGTCACCATGGTGAGGTGCGATGGGGTCACCATGGTGAGGTGCGATGGGGTCACCATGGTGAGGTGCGATGGGGTCACCATGGTGAGGTGCGATGGGGTCAGCATGGTGAGGTGCGATGGGGTCAGCATGGTGAGGTGCGATGGGGTCGCCATGGTGAGGTGCGATGGGGTCACCATGGTGAGGTGCGATGGGGTCACCATGGTCACCATGGGTGCTCACTTGCTCGCACCAACCTCACTCACTCCCACCAACCTCGCTCACTCCCGAGTTGAGCATTTGGCCCGACCCGACCCGACCCGACCCGATTTGGCCGGGCCATACGGGCCCTCGGGTTGGGTCGGGTCAGGCCGACCTCGGGCCAGATTCCTGAAACAGCTGGCCCGACCCGGGCCTACTGACTCGGGTCACGGGGGACCCGAGTTCGGGTCGGGCCGGGTCGGGCCAGGAAGACCCGCCCCTTTAGGGGGAGGGTGGGGGTGCTCCCCATGACTTGTACATTTTTTCTGGTAGAGTTGTTGTTACTCTATTTTTGTAATACATGTTCTTCTTCCGCTTGAAGGTGCGATGGTTTCGTAAGCTGTGCAACAGTCGGTATGACATGTAAAATAGTCTAGGGGTAGCCAAACAGTAGAGACATCACAAAACACAGTGGCTAGTGGGGGGTACTTAGGAAGACTCAAAGACTAGGGGCTGTGCTGGCGTGGCGAGGGTGGCGAATGTAAATCTGAGGGGAAGAAATCCCCTCGATCGATTTACATTCGGGCTAGGGTTTCGGCCCTAGCCCAGTCGAAATCGGGTCGCGCGCCTGGCCCGACCCGATTTCGACAGTTCCGACCCGAAATCGGGTCGGGCCCGACCCGAAACCCGGCTCGGCCCGGCCCGAAATTGCCCCTCGGGTCGGGCCTTCGTGCGGGTCGGGTCGGGTCGGCCCGTACGGGTCAGGGATCCCGAAAGTTTGACCCGACCCGAGCAAATACACGGGTCGGGTCGGGTCGGCCCGACCCGAGCGGGGCACATGCTCATGTCTATCCCACCTACCTCGCTCACTCCCACCTACCTCGCTCGCTCCCACCTACCTCGCTCACTCCCACCTACCTCGCTCACTCCCACCTACCTCGCTCACTCCCACCTACCTCGCTCGCTCCCACCTACCTCGCTCGCTCCCACCTACCTCGCTCACTCCCACCTACCTCGCTCACTCCCACCTACCTCGCTCACTCCCACCTACCTCGCTCACTCCCACCTACCTCGCTCACTCCCACCTACCTCGCTCACTCCCACCTACCTCGCTCACTCCCACCTACCTCGCTCACTCCCACCTACCTCGCTCGCTCCCACCTACCTCGCTCACTCCCACCTACCTCGCTCACTCCCACCTACCTCGCTCACTCCCACCTACCTCGCTCGCTCCCACCTACCTCGCTCGCTCCCACCTACCTCGCTCACTCCCACCTACCTCGCTCACTCCCACCTACCTCGCTCACTCCCACCTACCTCGCTCACTCCCACCTACCTCGCTCACTCCCACCTACCTCGCTCACTCCCACCTACCTCGCTCACTCCCACCTACCTCGCTCACTCCCACCTACCTCGCTCACTCCCACCTGCCTCGCTCACTCCCACCTACCTCGCTCACTCCCACCTACCTCGCTCACTCCCACCTACCTCGCTCACTCCCACCTACCTCGCTCGCTCCCACCTACCTCGCTCGCTCCCACCTACCTCGCTCGCTCCCACCTACCTCGCTCGCTCCCACCTACCTCGCTCACTCCCACCTACCTCGCTCACTCCCACCTGCCTCGCTCACTCCCACCTACCTCGCTCACTCCCACCTACCTCGCTCACTCCCACCTACCTCGCTCACTCCCACCTACCTCGCTCGCTCCCACCTACCTCGCTCGCTCCCACCTACCTCGCTCGCTCCCACCTACCTCGCTCGCTCCCACCTACCTCGCTCGCTCCCACCTACCTCGCTCGCTCCCACCTACCTCGCTCGCTCCCACCTACCTCGCTCGCTCCCACCTACCTCGCTCGCTCCCACCTACCTCGCTCGCTCCCACCTACCTCGCTCGCTCCCACCTACCTCGCTCGCTCCCACCTACCTCGCTCGCTCCCACCTACCTCGCTCGCTCCCACCTACCTCGCTCGCTCCCACCTACCTCGCTCGCTCCCACCTACCTCGCTCGCTCCCACCTACCTCGCTCGCTCCCACCTACCTCGCTCGCTCCCACCTACCTCGCTCGCTCCCACCTACCTCGCTCGCTCCCACCTACCTCGCTCACTCCCACCTACCTCGCTCACTCCCACCTACCTCGCTCACTCCCACCTACCTCGCTCACTCCCACCTACCTCGCTCACTCCCACCTACCTCGCTCACTCCCACCTACCTCGCTCACTCCCACCAACCTCGCTCACTCCCACCAACCTCGCTCGCTCCCACCAACCTCGCTCGCTCCCACCAACCTCGCTCGCTCCCACCTACCTCGCTCGCTCCCACCTACCTCGCTCGCTCCCACCTACCTCGCTCGCTCCCACCTACCTCGCTCGCTCCCACCTACCTCGCTCGCTCCCACCTACCTCGCTCGCTCCCACCTACCTCGCTCGCTCCCACCTACCTCGCTCGCTCCCACCTACCTCGCTCGCTCCCACCTACCTCGCTCGCTCCCACCTACCTCGCTCGCTCCCACCTACCTCGCTCGCTCCCACCTACCTCGCTCGCTCCCACCTACCTCGCTCGCTCCCACCTACCTCGCTCGCTCCCACCTACCTCGCTCGCTCCCACCTACCTCGCTCGCTCCCACCTACCTCGCTCGCTCCCACCTACCTCGCTCGCTCCCACCTACCTCGCTCGCTCCCACCTACCTCGCTCGCTCCCACCTACCTCGCTCGCTCCCACCTACCTCGCTCGCTCCCACCTACCTCGCTCGCTCCCACCTACCTCGCTCGCTCCCACCTACCTCGCTCGCTCCCACCTACCTCGCTCGCTCCCACCTACCTCGCTCGCTCCCACCTACCTCGCTCGCTCCCACCTACCTCGCTCGCTCCCACCTACCTCGCTCGCTCCCACCTACCTCGCTCGCTCCCACCTACCTCGCTCGCTCCCACCTACCTCGCTCGCTCCCACCTACCTCGCTCGCTCCCACCTACCTCGCTCGCTCCCACCTACCTCGCTCGCTCCCACCTACCTCGCTCGCTCCCACCTACCTCGCTCGCTCCCACCTACCTCGCTCGCTCCCACCTACCTCGCTCGCTCCCACCTACCTCGCTCGCTCCCACCTACCTCGCTCGCTCCCACCTACCTCGCTCGCTCCCACCTACCTCGCTCGCTCCCACCTACCTCGCTCGCTCCCACCTACCTCGCTCGCTCCCACCTACCTCGCTCGCTCCCACCTACCTCGCTCGCTCCCACCTACCTCGCTCGCTCCCACCTACCTCGCTCGCTCCCACCTACCTCGCTCGCTCCCACCTACCTCGCTCGCTCCCACCTACCTCGCTCGCTCCCACCTACCTCGCTCGCTCCCACCTACCTCGCTCGCTCCCACCTACCTCGCTCGCTCCCACCTACCTCGCTCGCTCCCACCTACCTCGCTCGCTCCCACCTACCTCGCTCGCTCCCACCTACCTCGCTCGCTCCCACCTACCTCGCTCGCTCCCACCTACCTCGCTCGCTCCCACCTACCTCGCTCGCTCCCACCTACCTCGCTCGCTCCCACCTACCTCGCTCGCTCCCACCTACCTCGCTCGCTCCCACCTACCTCGCTCGCTCCCACCTACCTCGCTCGCTCCCACCTACCTCGCTCGCTCCCACCTACCTCGCTCGCTCCCACCTACCTCGCTCGCTCCCACCTACCTCGCTCGCTCCCACCTACCTCGCTCGCTCCCACCTACCTCGCTCGCTCCCACCTACCTCGCTCGCTCCCACCTACCTCGCTCGCTCCCACCTACCTCGCTCGCTCCCACCTACCTCGCTCGCTCCCACCTACCTCGCTCGCTCCCACCTACCTCGCTCGCTCCCACCTACCTCGCTCGCTCCCACCTACCTCGCTCGCTCCCACCTACCTCGCTCGCTCCCACCTACCTCGCTCGCTCCCACCTACCTCGCTCGCTCCCACCTACCTCGCTCGCTCCCACCTACCTCGCTCGCTCCCACCTACCTCGCTCGCTCCCACCTACCTCGCTCGCTCCCACCTACCTCGCTCGCTCCCACCTACCTCGCTCGCTCCCACCTACCTCGCTCGCTCCCACCTACCTCGCTCGCTCCCACCTACCTCGCTCGCTCCCACCTACCTCGCTCGCTCCCACCTACCTCGCTCGCTCCCACCTACCTCGCTCGCTCCCACCTACCTCGCTCGCTCCCACCTACCTCGCTCGCTCCCACCTACCTCGCTCGCTCCCACCTACCTCGCTCGCTCCCACCTACCTCGCTCGCTCCCACCTACCTCGCTCGCTCCCACCTACCTCGCTCGCTCCCACCTACCTCGCTCGCTCCCACCTACCTCGCTCGCTCCCACCTACCTCGCTCGCTCCCACCTACCTCGCTCGCTCCCACCTACCTCGCTCGCTCCCACCTACCTCGCTCGCTCCCACCTACCTCGCTCGCTCCCACCTACCTCGCTCGCTCCCACCTACCTCGCTCGCTCCCACCTACCTCGCTCGCTCCCACCTACCTCGCTCGCTCCCACCTACCTCGCTCGCTCCCACCTACCTCGCTCGCTCCCACCTACCTCGCTCGCTCCCACCTACCTCGCTCGCTCCCACCTACCTCGCTCGCTCCCACCTACCTCGCTCGCTCCCACCTACCTCGCTCGCTCCCACCTACCTCGCTCGCTCCCACCTACCTCGCTCGCTCCCACCTACCTCGCTCGCTCCCACCTACCTCGCTCGCTCCCACCTACCTCGCTCGCTCCCACCTACCTCGCTCGCTCCCACCTACCTCGCTCGCTCCCACCTACCTCGCTCGCTCCCACCTACCTCGCTCGCTCCCACCTACCTCGCTCGCTCCCACCTACCTCGCTCGCTCCCACCTACCTCGCTCGCTCCCACCTACCTCGCTCGCTCCCACCTACCTCGCTCGCTCCCACCTACCTCGCTCGCTCCCACCTACCTCGCTCGCTCCCACCTACCTCGCTCGCTCCCACCTACCTCGCTCGCTCCCACCTACCTCGCTCGCTCCCACCTACCTCGCTCGCTCCCACCTACCTCGCTCGCTCCCACCTACCTCGCTCGCTCCCACCTACCTCGCTCGCTCCCACCTACCTCGCTCGCTCCCACCTACCTCGCTCGCTCCCACCTACCTCGCTCGCTCCCACCTACCTCGCTCGCTCCCACCTACCTCGCTCGCTCCCACCTACCTCGCTCGCTCCCACCTACCTCGCTCGCTCCCACCTACCTCGCTCGCTCCCACCTACCTCGCTCGCTCCCACCTACCTCGCTCGCTCCCACCTACCTCGCTCGCTCCCACCTACCTCGCTCGCTCCCACCTACCTCGCTCGCTCCCACCTACCTCGCTCGCTCCCACCTACCTCGCTCGCTCCCACCTACCTCGCTCGCTCCCACCTACCTCGCTCGCTCCCACCTACCTCGCTCGCTCCCACCTACCTCGCTCGCTCCCACCTACCTCGCTCGCTCCCACCTACCTCGCTCGCTCCCACCTACCTCGCTCGCTCCCACCTACCTCGCTCGCTCCCACCTACCTCGCTCGCTCCCACCTACCTCGCTCGCTCCCACCTACCTCGCTCGCTCCCACCTACCTCGCTCGCTCCCACCTACCTCGCTCGCTCCCACCTACCTCGCTCGCTCCCACCTACCTCGCTCGCTCCCACCTACCTCGCTCGCTCCCACCTACCTCGCTCGCTCCCACCTACCTCGCTCGCTCCCACCTACCTCGCTCGCTCCCACCTACCTCGCTCGCTCCCACCTACCTCGCTCGCTCCCACCTACCTCGCTCGCTCCCACCTACCTCGCTCGCTCCCACCTACCTCGCTCGCTCCCACCTACCTCGCTCGCTCCCACCTACCTCGCTCGCTCCCACCTACCTCGCTCGCTCCCACCTACCTCGCTCGCTCCCACCTACCTCGCTCGCTCCCACCTACCTCGCTCGCTCCCACCTACCTCGCTCGCTCCCACCTACCTCGCTCGCTCCCACCTACCTCGCTCGCTCCCACCTACCTCGCTCGCTCCCACCTACCTCGCTCGCTCCCACCTACCTCGCTCGCTCCCACCTACCTCGCTCGCTCCCACCTACCTCGCTCGCTCCCACCTACCTCGCTCGCTCCCACCTACCTCGCTCGCTCCCACCTACCTCGCTCGCTCCCACCTACCTCGCTCGCTCCCACCTACCTCGCTCGCTCCCACCTACCTCGCTCGCTCCCACCTACCTCGCTCGCTCCCACCTACCTCGCTCGCTCCCACCTACCTCGCTCGCTCCCACCTACCTCGCTCGCTCCCACCTACCTCGCTCGCTCCCACCTACCTCGCTCGCTCCCACCTACCTCGCTCGCTCCCACCTACCTCGCTCGCTCCCACCTACCTCGCTCGCTCCCACCTACCTCGCTCGCTCCCACCTACCTCGCTCGCTCCCACCTACCTCGCTCGCTCCCACCTACCTCGCTCGCTCCCACCTACCTCGCTCGCTCCCACCTACCTCGCTCGCTCCCACCTACCTCGCTCGCTCCCACCTACCTCGCTCGCTCCCACCTACCTCGCTCGCTCCCACCTACCTCGCTCGCTCCCACCTACCTCGCTCGCTCCCACCTACCTCGCTCGCTCCCACCTACCTCGCTCGCTCCCACCTACCTCGCTCGCTCCCACCTACCTCGCTCGCTCCCACCTACCTCGCTCGCTCCCACCTACCTCGCTCGCTCCCACCTACCTCGCTCGCTCCCACCTACCTCGCTCGCTCCCACCTACCTCGCTCGCTCCCACCTACCTCGCTCGCTCCCACCTACCTCGCTCGCTCCCACCTACCTCGCTCGCTCCCACCTACCTCGCTCGCTCCCACCTACCTCGCTCGCTCCCACCTACCTCGCTCGCTCCCACCTACCTCGCTCGCTCCCACCTACCTCGCTCGCTCCCACCTACCTCGCTCGCTCCCACCTACCTCGCTCGCTCCCACCTACCTCGCTCGCTCCCACCTACCTCGCTCGCTCCCACCTACCTCGCTCGCTCCCACCTACCTCGCTCGCTCCCACCTACCTCGCTCGCTCCCACCTACCTCGCTCGCTCCCACCTACCTCGCTCGCTCCCACCTACCTCGCTCGCTCCCACCTACCTCGCTCGCTCCCACCTACCTCGCTCGCTCCCACCTACCTCGCTCGCTCCCACCTACCTCGCTCACTCCCACCTACCTCGCTCACTCCCACCTACCTCGCTCACTCCCACCTACCTCGCTCACTCCCACCTACCTCGCTCACTCCCACCTACCTCGCTCACTCCCACCTACCTCGCTCACTCCCACCTACCTCGCTCACTCCCACCTACCTCGCTCACTCCCACCTACCTCGCTCACTCCCACCTACCTCGCTCACTCCCACCTACCTCGCTCACTCCCACCTACCTCGCTCACTCCCACCTACCTCGCTCACTCCCACCTACCTCGCTCACTCCCACCTACCTCGCTCACTCCCACCTACCTCGCTCACTCCCACCTACCTCGCTCACTCCCACCTACCTCGCTCACTCTACCTCGCTCACTCCCACCACTACCCCCACCCACCTTCACTTCCCCTCTTTTCCTAGTTCTGTTCACCTAATCAACCTTTGCCCTCACGTCTGCGCTAACACCCCCCGCTGTCCATCCGCTCCTCTCCACCCATCTGCACCCCCCTTCCCCACCCTTCACACGGCAGGACCCACGCAAGTACTTTGATGCCGCCACACAGAGGGACACAGCGCACACACAGCAGCAGGTGGGGCAGGCAGCTGCGCCAGATGCAATGGATCTGGACGGCCCTGCACCCGCCCCTGACTCAGCGCCAGCTGGCAGACACGCCACGCTAGCAGCCTCGCTGGCAGCGTTTCGGAGTGAGCTGGCAGCGGCAGCAGGGGGAAGCGGAGGCAGCAGCAGGGAGAAGGCTAGGGGCGGCAAGGCAGGGACGGCGGTGATGGCGCCTGCTGCTGCTGCTCAGGTGCGATGCTGGGCGAAGATAGGATGCATGGGTGCAGCATGGGTGGGTGCAGTGCAGCATGCATGGGTGCAGTGCAGCATGCATGAGTGGAGCATGCATGGGTGCAGCATGCATGGGTGCAGCATGCATGGTGCAGCATCATCACCACCATGACCACAAACTCATGCCCGTCATTAACTGCTCACAGCAAGCCACTTCTGCACCCCATCCCACCCCACCCCACCCCACCCACCTCGTTCGCGCGTGGCAGCAGGAGGTGGAGGAGTTTGGGCGGCAGGTGGCGGTGGCGCGGCGGGGAGTGGGGGAGGCGGCGGAGCAGTCGCTGCTGAAGCAGCTGCCTGACGCCCTGCGCTCCGCCCTGCTCGCCGTGGGTGCCACGCTGCTCCCTCATGCCACCACACCACCGCATGCAGCACTGGATGGCAGGGCAGAGAGGGGAGGGCGGGTGGGGTGGGGCGAGACAGTGCGCATGCAGCAATGTGCTCATGGCAAGCAGTGTGTATGCACGCATGCTGCTTGGCATGTGATGCCATGTCTTGTAATTCCTTTCGGTCTCGGCAACAACCCATGTGCCATGCTTCCCGTATTACATGTGCCATGCCTAATGTCCCCCAAATCCACGTGGCGCGCACCAGCACTTCTGGGCCACATACCCCCTCAACAGCGCCGCCCTGAAGGAGAGGCAGTGAAGGAGCTGCTGTCACACTTCTGGGCCACATACCCCCTCACCAGCGCCGCCCTGCTTGCCAAGGTGTGTGTCACGCCCCACTCCACCCTGCTGCTCCCCGCCCCGCCTCTCCTCGTGCCGTCTCACTTCACCTTGCCCCACCTCGCCTCTCCTCGCCCCTTGTGACTACTTCTCCGCGCACTGCTTAAGTATGATTTCTTTTCATTTTCAAATAATATTGCTTCATAACTACTGAGTATTCTCTGATTTCGTATTTCTCCCAACTATTCCTGTCAGTTCTTGTAAATGAGCTCAGGTTCCACAGCTCCTTGCTGCAATCAATTTTTTGTCCACTTGCATGAGGCTATCTTGGAACGCAAGTCACAGGCGTATGCCACCTTATTGATGAGCAGCCTTACGCCCACGCTTCTTGCTCCGCCTCCCCTCACTCCTTTCGGCCTACCTCCCCTGTTCCACTCACCATGGCCGCCAGGCGGAGCGGCATAAAGAGGGCATCAGCAAGCTGTACGACCGCCTGCAGGTCAGCCACGCCCTCCCTGTGAGAATAGTTGAGCTGTGAAAATAATTAGATTGAAGATCACTGGGGTTCACGTAGGGAGGAGGAAAGCAAGGGGGGTGTTGGTTCCAATATTATTGAACCCCACCAATAAGCTGGGTTGGGAGATTAATGGGGGGCCCAATGATGTTTGGCAATGTAGGATCCATGCAGGATACAACAGGAAGATAATGTTCTAACACTCCCTGCCTGCTGCTATTGCAGCCTCGCCTTCCCTCTGCTGCTCTTCTGTTGCTTGTCCCTTCCCCTCTTCTTCCCCCGTTCCCTTGTGTCCTCAATTTCCCCTAACACCCATATGATTCTGTCCTATTAACGTTTCCTCCTTTCCCCACCCCCCACCTCCTGAGTGCAGAAGCTCAAGGACGGAGCAGACGGGGCCAACCGCCACCTTCTTTCACAGCTGCTTCAGCCCTTCTTCCAGGTACAGCCCCCCCCGTCGATTCGGCCTCTCTCCTTCCCTTCTTTTTTATCCAGCACCCCCCCCTGGGGCCCGACCCCCTCACAACGCAGAGCATGCAGCGCAAGCACACGTTGGAAGGTCAGGCGGGCCGCATAGCAAGTGTGCAGCAATAACGGTGGACACGGGAGAGCAGTGGAGGAGAGACACCACTCGAGCTGCCTGCCTGCGCTTCACAACCCGTGCCTCGCCTCTTCTTGCCCATCTCTTCCCCTCCCTTCCCCTCCCACCACGACCACCTCGCTCCACGGGTGGGCCCACCCCACCCACCGCACTGCACCGTGCCCACCAGAGTTTGGATGCGGCGTTGGCGCACTTTGAGGCGGACAACGCGAGGCGCCAGCAGAGGCGGCAGCGCGTGGGGGCAGCAGTGGGCCGGGCACCCGTGGCAGTGGGACAGAGATAAGGGGGGGCGCCCTCTGCGTGACCCCACCCCACCGCACCGCACTGCACCGCGCTCACCAGAGTTTGGATGCAGCATTGGCGCACTTTGAGGCGGACAACGCGAGGCGCCAGCAGAGGCGGGGGCAGCGTGTGGGAGCAGCAGCAGGCCAGGCAGGCACCCATGGCAGTGGGACAGAGATGGGGTGGCGTGGCGGGAACCCTTGGGAGTGAGGTGCAGATGGGTTAGTGTTAGCAGCTCGTGTGCCTTCATGCCACAAACATTTTATGTGTCTATATCTTATAGAATTTATCAGGGTCGTTTGGGACTTTCTTTGCTTTTTTGTAGTTGTGGTGATAGTGGGAAGCATCAACATTAAGTACAGTAAGGAGCCGTAATCCTTCTGATAATGAGAAGCTGCAACCTTGATTCAAGAAAGCAACAAGCATGGTGGCTAGCAGCGGTGTAAATGGCGGCTGAGATTGCATTGCCCTGCTACAATACAGTAGGTAGTTACAGGAAAGCAAAATAAATCCTGGCAGGAACGACTGCTCCAAATACTGTAAGTGTCAATTGATGTATGGCTGTTACAAATTGATCGCCGTGCGTCCGGCCTTACGTTTACATGAATTACTTTGGCCTTCATAAGCATGTTCAATTGCATTTCAGTGACTGGTCCCTGTCATTTCTTTAGAGTGCTATGGTGTTTAAGATGGCATGTTTCTACGGTATGCAAGGATTGGCTAGTGCTTGTCAGCATGGCCCATGCTCACAGACAAGCATTGGTGTCAGCTCCCTGAACTGATCCCAGAACATTGGTTTCTCCCAACCCAACTCTCCAAGCATATCCTACTCGTGAAATCACATCACCTCCACAAGTGGCTGCGTGTGCCGAGGTTGAATCAATTATGGGGCAGCTTGCACATCTCTCAGCTGGCTAAAGTGCCATGAGATTCTCCCAATGCTCCTCCACTGGGAGATACGCGCATTGCAGGCACCGCAATTGGTGGGGCTTGTTACAATCCCACCAGTGATTTTGCCAGGATCGTCTTAGGGTTGATTGCGAAGTGATATTGAAGCGGAGGTGATTGACTCCTAGTCGGAGTGAATGTAAATTGACTGAACTGACTATAACAAAAGATATACATGGGTTTATATAAGATTTCAAAGGAATATGGAAGAAAGACATGTGCCCTAAGGGGTACAATCCCTTACTATATCAAAATCTAACCATGCGCTACAGGAACCCGTTTCAAACCTCTTCCTCCAATTCCCATTCAAGTGTATCTGCCTGCACCGGTCTTCATCTAACAACCGCTTTTGTTGTTTCGACTCACCTGACTCCTCGTCTCCACACACGGTCCTGCTTGGTTCCTGTTACGTAAAAGAATGCACTTCACTTAGTCCATTATCGCAACAGGGCCCAATGAATTGCTTTTCAAAGCAGTGAATTTCAGATAAGGGTGGACGTGGGTGAGAGAGAGGCGTTGCAAGGACGTGACGTGGCGCATCCAGGGAGGCAACATAGTCAGCAAGGTACAGCCATTGCAAACAAAGCAAAAGATGCTTGTTCCCATGATTCCGCGTGCTGCTCCTGCTTCTGCTACAGCCAATTATCTCAATGCTGCTGCCATCACCAGTCCCTTGGTTGCCCTCCAGCATGCTGGCCACCACATAAATTGTCTCCCACCCTCTTAACACTTCACATCAGAGACGCCATTGCCCTCCTCTTTCTCTGCATCCCTCCTTCCACCTCCTCCACCAACCCCTATCGCTTCCTTCGTAACCGGATCTAGTTTATAGTATGTCGCAGAACAGCATTACTCTTCCTCCCTGCTCTTCTTCCTTGCCATCCTATGTTCCGCCTTGTAAAGTTCTGGTTTGACACACTCACCACCTATTCCTTCCTGTGTCTGTGACCCCACAGTTTGGGCACGTGTCACAGGACCATGATGCACAGGCCTGGGTCATCGGATCACCACCATGTGTGTTTGGTTCTCTTGCACCCTGGCGCCTTGGCCATTCTCCAGCACCTATACCCCTGACTCTCGCACCCCCTTCACCCTCTACCACTCAATACCTATGCCCACATCCAGTGAGTCTTGCTTTGCTCGCCTTAGGTATACCTTCTAGTCCTCGCTCACCCCTTTCTGCGTCCTTCCATTTTCGTGCTTCTGCATCTGCTCAAATCGCCTTGCAACACATAACTGTGAAGTGTTGAATGAAACCTTCTGGGTACTGTGCCCTCACCTCAGCCAGCACCACGCAGTTCTCTATGGTTCCCGGGGTCACTGTGTCTGTTAGCACCCGTGGTTCTCACCTGTACATCAGGCTGTAGGGTGAGTAGTCCTTGAGTGCCGCTTGCTTTTCAAACCTGTAACCATCTGCGATTCAATGCAGCTCTTCATCCTTGCCTCGCTTCCCCTGTTCCCCGTATCCATGTAGCCCTCTCTTTAGGGTCTGCACTAGACGCTCAGTCAGCCGTCGCTCTGCTAGTGGTACCGTAAGGTTTGCAGTGAGTAATCCCCACCTGCTCCAGCAGCTGCTTAAGCTCACCCTGAAACTCATTTTATTGGTCCGTGAAGGCCTCCTTAGTTGCCCCATACCTGCTCCTGCTACATGATTTGAGTTTTTCTTGGTAGCGCTCTCAGTTTCAGCCACTTGCTCATATGCTCGACCATGAGCACCACATGTTGCTTCTCTCTTCCTCAGTGGCAGCTCCCTTGCCAAATCCAGCGACTTCCTCAATCTAAACCCACGTGTGATCAGGGGCAGCATCTTGGCCCTAGCCAGTGTCAGATTGGCCTACCTCTGTAGGCATGCCTCACATTCCCCCACCCACTCCTTAGAATGCTTCTGCATTCCCTTCCCACCACCAACCTGTCTTCAGCAGTTGTGTTGTCCTCTCATGGTTGTAGTGGCCCATCTTCATATGCACCTCCTTGATCACTGGCTCTATGTCCTGTGGTGTAAGTACCAGGTTCTATCCATCTTCGGTATGTATTCGCAGCTGCTGTTGGTACCACGGATAGTGGTGCCCCCTCAGCCTTCCCCTTTCTCCCCCTTGATCCATGCATGCTAATGCCTCTCTGTCTTCTCAGGTATACGCAGGGCCCTTGTTTTCCCTCTCTGTCTCTCTGTATTCACTGCTCTGTTTGTCTTGCCAAGCAGACCACTGTTTGCATGGGTTCTGGCGGTGGCGGGTTACGGGAGAGATCATCCACGTAACGTAAGGTCTTGCCTGATTGGTGCTTGATCTTGAAGTCGTATTCCTGTATCCACCCTTGGGTTGGTCACCAGTCACAGCAAGGGCTGGTGGGATGTCACCAAGCGCCCGGATCACAGTATCTAGAAGTTGCTTAAGGCCCCTCACTGCCACGCGGTTGGACCTTCGGGAAAGACATGAGGGATCACTATCTTTGATTTCAACAAGGCCTTATCTTTCAATGTCATCTCACATTTTTCTGGCATGCTCCTTCAAGCAGATGTACACTGGAACACCTTTATTTGCACAGTGTTAGCGGCAAGCATGCGACGGTCGTACTTTCTTTACTGGCGTGTTGCAGCCTTTCCCCACACACTCGCTGGGTCATGCTAACTTCCTGCTTCTGGGGATGTGAACATTATTAAAAACCCTTTGCTTGACTAATCGTCAAAAGTGGGTTCATCAGAAAAATCCAAAATATTGCTCCAGATTCTTATATCTCACCGCCTAACAGACTCTTACAGCTGGATTAACATGCTGAAGCGGGAGTGCACCTTCTTCTCAAGGGCATGTGGTATCAGCTCACGCAATGAACGTGCTCTGGTCTCGACACCCTTACTGGCGCAGATTTCTTGGACTCGTCTCACCCTCGGCTGCTGAATAGGCTCCCGGATCACTGGTTTAGTGTGAATGTGATTCTAAAAGTCAATCTGTAGTTGCACATGAGGCCAAGGATCTGGAGACTGACGGCGGCGGACGCGGCTAAACCTGGAGTAAGCACATTTCTCGCCATTGTTTTCTAGAGGCACGAAACAAGCGGTTCTAGGGATTTCGACGCACTGATGCAGATACTGAATGTAGCACTTCAGAGATACACCAGTGAAGGGAGGAAGCTGTTCAGAGCAACCCTGCATCACCTGGAAACGTTAGTGGCGGAGCTCGAGCACATGGTGTTGTGGGACTCAAGTTCACTGGCCGTAAGGATGCATTGCTGGTGAAGGAGTCCTAGCTTGCCGCTTATCTCCCCTCCGAAAGCAAAAGGTTGTCGCTCCTGTCGGGTGTAAGGGAAATGAAGGATGGGAGCTGCCGGGAAGCTTCTCCCTGTGAAGGTGAAGACCAGGAAGGAGAAAACAATAACTCATCATTGTTCTGGGACGGTGCGGAACGTAAGGATTCGAAGATTCTGGATGCACCCTCTAGTTTCTGCGCCGAGTTTTTCTGCTGAAGAACCGGCCCCAATCGTGATGTCGTGATGGCTTCCTGCTCATGGCAAATGGTTGGTGGAGTAGGAGGGGCTATAGCTGGAAGCAGGTTGACAGAGGAGGAGCTTAAAACGACGCTTAAAGACATGGCTAACGAAAAATTCCCCTGGCGTCGATGGTATCTAAAAGGAGATTTTTAGCCACCACTGGGCGGAGCCCTCCTGCATTTTGTGAAGACTCGAGTCATTGGCGGTTCTCTCGATAGCCCCAAAGGAGGCGGTCAACATCCTGTTACACAGAAAAGAGACTAGAGATCAGTTCCGAACTAATTGCTTGGATCCTGGCTAATTGGATGAGGCAGTCTTTCATAAGGTGATTTCGAGTGAGCACTACAACTTCTTACCCGAGAGGATTATGTGTGATGCGATTTTACTGGTCACAAATCTTATTGAGGCAGCGAGAAATTGGGATGAGGAAAAGCACATGCTTGATGGTAACTCTGTTCACTGCACAGTAATCGATGCACGTGCGAAATTCCCCATCTTTTTTTGGCGTGAACCGTATCGGTGCAGCAAAAGGCGACGAACTCAGGCAAATGATTTTTTTCTCGAGCAGGTATCCAGCTGCTTCTGTAGTTCGTCCAGTTTGGGTTGGATCAGTCGGAACTGTTGCTGTACTCTCGTCTGTGCCCACGGTTCCAGTTTTATCATGTGGTCGTGCGGTCGCTGAGGTGGCACTCCCTCCGGCGTTTCAATAGCGTTGCCAAGTCACTCGGTACGTCTGCAAATCATTTTCCTTGTCCGCTGCCTTGGCTTCCCGGATGTCAACCGCATACACGTCGGATCCTGCCGCTACGACACGCTTCATCATGATTACGTTGACACCCACCAACGAAGAATCAGGCAAGCTTCATCGAGGTAGGGCGATGTTGTTACCGTTCACTCGCACGGTGCAGTCACCCGTTGCCCATTGATTCACGGATTATGTCGTCGGTTGAGCATCGTTGCGAGCATTTCTTGGGTAAAGGTGAAGCTACCCCCGCATCGGATCCGAACTCGGTCCGCTCGTTCTCGTATAGCCAGCGGCGTGCCGTCGACCAGTCGTGCGTCAATCTTAGGTAAGCATATGTCTAGTGTTAATTTTTGTCCCCGTGCTGTGGCAGTGTTGATCATGCTGTGGCTGGCTCCCCCATCTACGAAGTTTTGAATTAAGTCCGTCTGTATTTTCCCACTAAGCAGTATGGGGCTGTCTACCGTTGTACCCTCCTTATTTGGCCGGCTGTGGTTGATTACGTGAA
Organism: Closterium sp. Yama58-4; assembly: GCA_947470075.1. Classification (NCBI taxonomy): domain Eukaryota; kingdom Viridiplantae; phylum Streptophyta; class Zygnematophyceae; order Desmidiales; family Closteriaceae; genus Closterium; species Closterium sp. Yama58-4. Next base: position 133,609 of record CANIUD010000044.1, read on the forward strand.
CCGGCACAATCACTCAGTGAGGGTTGATTGGGTCAGACGAGCGGCTTGACCTGCCAGCAGAGGGCCCGTTTGCTACTGACTTCCAGCGTCTCCCTGTTGCTTGGTCCGTTTCTGCTGCTCAACTTCCACCCTTTCCCTTAGCGACTTCCGCGCATTCGCTCTTACGGTGCCCCGGCCTGTTGCACACAAAGCAACGCCATTTAAACAGTGCGGCAGTGGCATTCGCGGTGACGGCGCATATCGTGGTGTGCTCGTTCATCCCACGAGCCCGATGTTTTTTATTGTTGTTATTTCCGTAGGACCATAGCGGGGATGTTGTTGAACTCGGTGACGTAGCAGAGCTGAATTTCTTGGGCAATTTTGTGATTCAGGCTGCTGATGTAGTGGTTAATGTGTTCTCCTTCGTGCATGTATCCAACCTGCTCGCACAATGCCAGGAACCCGTTGGTGTAGTCTTGGACTGAACAAGATTTGCTCCAAGTGCGGAGCCTCTGTCACACTACGATCAAAGCTGCAATTGGCTCGAATCTTGCGCGCATACCTGCACACCACGCGTCCCACGTGTGGTACTAGACTTCGTCTACGAAATACGACGGCGCTCAGGGTCCGGCTTGTCCTTCCCGTGTCGATAGATACTTGTAGCTCGTCGGCTTCCTGACGATGGCGCGCCACCGGTCCATTGCGGGTCCTCACAGTAGCGACATGGCGTATTGAATCTTCGCCGAGTCCTCCGAGGCGTAGATGGCATCGAAAAAAAATTCATCGTAAACAACCACGCCTGAATGGTCAGACCACCCTGCTGGCTTGGATCGAAGCGAGGCGGACGCTGCGGTTTGAGCGGCATCACCGACGGCAGTGCTGACTCGTCGGTTGGCACCGAAATTGTGACGCACAGTTGGATCCTAGCCCGGAATGTGTCGCGCCGTGGTCGACGTTTCCGTCGTTGCGGGCGATGCCTGTCAACAAGAAGAGACTGGAATGATTGAACTAACAGAGAAATCAGTACAAATGGCAAACCCTAGAATTGTGTACCCCATATAGGCTAACCCACTGTAGCCTAACAAACCCAACATATATAATGTTTGACAATGCCATCACTAGCCGTGCTCGAGGGTTGCCCCAAGCTTCCGTATTGTGAAGCTTCTCGTGCTTCTTGTCCGTGTGTGCCTTGCGTCTGTGATTGTGCTTGTTGCGCATGTGCAGTGTCGTTTTGCAGCGGCATACGTTCTGCCAACAGCGCAACGATTTTATTCGAAATTTTCGCGCAGCTGCCGCAGCGGTTCGTTTAGGCGCTCCTGCGTGAGTGTCGGAACGTTAATGTGCTCGGCCATGTCGAGGGACGAAGGCTCTTCCTAGCTCTAGGCGCAGTCGTGGCTGCACGCGTTTACGAGAGAACGCGAGGGCAGCGACTCCTAGGTGCTAAGGGGCGTTAGTCCCTTGGAGTGCAAAAATAAAAAATTGATTTCTCTGGGTGCGGATATGCGGGGTCCGAGAAGAAGGTGGCTCTGATTACTAGGTGTTACGGGTGCAATGGAACGAGATAAGGAGGATTACACTAGGTGTCAAAGGTACAAAATATGAGAGAAGGCATGGGCGAATTTTTACACGCGGAACATGCAAACTATAAAGCTATGCGTGCAAGCTAGCTAGTGCTAGGCTGGCATCGAGGTTCGGGCTAGTCCCAAGCTTAGGCCGACACGGCCGGGCCAACGGTGCATGGTTTGGTGCAACAGTGCGCGCGAAGCTGGCCAAGCCCCATTAGCAGCAACGATCGAACAACGGATGCACTTGTACTCTGTTATAAGTTGTACTAAACAGAGTGCGTGGAAGACTATATAAACAGAGCGTGATTACAGAATGACAAAATCATGAAAGCGAGAAAATATTGGGCGGAAACTAGCTAGGCGGCAATGTTATGATTTTTACTAGACAGAGTGCGCGGAAGACTTCTATAAAGAGAATGAATTACAGAATGTCGAGAATGATAAAAAGGCATGCATCTATAGGGTCGAAACGTGCTAGGCGAGAACCTCGTGACGTGCGAGGGTTGGATGTGTCGCGATTGGTGCGGGGCGACTCGGCGCTGGTTCGGTACGAAAGTGTAGGCCGAGCCTTCCTGACGCGAAGTGCTCGGGCTGTCCTCGCTAGGAGCGCCCTCTACAGTAATGAATGTATATTCATTACACTCTCCCACCTTCTAAATAAGGTGCACTTATACGAAGCCGAGTCTTGCATTAGCGTGAAAACTGCCGATCTCGGTTGAAACTGATCCGACGGTGTAGAAGGCCGATGATTTTCGTACTGACGCGTAGCTGACGAGTTGACCAGGCGAAGTTTGAAATGGTTGGGATGACCGCCGTTGATGTCGATCGGGCGGTGGTGACGCTGGCGATGCTGGCGAGAGTTCTGACATGCTGTCAGATTGTCAGTGAATCGGGAATCGTCGATGCTGATGAAGCCATCGCAGGCGTCCGTCGTGCCGGATTGTCAGACGAAGCTGTCGGAAAACTGACAAGTACAGAGCGAAAATCACTCTTCCCCCCCCCCCCCCTTGAAGAAAAGGGTAGACCGTACCGTAGGACAGCTGCGCAGGCAGGAACTTCAGAAATCCTATCTGCCGGGGGTAATCCGAAATACTAAGCGTTATGAACCCCTTCGAAAATTTTGCATCTGCCCTGTCAAAATGTAGTCGGTGGCGAAAAATGTCGAGAATCCTGACTCGTACTGCTTCCAGGGTAAACCGAATCGGAGCCCCTTGAGTAGATAAAGTCGTTGTGCGCCGAGACTCGAAACCCTTGGAAATAAATTTTCCTGCAGAACCAATCTCTTGTCTTGTAGTCGCGACTGCTGCTGCAGCATGTCTTGTGACTGCCACCTGGAAATTCCTCGCGTGGCAGTATCGAATCGTTGAACTGCTGCCGTATCTCCAGCTGTCAGCTGCTGCAGTCCCGAAATTGCTGCTGCCTGTCTTGTTGCAGTGGCGAAATGCCTCGCTGTAACTGCTCCAGCTGTCGGTGCCCCCGGCAGTCTTGTCCAGACTCGCCGAGGCGTTTGTCGCTATTCTCCGAAAACCTCCGGGCAGGGGCGAAAAACAGCTGCTGCTCTTCCCCCTGACCATGCGAATATTTTCCCAATGTTGAACTCGAACTGCCGATGATGTCAGCTACATTGTCGATGTTGTCGTGACTCGCCGAAAAACTCCGGGCAGGGGCGAAAACAGCTGTCGCCTTCTCCCCCCACCTGTTGCAAATTTCTCCCTCGTGTTGCGGCTGGTACCCCCGAGTGGAGTCGGAATCAGCTGCCAAACTTGTTCCCGTCGGTTTTGCACGCTTAATCCAGCGCCTCTGCATCCCCGCCGTTCGCACGGAACCGTTGACAGTTTCTGCCGGACTCAGTTAAGACCCATCCCCAGTACTGCTGCTGAAACCCGTAAGTGTCGGAAATGAACCCACCACGTAAAAACTTGGTCGCCTGCAGGTTGCCCCCCGAAAGAACCGGTGTTTCTAGCACGCCCACCCGGTCACCATTTTTTTCGTGCGGTTAACCACCCGAGCCATCCACCCACAAGAGGTGCTTTTTCGGCGTGGAACCCAGTACTTATGGGTCTTCCGAGACCGATTTTCATGGACCCCTAGCGCGCATCGACGCCGCAGATCTCGCAGCGAACCTCCCCCAGACTGCTTCGAAGTACACCGTAAAACGTTTAAACAGCTGGCGAGCAGACGCTCACCCGTCTCCCACCGTCGAAATTGCACCCGAAAATCGTGGTTGAGGAATCGAGCCCCGAAGTATTTTCTGCCTTGTAGCCCCGACATTTCCGCCGATAACCCTGGTACTCCGACGTTCACCCATCTTCATACTTGTCGGAATTACTTAGCAAATCCCAGGCATCCTTGGCAATACACCCCTCGCCGTGCCTCCATGTAACGATATCAAACCCTTTCGGGGGTCTACCGAATAGACTCCGAAATTCGCGGTGGAGTGGTGTACGGGCTCCGCCTATCACTCAAGTTGCTTGAAACGGCACCCACAACTTTCCCTCCTTTTTTGATTTTCACCCCCGACAATTTCGCATGCCGCCGTTCACCCAGCGTCCGCTTTTGTCGGATGAGGCATTCTTCGTGTTGACCCGCGATTTTTCTGGCGTTCGATGAAGGCGCGAACGCAATCGTAGTCGGAGCGAGTTTATCATATCAAACTCTCAGCCGGCCGCTTCGCTGCCCACCGTGCCTATCGCCTTAAAACTCCACAACTTCGGGACTCCGTCTTCGCTGCTACACTGCTGTTGGGTAGACCGTTGAATCCGGAGAAATTCCGACAGCTGCCACAATGTCTTCGGTCCCAATATTTTCGGCAGGATAACTGTCGCCGATGGTCCAATTTTGTCGGGGCCGAACAGTGCCGCATCCTTGAAATTTGTTCTTGAACGCCCTGCCGTCGAACCAGCGTCACCCGCGCCTTTCTAACCAGCACAGGGCTAAACACAGGGCCCCACCTTTGTATCCAGTAGCCAACAGGACTTACGAATTGCCTTCGAGGCTTTTCTGGGCGTGGGGTATGCGAAACGTCGGTGGACTTTGGCCGGTAGGGAGCTCCTTCTGCTACCGCCGCTTAGCCGCAAAACTCGGCCTCAGCAAAAAGTCGTCGCAGTAGGTCGTTTTCTCCCCTCCTGAAGCTCGGAATCCGTTTCTCTCGCCAGACCCGTATTTGTCGCAACTCCGTTTATTGTAGCCGGTAGACCAGGCGAAATTCGCGTGTCTAGACGCTGCGCCAAAACGTTGTCCCGTCGGTGTACTGCCCCGTCTGCAGCACAACTTCCCTTGATCAGGGGGAACCTGTGCCGCCTGAAGTACAGTGTCGGCTGCTGCTGTTGCTCCGAAAATTTCGGCCGAAGTTGTTGAAGGCGCAGAAGTGACCCTAACGTTGACAGTCTAGTCGTAGGCGGCCTTTTCCGCACTTTTCGGTGGTTTGAAAATGACTTCCGTCCCACACTGTGCCGCTCCTGCCGAAAACTGTTAGAATGAACAAGTGTGTTTGGACTAGAAAGGAATGAGAGTACAAATATGAAACCCTAGAGTTGTGACCCCCCTATAGACTAATTCACTATAGCCTACACAAATATAACATGTATAATGTTTGACAAAAACGCCAACGACGCACCCTCCTGTAGCCACACCGGCCACACCCGGGCTGGACGACGGTAGACCCCCGCTTTCTTCGGGCAGTCGTCACGCTGTCACTCCGCGCTGTTGCATTTTCTGACGCAAATCACACATTGCGCCTGGCTGCTCAACCAGCAGTCGTTTCCACGTGCTGCTACCCGAAATCTTCGCGCACAGTGACGACGCGCCACTTGCCGAAGACCTCCAGCGAACTCATGCGCATCGTGACGAAGAGGCTTGACGCCACTTGCTGCATGCAGTCCCCTCCGAGATTGTCGCGCAGTTGTTGGCCTCGTGCCGACGCAACTCGCACGACGACTTTTCTTCCGACAGTTTCGGACGTGCGTTGACGACGATCCTGCCGACGCCAACTGTCACACAGTATCAGCTCCGAAACTGACGAAAACACCACGATTAACTCACGCATTAATTGCGACGACAGCAAAAGCTGTCCGCCATTCGGGGGGGGGGGGGGGGGGGGGGGGGGGAGGCCACGGTCGATCTTGACCGTCGAGGGCAAGGATCCGTCGGTGCAGCAGGAGCGCCCGTAAAAACATGGCCGCTAGGAGCAACTATCCGTTCTAATGGCCGGCTCCTGCGCTGCTCCTGTCACTACGGCATCCTTCCTTGTCCCCCCCTCGAGGGGTAATACACTCTAAAAAACGGGGAAGCTAGGAAAGTAGCTCTGATACCAAGTGTTATGAGTTTTACTAGACAACGTGCGCGGAAGACTTCTATAAAGAGAATGAATTACATAATGTCGAGAATGATAAAAAAGCATGCATTTATAGGGTCGAAACGTGCTAGGCGAGAACCTCGTGACGTGCGAGGTTTGGATGTATCGCGATTGGTGCGGGGCGACTCGGCGCTGGTTCGGTACGAAAGTGTAGGCCGAGCCTTCCTGACGCGAAGTGCTCGGGCTGTCCTCGCTAGGAGCGCCCTCTACAGTAATGAATGTATATTCATTACAGGGAACCTCGTGATGTGCGAGGGTTGGATGAGTCGCGATTAGTGGGGGGCAACTCGGCGCTGGTTCAGTACGATAGTTTAGGCCGAGCCACCCTGACGCGAAGTGCTCGGGCTGTCCTCGCTAGGAGCAGCCTCTACAGTAATGAATTGTATATTCATTACATACTCAGATGTTGAAGAAAGTAGTAAGGAAGTGGTTTTCAAAGTTAACCTATTTTCACCGTGACGGAAAGAAGTTGACCGTAGAGAGCGCACATAAAGCTGTACAACCTGACCTCACCCTAACGAGATTGTAAGACAGATTTTCATCGGTATGCAATGTCGGAATTGCATCGAGTTACTCCACAATCTAGATTCTAGAAACCGACTGGTCCACCACAATAGCACTGCGAGTGGGCCAGCAGCGCATTTCCGCCGTCGTTCCGCCGCCGCCAGGCCACTGCCACGCGCCTCACATTTCGTGCCTACTCACTATCGCGTCATCTATCGCCGTGTGAAAATGTAGAACTTAATTGCTACTTTGTTGCTCATTTCCAGGGATAGGTGGTTCGTCTCTTAGATTTACGCGTTGCTGGTCGTCGTCATGTCGTACGCTGTCCACGGCACATCCTCCGATTTCTGGCAGCGCAACGACAAGGATTTTGGGAGGTTAAAGCCATACTTAGTCGTCGCGTCCGCTATTCTCGCGCTCGGCCTACCGCTGCTCCTCATTTTCCAGCCAACTAAATCGCTTTTGACGGCCGCTGACCCCGCTGCCGCGTCTGGCGCTTCCGCTTCCGACCCTGCTGCCTCCGCATCCCACGCAGCTGCATCCTCGCTAGAAGCTGGCGTTATTAAAGGCGTTAACATTGCATGGTCGTTATGCCGAGCCGAGGCTGCTTATTGGGTAAGGATTAGTTGCAATGTAAGTTGCACCCGACATCATAGATGGACGGATCAGAGGACGTCGATCAATAGGCGAAATGCTGACAATCCCAGAGGTCAACAAAAACTCAATTGAAAGCCGCGCCCTACCCACTGGGTCCCACTGGCGCAGCAGAATGGCCTTTAACTGAAACAAAGGCTACGGTGCTGCCGCCGCGCACGGCGCTACTGGCCTGGCCGGCCAAGGGGGCTGGAGAGACCTGTGCTGTAGCGAAGAGATAGAACGTTGCAGCGGAAGGAAGCTAGGCTAGAGAAGCCTAGCTCGAAGAAAGTAGACGAGAGGGTTGGGAGTAGAATCTGATATTAGAATAGGAAGATCCAGGATAAGATGATGCAACAGGATTTGAGAAGAGATTTATGCTAGGGAGATAAACGTGGCTCGGAAGGAAAGCCCGCGTCGCCAAGCTTCTAGCATGGCATTGTGGCATAGCGCCTCGATGCCATGTCTTGTTGGATTCTAGTGACTTCTAATAGCTGATGAGGATAACAGAGTAAGCTCCGAGGTTGGCACATAGCTCTATTCGGAGCTACCTAGGCAGTTCCAACCGTTAGGGCATTCCCATGCACGCAGGCATGGCAAATTCTATCTTGTAACATTATTCCCCTCCCAAACATCCAAAGCTTCTTAGAAGTCTAAATCAGATAATATCTACAAAGTTGCCTTCACTCTTGGTCTTCAGTTTTCTTCAAACTCCAGAGAAGAACCTTGGAGTAGAAACCAGGGAGGAGGTAGGCACATCACTGCAGCCCACACTGCAGGCTCTGGCGGTCTCATGCAGCTTCCGACCAGTGGGTGAGAGCTCCCATAGGCTCTTTCATGTGAACAGCCTCAATTAGCCCCATGCCTTCACAGCTATGGCGCTTCTCAAGCAACTCCAGCAATACCGGCCTTGTATGCCTAAGAGAGATTCAGAAAACTGAAAACATTGCCATCTGTGCCGTCTGTGGCAAGTGCAGCTTCCAATCGTACCGCCATTGAAAACACGATTTGCCTGTGCTTTGCTGCTCCCCGAGTTCCCACCCCCCCGACCCCCTTCCCCTCCCCTTCCGTTCTCCAGGCTGATACTATAAGCAAGAAAAGCAGCTTGTAACGGGGGCCATTGGCACGTGGATGCATGGGACCTGCCGTCCCTGCTTTGCTGCTCTCCATTGTTCCACCCCGACCCTCCTTTCCCTCCCCTCCCGCTACCTACCAATTCCCTCAGGCTGACATAGACCGTAGGAGGGCAGCTCAAAAGAGTCATCAGTGCCCCATGGATGCTCACGACGTGCCCTCTAGGCTTTGCTGCTACCCATTTTCCAAGCCCCCTCCCCTGCCCCTCCCTTCCCCTTTGCTTGCCACCCTTCCCGTCTCCTCCCGTCCCCCCTGTCCCTTCCCGTCTCCTCCCGTCCCCCCTGTCCCTTCCCGTCTCCTCCCGTCCCCCCTGTCCCTTCCCGTCTCCTCCCGTCCCCCCTGTCCCTTCCCGTCCCCTCCCATACCCCGCTGTCCCCTCAGGCTGATATAGTATGTAGAAAGGCGGCGCTTTGCTGCTCCCCATTTCCGCCCCATTCCCCCTTGCTCTCCCCCAGGCCAACATAAACAGAAGGAAAGTGGCTCATGACGGGGAGCAGTGGCCCGTGGACGCACATGACCTGCCGTCGCTGCTGCTGTCTGTGCTCATGCCCACTTACCCGTGCCCGGCAGAGGAGAGAGTGGGCGCATGGGGAGATGGCGGCAAGGTAGGAGATTAGGGCAGTGGGGGAATTAGGGATTGGGGGGTGGGACATGATGGTATGGAGGTATGGGGGGATGGGGGTACGTGGCAATGGGAATAGGGAATGGGGGGATGGGAACATGGGGGGAAGGGATTATGAGGGAAAGCGGGGTAGTTGTAAGCGAGGGAAGGTGGCGAAAGCTGGTAGGGGAAGCAGTAATGAGGAGGAAGGGTTCTATGTATTCATTCATTGTTTCTTTCTGGGAAGCGACTTATTTGCAGGGGTGATTGTGTTTGTCCCCTTGTCACCACCACACCCCTCTGTCCCGTCTTCTTCCCCCTACTTGCTGCACCCCACCTTGCTCTCCACTGCAATATTTGTGCCTCCTGCCATCTCACTCTTTCCCTCCTCCTTTCTCGCCCATGCCTCTTTCCCGGCCTCCTATTCCATCTCTTCTGCCCTCCTCCTCTCGTTCCAACCCTCTCTCTTCACTGCAGTGGGTGTGTGAGCTGCCATTAACCATTCCCCTCTCTTCCTCCTCTCCCTCCCCTGCCTCTCCCCCTGCCTCCCCCCCACCTCCCCACTGTCCTCCCCCTCTACCTCCAATTCTTGCTCTCCACTGCACTGCAGTGGGTGTGCCTTCTTCCATTCAACCCTCTCCTTCTCTTCCTCCTCTCCCCTTCCCTGCCCTCCCCTCCCTCTCCCCTCACTCTCCTCCCCTGCCTCCATCCCACCGTGCCCTCCACTGCAGTGGGTGTGCATGCTGCCAACTGCGATTCAAGAAAACCCTATAGTGTACAGGTAAGCAGTGTGAGTTGTTCGTTCAAAACCAAGTGCCAACTCATAGATCACATCAATCCACCCCTCACGTCTGTTACATACTCTCTTTTTGGATGGGTGCGTGTGCTGGTTATCCCATGTGCGTGTGTCGCCCAGCCCTGCTATGTTTAGCTGGCACATGCCATGCCTGATTCTGGCATGCTTATGTTTCAAAACTACCCCATGCTCGTTAGACCTTCCCCGCACGGAAGTTTGTTCTTGAGGTGCCCCAAAACCACACCATGCCTTCCATCCCTATACGCTCCCCCCCTCTTCCCACCACTCCCTCAGTTCCCCCCCCTCCCTTCACCCGCTCCCTCTTCCTTCCCAGTGTGGGCAGCAACGAGCAGTATGACTTTGAGCAAGCCATCGGCGCTGCGCTGCACACCAAGCCATTCACCTTCGACCCTTTCCTCTCCCCCAACGCCTCCCAGCGCATGCACGCCCTCCCCTTCCTCCACTTCCACGAAATCGCCGTCGCGGGCGCAGCAAGCTTGGAGGATTTCCGGGCGAAGAACCCCGGCATCACGTTCATGACTCTGCAGGGGGCGATGGAGAAGCTAGGGCACTCGTATGTGGATGTGCTGAAGATGGACTGTGAGGGTTGTGAGGAGGAGTTTATCATGGGCCTGAAGAGGGAGACGGATGCGTTTCTGGAGAGGAGGAGGGCGGAGGGAGGGGTTTGGACAGAGGATGAGAAGGCGGGGAAGCGGCGGGGGAGGGGCGATGCAAAGCTGGTGGTGAATGGGGGGAACCTGCCATTCGGACAGCTGCAGGTGGAGTTCCACTAGTGAGTCCTTGCCACTAGTGAGTCCTTGCCACTAGTGAGTCCTTGCCACTAGTGAGTCCTTGCCACTAGTGAGTCCTTGCCACTAGTGAGTCCTTGCCACTAGTGAGTCGTTGCCACTAGTGAGTCCTTGCCACTAGTGAGTCGTTCCCACTAGTGAGTCCTTGCCACTAGTGATTCTTTGCCACTAGTGAGTCCTTGCCACTAGTGATTCTTTGCCACTAGTGAGTCCTTGCCACTAGTGATTCTTTGCCACTAGTGATTCTTTGCCACTAGTGAGTCCTTGCCACTAGTGATTCTTTGCCACTAGTGAGTCCGTATATGCTGGAAGGTATGGGGTACCGCATGTTGCATGTGGAGCCTGCGTTTCACATCACCCATCTTGCCTTCCTCCCCTTACCACAGCATGCACAAGCCCCAGCAGTCGCTGCCCTATCTGTACGCCATGGAGGGCATGGGGTACCGCATGTTCCATGTGGAGCCCAACCCGCTGTGCTACTCATGCATCGAGGTGGCGTTCGTGCACGAGGACTTGGTGTTCCCTCCCTTGAGCCTTGACTGCGGGTCACTTCTGAGGCGGTCTGAGGTTTCAGAGTATGTGGCACGGTGGCTGCCTCTAGGGGGATGGGGATGGGAAGGGGGAGGGGATGGGGACGGGGATACGGGGAGTTGGAGGGGAGGAGGGGGTTGAGAGCAGCAGCATAGGCTCTATTGGTGATGATGATTGCAGTGGTGGTGATAGGTCACCCCAACCCCACCCCAAACCCATTGTGCCCCATGTTGCTGGTGCCTCCTTTGAGGCTTGAGCCTTGATGGTGATGGTGGTGATGACTAAGATGGTGCGTAAGCACCTCATAACTGCATTGACAAAACGTACCGGTACCACAAGTTCAATCACGGTTCTTCCATTGTGGAATCACTCCATGTTTAGATGTTGTAGTGTTTGTGAACTATGGATGGAACCGTAATCTCCCGGATACAGTACCCCCCCGCGGAGAAGACCTTGGGTCCTCTTTCCGGACCAAGGGTCTTTTATTCCGACCTGTTCTCGTGAGGACCCCCCTTTTTTAAATAAATATTTTAAGACCCCCCTCCTTCGTCAAATTTTCAAATTAATGTTATATTCTTAACGAATCTGGGGGGTTGGTGATGCTCGGCTGACTCGTCATCAGGCACAAAACGGTGACGCGAGACAGTTTCGCGTCGAATTCCAGTCAGGATTCGATTTTGCGTGGATTTTACTGTTGAGATTCGAATCCGCGTCAGGGGAAGAATTCAACACCCTCGGTAAAAGCTTGACTTTCCAGTGCTATGAGTGAATACATTGTGCTCTATGAATTCTTAATGTGTTCAGGGGTCTTAGTAAATATGCCCCTTGGTATTGTTCACCTAATCATTATTCACAACATTTCTGATAAGACCCCCGGGTCCTATATACGGGAGATTACGGAATGTCAACTGCCCAGGTGTGGAAGGAGATTGCTGTGTGTGTGCCAGCAGTGGCGGGCAACAAAGGTAGGTCCGTTGGAGGTGCCGTAGGACCTTACACCGAGGTTGATAAGAGAAACGGCATCGTTGCATGCTTGTTTCGTCCGTTCTTCTTCGGCACTAGCTAATGGCGTTGTTCGTTAACAAAGTTGGTGTTAGAATACTAGCTAAGGCTAAGAAGCCATGGCTAGGGTTTAGGGTACACGAAAGAGAAACAGAAGAGAAGTTTGCACTAGCAGCAGGTAGGATACATATAGGAAACCCTAGTTTGGGTTGTACTCACTATAGAGTACCCCACTGCAGGCTAGACAAACATAACATTCTGACACACCCCCATAGTCAAAGTCAGGTATAATCAGCACACCAGGCAAGCATAGCAATGGTTCACAATGATAAGCAAAGCTAGAGACTATCACAGAGGGCAAGTGAGGAGGAGGAGAAACTGTGGGGGCGAGAAGATGGGAGGCGACGGCTGAAGCTGCAGACACACGGGCAGCAGGAGTGCGCAGCACTGTCGCTACCAGGCTAAACCCGGACTACACGGCGACAGGCGCAGCTGGCTCGCTGTGTCAGAGGTCCACTGGAGATCCCCGATGATCCTAGGGAAGGGTTACAGGCATGTTGGCCTGGGGGGTTATGGGCGCACTCACCCGCTACACAAACAAGCCCTTTTATCCCAGTGGTTAGTGGCTGGGATTCTGACACGGTATCAGAGCGAAGGTCTCGAGTTCGAATCCCGGTGTGTGCACCTCGGGCATCCCAGTGCGGGGGGGTGTCAGAGGTCCACTGGAGATCCCCGATGATCCTAGGGAAGGGTTACAGGCATGTTGGCCTGGGGGGTTATGGGCGCACTCACCCGCTACACAAACAAGCCCTTTTATCCCAGTGGTTAGTGGCTGGGATTCTGACACGCTGTGCTCCCAGGAGTGCTCACACTGTGGCTACCGGGCGCAGAGCCCCGGACTACTCAGGCCACAGGGGGTCGTGGCTCTCTGGACTACCAGGAGTGCTCACACTGTGGCTACCGGGCGCAGAGCCCCAGACTACTCAGGCCACAGGGGGTCGTGGCTCTCTGGACTTCAGGCGCTGCGGACGACAAGACGGCTGCCTCCACTCAACTTCCCCCAGCTGTCCCACACCCCTTTCACACACTCCCTGCTGTACCCCTAGCAGTGCTCACACGCCACCCTCCTCGTACCACTCCGACGGCTCCAACACATCCACCCCCAACAGCGGCAGCTGCAGCAGTGGGAGACGGAGGAGGAGGAGGAGCCGGGGACGGCTCACACACCCGGCACCCCCATACTCTCCACCCCCAAACCCTAACACAGGAGCGCGGGCAGCAGCGGGGGTGGGGCGCGGTCAGAAGCTCGGGAGGCGGCGTGCGGCACTGGGGCAGACTGTACGGGCCGCGCACGGGCCTGGCACAGGCCTCACGAACCGCGCGTGGGCTGCCCGGGCCGCGCGCGGGCCTGGCGCAAACCGTACGGGCCGCGCGAGGGCTTGGCGCAGCCCGTACGGGCCGCGCGCGGGCCTGGCGCAGGCCGTACGGGCCGCGCGCGGGCTTGGCGCAGCCCGTACGGGCCGCGCGCGGGCCTGGCGCAGGTCGCGCGGGCCGCGTCGGGTGACGAGGGGTGACAGTTGGCTTGCTCAACGTTAGGCTTGGGCGAGAACACGTCCCACCCATCTGGGTCGAAGGGTTCAAACGAGATCTTATCGGGCAACACCACAACTAAATGGCTTTCTTGGATTTTGACATGGGCTAGGGTTGAATACCCTTTTTGGGACCATAATGTCATGGTAGTATGCCCTCTTTGCCTTGATGGCTCGGTTGTTCATTCTGAACAAGGTCACGGATGAAAAAGTGGCAAAGTTTGATGTCCTTGGTATGAGTGTGATGTACGAGATCTTGGGAGAGGTGGATGGTACTCTTGTTGTCACACCACAGGGTGGGGGTTGGCTGAGGGTAGCCAAGCTCCTGGAGGAGGAAGGAGAGCCAACGGGCCTCTTGAGCCGTCATGGTGCCAGCCAGGCCCTCAGATATCAGGAAAAAAACCCTGAAATTCCTGATTTTCAGGGTAAATTTTTGTACCTACACTGATTTTTCAGTGTTCAAAAATTAGAAGGACTGATTTTTCAGCCTTTTTTTCTCCAAGGGGACTGATTTTCCAGTCTTTTATTGAAGTGTACACTGAATGCACATTCCGAATCCCTGCTATAAAACACCCGAGATGCCTAGGTGTGAACCATTCCTTCAATCTTATCTCAAAAGGCTTAAAAAAATTGTCGGAGTTCATCGCGTAGTGTCTTAGTTGTAAGGAATTGCTACGAAGTGTGAGATCTCCAGTTCGAGTCTCACGCTGTAAGGTTTTGTAAGACTTCATGAGGGTGAAAATCAGACTTTAATTTTAGGACACTCTGAAAATTCAGACTTTTTTTCAGATGGAACACTGATTTTCAGCCTTTTTCACATAGGGACCCTGATACCCTGACGTCCCTAAAATTGAATCTGAGGGCCTGGTGCCAGCGTAAAGCTCTGCCTCACAAGAGGAGAGGGAAACGGCTAATGACCTGGTAGAGCTCCAGCTAACAATACCACTGCCAAGAGTGGAGCAGTAGCTCTGGGAGGAGCATCGGTCGGTCTTGTCTTTGCCCAAAAGGAGTCAGTGTCGCCTTCTAGTCGCGAACGAGAGAGAGCCCACCAAGTGTGAGTACATGAGACTTGGTTCCCTGCAGTGCAGATAACGCAGCACCCGCTTCGCCGCCTTCTAGTGGACATCCATGAAGCGCCCTAGGGCCACATAGCAAGGGAGGACACTAACAGGGTTTGCCAGGTCAGGCAGTGTGCACATCATGGCGTACATGAGGGACCCAACTAGCTCTAGGTATGGCTCGGAGCAGACCTTTGATGTTGGAATAGCTGGGGCTGTGAGGAGGTGCTGCAGTGGTAGCGGCGGAGATAAAGTACCATTTTCAATGAATGTTTTCACTCCACTTCTTTCAGACCTTCGTGCCCACCCTCAAGATGACCACTCTTTGGGTGTTACTGCACGTAGCAGCACAGAGAGACTACGAGCTACACTCTCTTGACTTCAAAATTGCCTTCCTCCAGGGCAGCCTACACGAGGAGATCTGGCTGCGTCGTCCTCCGGGCTTCACTGGCACCTTCCCGCCTGGGACCCAGTGGAGCCTCAGATGACCGGCCTACGGTCTCCGCCAGGCACCCCGTGAGTGGCACGACACTCTCCGCTCTACTCTGTCCGACCTCGGGTTTGAGCCGTCTTTCGCTGACCCGTCGCTGTTTGTTCGTCGTGGGCGCACACCTTTCTTCGTTCCTGTCTACGTTGATGACCTGGTTTTTGCCACAGCAGACACTGTTGCACTGGCGGAGGTAAAGTCCGAACTGCAGAAGATACTCACCTGCACTGACCTTGGGGAACTGCGCCGCTACCTTGGCCTGCAGATCTCCAGGGACAGAGCCGCTCGCACCATCACTCTGACTCAGTCACACATGGTGCAGCAGGTCCTTCAGCGGTTCGGGCTTCAGCACTCTTCTCCTACACCCACCCCTCTTGCTGTAGACCACAGACTCACTGGGCCTTTTCCTGACGAGCCGTTCGAGCCCAGTGGTCCCTACGCAGAGCTGGTGGGCTGCCTCATGTACCTGATGACGTGTACTCGCCCGGACCTCGCCTTCCCTCTTAGCATCCTTTCTCGCTTTGTTGCGACTGGGAGACACTGTCCCAATCACTGGACAGCGGCTAAGAGGGTGGCGAAGTACCTCGGCGCGACATCAGACATGGGGCTTGTACTTGGAGGGACACAGCCAGTTGTACTCACCGGACACTGCAACTCCTCCTACGCCGACGACGTTGAGACTCAGAGGTCTACGCAGGGTTACTGTTTCAGCCTGGGCGACGGAACTGTTTCCTGGAGGTCTACTCGGTCCTCCTCTGTTGCGACTTCTACCGCAGAGGCCGAGATCTACGCTGGAGCCCTTGCTGCACAGGAGCTACGCTGGTTGACCTTCTTGCTCACTGACCTTGGTGAGCGGCCGAGCTCTGCACCGACCTTGTTTGCTGACAACAAGGCGATGATTCTCCTGTGTCGTGAGCCTCGACTGGAGAGCAGAGTGAAGCACATCGACGTCAGGTACTTCCTCCTTCGAGAGTTGCAGAGACGCGGACAGGCTCGTCTGGACTTTGTGGCCTCCGAGGCCAACACTGCAGACATCTTCATCAAGGCCCTTCAGCCTTGTGATCACCGCCTGATTTTTCTGCAGTTAAGCCTCGTTGAGACTGGGTCTAGTAGACTGCAGTACCGTAATCGCCCGGGTATAAGACAGTGTTGAATAGTAGACAGGGGTTGTCTACTATACGGGTGTCTCTTATAAACAGGCTAGCCTCATTATAAGACACCTATTTGTGTGTACGAGATAAGACATATATGTCTTATAATCGAAACTCCGATATGTTATAGCGAAATTTGAAATACCTCGTACATTTTTACCATTGCGAAGCGCGAATTACGCTACGTGCTGACTCAGGTACTATCAAAATTGCCTCTGCATGTTTTCTCCATGACGTGGCGTCGCGGGCAGTGGTTGCCGAAGTGGCCGGAGTGGTTGCGACATCCACACTCATTATGAGAAACTCTTTTCAAGATGTGTGAAAATATTTAAGTAGTTGAAAAGTTTCCATCTATAAGACTTATAAGACACCCTAAACCATCCCGTTTACAAGATAACTCAAGCATTTTTGCCCGTGTACGAGATAAGACATATACGTTGTTAAAACAGTAGGCACGATGAGGAGCCATAGCTAGGTAAACCCTAGCTAGGCAAGAGAGAAATGAGCAAAGGAGGGGTTTCACTAGCTGCAGTTGGGATACATATAGCAAACCCTAACTGGGTTGTACCCGCTATAGAGCACCCCACTACAGGCTAGATAATAACATTCTGACACACCCCCATAGCCAAAGTGGGGTGTAATTAGCACAATGAGCAAGCATAGCAGGAGTTCACAATAATAAGCAAAGCTAGAGGTAATCACAGCGGGCAAGTGAGGAGGAGGAACTGTGGAAGGAGAGAAGATGGGAGGCAACGACTGAAGCTGCAGAGGCACGGGCACAGGAGCGGCTGACTCAGTGGCTACCGAAGCAAGGGCGACGGACTACTGGAGTGACTGGCTCCGCGGCTAAGACGAGCAGCAGGAGCAACGGACCCACTCGCAACTGGTGCAACAGGCTCACTGGCTACCGAAGCAAGGGCGACACGACAGCTACCTCCACACAACCTCCTCCAACTGACCCACACCCTTGACACACACCCCCTGCTGAACCCCTAACTCCACTCCCACGTCACCCCCCTAGCACCACTCCTTCGGCTCCCCACACACCCACCCCCCTCAGCGGCAGCTGCAGCAGTGGGAGACGGAGGAGGAGGAGGAGCAGGGGACAGCGCACACTCTTGCACCCCCATAACCGCCACCCCCACACTCGCCACCCCCAAACCCTAAAACGGGTGGCACGGGGCAGGAGCGCGGGGGACGGCGCGCGGCCCTGGGGCAGGCTGCCTGTGTCGCACGCGGGCCTGGCGCAGCCCGGACGGGCCGCGCGCGGGCCTGTCGCAGCCCGTACGGGCCGCGCGCGGGCCTGGCGCAGGTCGCGCGGGCCGCGGTGGGCGACGGGGGGCGACGCGCGGGTCCGCGGGCTCCGTGACGGGCGACGGGGGGCGCTTCGACGGGCGACGGGGCGGTCGACGGGAGGGGGGGAAGCGCGGGTCCCCGGGGTGACGCACGAGGGAGGAAACCGCCGCGCGCCTCGGGGCCACGGCGGGCAGAAAACCGCCGCGCGCCCCGAGCGCGCGGCGGGAAGAAAAAACGAACATCGCGCGCCACGGGACGCGCGACACACAGGAAGGCAGCGGAAGCAGGCGGGCCCACAGGCCAGGAGCGTAACCGCTCTGATAGCATGTTAAAATAGTAGGCACGATGAGGAGCCATAGCTAGGTAAACCCTAGCTAGGCAAGAGAGAAATGAGCAAAGGAGGGGTTTCACTAGCTGCAGTTGGGATACATATAGCAAACCCTAACTGGGTTGTACCCGCTATAGAGCACCCCACTACAGGCTAGATAATAACATTCTGACATATGTCTTATATCCGGGCGATGACGGTTGTGAGTTATCGCCTCTTGTTTGTGTGTACCGGTATATTAGCTTGTACACTCTTGAACTGGCCTTGTGGCCCTTTGTTTGTGCTCAGTGTGTGGTGACGTTGTGATCCACCCTGAGCTTTGTTTTCTCTCTTGCTTGTGACTGGTCTTGTGACCTTAGGTTGCGTTTCTTGTTGCTTGGCATTCCCCACTTAGGCTATGGGGGTGTGTCAAATGTTATAGCCTCTAGTGGGTTATGCTAACGTATCGCCCCGGATAGTAGCGCATATGCGCTTATAATAAAATCGATTTTTTTAGGGGGGGCGCTTGTAAATGAGGATTGGGCATAAGCGCATGCGCGTATAATACAGTGAAAAATGAAATTTGTTTTTAAGGTAACCAAATTGAAGCCCTTTCAAAGGGGAACACGACCATGAAACGTTCACGCGTTTTCATGCACGAAATGCAGACGAAAACACCTGCGACTCGAGTTCCCACCGCACAAAACCCGTCCCCCAGCAATGCATCTGCCAACGCTGACTGGGAAACTGCCCTGCGGCCCAATCAGGAGCCAATTCGATGCCAGACAGGAGCATCGCGATCGATCCCTCTAGAAGGGGGTCGAATATGCCCTGCCAGCTATGCATGTGACGGGCCGCGGACCCTCCTCTGCGGGTTTAGGCAGGGGGGTTCCTGTCTTTCATTGACGAGGCTCCCGAGCCGCAAGGCTGAAGGGGTCCCTTCAGAACTTCATTCTTGTTCCCAATCTTGCACTTTCATCGTTCAGTTCCTCACGTTTTGCCCGCCAGGCTGCAAAAGCCATGGCATGTCAGAATAACTGAACGAGGAATGAATGAACTAGCTCAGAGTTTGGTACAAGTAGGAAACCCTAACTTTGTGTACCCCCTAAGGTGTAACCCACTACAGCCTACACAATATAAACATACAATGTTTGACACACCCCCATAGGCGCAGTGGGAGACAACCACAGGGTCATGAGACCAGTCAAAGCAAAGCAAAGCAAGCTCAGGGTGGATCTCAAGGATACCACACAAATTCTGAGCACAAGCAAGTGGTCACAAGACCAGTTCACATGCAGTTTCATAATATAGCAAGAGATACAATGATCACAACCTAGCAGGTGTAAACATGCAGGTATATATATATATAAGATCACAGTACAAGCAGAGTCAAGAAGTAAGCAAGTGAGGTCCAGCAGGCACAAGGCCTAGAAGAGTACAGAAACGCTGATGGTCACAAGGCTGAAGCGCCTTGGTGAACACATCAGCAAGGTTGGCCTCAGTGGCCACGTAACGCAGACAAAGCTGACCACGCTGCTGCAGCTCTCGAGCAAGGAAGTACCGCAGGGCGATGTGCTTCGTTCTGTGCTCCAGTCTGTGCTCCTCACACAAGGCAATGGCAGCCTGGTTGTCGACGTACAGCACTGGAGGAGAACGAGGCCGCTCTCCCAAGTCGGTCAGCAGGTAGGTCAGCCAGCGTAGCTCCTGGGCAGCCATGGCTGTGGCGTAGATAACAGCCTCACAACTGGAGCTGAGAACAGAAGAAGAGCGTGTAGAACGCCAAGAAACTGAGCCGGAGCCAAGGCTGAAGGTGTAACCCTGAGACGACCGCTGAGTAGCCTGGTCGTCCGCCCAAGAAGCGTCTGAGTGTCCAGTAAGTACAACTCGGTCTCGCCCTCCAAGCACTAGCCCCATGCCCGACGTACTGCACAAGTAGCGCAACACCCTCTTAGCGGCATCCATGTGCTCCTTCCGGTGACGGCCAGGAGCGACATAGCGTGCAAGGATGCTAAGAGGGTATGCAAGGTCAGGTCGAGTGCAGGTCATCAGGTACATGAGGCAGCCCACAAGCTCTGGATACGGGCCACTCGGCTCTACGGACTCATCCGAAGGTAGAGCTGAGAGCGAGTGACCGGTAGGCAGAGGAGTGGACTGAGGTGAGGAGTACGTGAAGCGGAAGCGCTGAAGGATCTACTGCACCATGTGTGACTGAGTCAAGGTGATGGTGCGCCGTGCTCTGTCCCGAGTGATCCGCAAGCCAAGATAGCTTGTCAGTTCACCCAGGTCTGTGCACGTGTGTCTCCTCTGCAGCTCCGACTTCACGTGGGCGAGTGCCGCGGTGTCAGCAGTGGCAAAGACCAAGTCGTCGACGTACACGAGGATGTAGAACGGCGGCAGCGAGGTGTCTGTGCGTAGAAACAGTGACGGGTCAGCAGTGGAGGGAGCGAACCCAAGAGCCGCAAGTGTCGTCCTCAGTGTGTCGTGCCACTCACGCGGTGCCTGGCGGAGACCGTAGACCGGCCGCTGAAGCCTCCACTGGGTACCAGGAGGAACCGACCCAGTGAAGCCAGGAGGGCGGCGCAACCAGATCTCCTCGTGCAGGCTGCCCTGCAAGAAAGCAGTGCTGAAGTCAAGTGAGTGAAGCTCGTAGTCGCGCTGAGCGGCTATGTGCAGCAGCACCCGAAGAGTGGTCATCTTCGGGGTGGGGGAGAAGGTCTGAAAGAAGTCAACTCCCTCTCGCTGACTGAAGCCTCGAGCCACGTAGCGCGCCTTGAAGACCGGAGGAGAACCAGGTGGCCGCTTCACCCTGAAAATCCACATGCCACTGACGATGTTCGCCCCAGGTGGGGGAACCTCATCGACGTAGGTGCGTGTGGACTTCCAGGAAGCCATCTCTGCGTCCATGGCTGTCTGCCACTGAGAGGAGTAGGGACCCGCCATCGCCTCAGCGTAGGTGCGCGGGGTCGGGATGTCTGGTGCATCCGGGTCTCCCTCAGGGGCAACTAGCATGGACACGAGGTGGGGCAAAGCAGCAGCAAAGCACTGGAACTCCTCCTGTCTGTCCTCAAGGATGTCCGTGCCAAGAGCACACTCACCCCCGACGGACGGAGGACAGACAGACTCAGACTCAGACTCAGCAACAAGGCTAGTGGCGTAGTCTAGACGACACCGGGCAGCAAAGTCTATCAACTCAGCGACCAGAGCAGACGCAGCAGAAGACTCAAAGGTAGGGTCAATGACAACAGTAGCGAGGAGGCGCGTGACAGTGGGACTGGCAGCACGACGGGAGTCAGACTCCGGATCAGGAAGAGTAGGCAGAGAGGACGCAGGAGGAGACGGCAGCGGAACACGCTGAGGAGCAGTGGAGGGACGCAGAGTCATGTAGTGAGTGCCAGGGACAGGAGGAGGACGCTGGCGTGGGACACGACGACCAGTGCGAGCAGGACGAACAGGCGACGCAGGACGAGACTCAGGCTCACGACGCTCTGTAAGACCTCCTGTGGGACCAGTGTAAGGAGAGGGAGCAGGGAGAGGCGAGGCAGGCGGGAACTGTGACTGCGACTGGACAGGCGGAGGACACGCTACGGAGGGAGGAGGACAAGGAGGAGGAGCCTGACCAAGAACCTGCTGAAGAAGTGGTACGAAGTACGGTCGCGGCCGCGTAGCGTCTCCAGAACCAGCAGAGACACCAGCGGCAGGGTCCTCAGCACCAGCAGCAGCTCCACCGTCCGGGTCCTCAGCTCCAGCAGCAGCTCCAACGCCCGGGTCCGCAGCACCAGCAGCAGCGCCACCGCTCGGGTCCGCAGCACCAGCAGCAGCTCCAACGCCCGGGTCCGCAGCACCAGCAGCAGCGCCACCGCCCGGGTCCTCAGCACCAGCAGCAGCTCCACCGCTCGGGTCCTCAGCACCAGCAGCAGCTCCACCGCCCGGGTCCTCAGCTCCAGCAGCAGCCCCAACGCCCGGGTCCTCAGTACCAGTAGCAGCGCCACCCCCAGGGTCCGCAGCACCAGGAGCACCACTCCGAAGACTGCAGCGCCGCGTGTACCACTCTCGGATCTGCTGAATGGGGGGGAGCTCCTGGGCAGGAGGGGAAGTACTGGTACGAGCTCCAGTAGTACCTCTCCGGAGGCGGCAGTACTGTAGGTACCTCTCCTGCAGCTGCCGGGAGGAGAGGGCTCCTCCAGGTGTAGTACGCTCAGGCTCAGCACCCCCAGACTCAGCACCTCCAGGCTCCGCACCCCCAGGCTCCTCACCCCCAGGCTCCGCACCCCCAGGCTCAGTACCCTCAGACTCCTCACGGTCAGGCTCAGCACCCCCAGCAGGACGAGAGTCAACAGCTACCTCGACAGGCTCAACCGGGTCTACCTGGGACACACCTGAGGGAGCGGCACCCTGAGGGGGGAGGGGGTCTGGTACCTCAGCACCTGGAGCGAGGAAGAGAGGCGGGGGGGGGAGCGGGGCAGTGCGGTAGGGGAAGAGGCGGTAGTAGGGGACGGACTCGTCAAAAGTGACGTCCTGAGAGGCCAGGACACGACGCGAGGTGGCGTGGTAGAACTGCCAACCAGGCGCGTCCGGGACAAAGCCAAGGAAGATACAGGGAACAGCGCGACGGGAGAGCTTGTCCGCGGACGTATCGCGAACAAAAGCTCGAGATCCCCAGACCCGAAAACGCGACGCATCGCCAGCCTCTCCCGTCCAACGCAGTGTCGGAGAAGTCTCCGGTAAGGAGACACGGGGCCAGAGGTTGAGCTGATGCGCAGCGTATCGGACTGCAAACGGCCACAGAAAGTGGGGGGCAGCCGCATGAACCAGGGAGGTACGAGCGACCTCCATGACCAAGCCAATGCGGCGCTCAGCAACCCCATTCTGCTGTGGAGAGGCCGGAAGCGTGAACGATTGCTCAATGCCCTCTTGCTGACAGAAGGCCTCCAAGAGGCCAGAGGAAAACTCCCCACCTCTGTCAGAGTGCAGACGGAGGACAGGGAAGTCGGAGCGGAAACGCTCACGGAGCTGGAGACGAGATCTGCGGATCCAAGGGATCAAGACATCAGGGACGTCACCCTTGGTGCGCAAGGGGAAGACCGTGGTGTAGCGCGAGAAGTCGTCAACAACAATCAGGAAGTACCTCTCCTGACCCTGACCACGGACGCGGGCTGGGCCCCACACGTCCATGTGGAGCGTCTGCAAAGGAGCAGTCGTCGGGGGGAAGGAGGAGGAGTGAGGAGCGGCGCGCTGCCGCCCCTCGACACAGGGAAGACAGGGAGGAGCAGGCGAGGGTGGGAGGGGAGGGAGAACCCTGGGAAGACCAGCAACAAGGTCCCGTTTGTGCATGGCCCGAAGGCGCTGCACAGACGGGTGACCAAGGCGGTGGTGCCAGAGGACAGTCTCATGCGCCAGAGAGCGACACGAGCAGGGGGCGGACAGCTGACCTGACGCAGACGCAGACGCGGACGCAGCTACCTGAGGGGACTCAGTGGTCAGTGTGTACAGGTCCGACCCCGGCTGCCGAGTGAAGGTAGCCAGGTGACGGCCCGTCCGAGCACACGTGCAGTGGGTCACGCGCTCGTAAGCAGGGGTGAACTGGTGAACACCCCCGTCCTGGAGCGCACTACCTGCCACCAAGTTCGTAGAGAACGAGGGGAGGTAGAGGCCTGACAGTGTGCCTGACGGGACCGCAGGACAAGGAAGGACAGTAGAGGAGGTCGCAACGACCGGACCCCCAGAGGGGTCAGCGAGGGAGACAGCAACTGGCCGAGCAAGAGGCTCAAGGACAGTGCGGTCACGAAAGAAACAGCGAGAAGCACCTGAGTCCAGGGTGAAGGTGTGCAGTGCTGCAGTCGACTCAGTACCAGGGGGGACGGACTCACTAGCACCTAGAGCAGCAGCCTCACCAGGACCTGGGGCAGCAGACTCACTAGCACCTAGAGCGGCGGCCGGACTGGTCAGAATGCCCGGGTCGGGCGGAACACGCAAGTACTGAGCACCCTCTCCACTAGTAAACATCGCATACATGGCAGTGAGAATAGCATCAAAGTCTAAAGCCCAGATATCAACTCCCTTCTTCTCCAGATCAGCCCAGTGGGGCAGGTCAGTGGCATCAGGAAACTGGGCCCGCCACGCGTCAGTAAGGCGCGCGAAACAACGCTGTGTGGGATGCGGCCTCCCACACTGCTGGCCAGTGCGGCCTCCCACACTGCTGGCCAGTGCTGACATACGTGCAGGTAAAGCCACGCTGCGCATACCACTCACGGGCGGCCTGAAGCGACGGGGCGGGCTGCTGACTCTGTCCACCGCCAGCGCCTCCACGACCACCACCGCCGCCGCCACCGCCCCGGCCACCTCCACCCCTGCCGCCGCCACGACCACCTCCGCCTCCGCTGCCGCCTCCGCCCCTGCCACCGCTCCCGCCGCTGCTGTCACCACCCCCACTGCCGCCACTAGCCTCTCCAGTCCCACCGCCACCCCCACCGCCACCACTCCCGCCTCCCCCGCCACCACCTCCACCCTTGCCCCCTTTGCCCCTGCGGCGCCCGCTCGGAGCAGACGCAGCCCCGACCTTCTCAGCACCAAGGAGGTCGACAGCAGCAGCAGAGGCGACAGAGGGGAGGAGAGGGGAAGGGGAACACCCCTCAAAGAACGGGGTGCGGGGGTCGCCACGAGAGGTGCCTACAGCGACGATGCTCGCCTCAGCTGCAAGCAATTCCTTCTCGAGGAGGGCAATGGTGAGCTCAGTGGGAGAGCGAGCGAGGAAGTGATCCCTGACTGCGCGCAGAGAGTCAGGGAGGCGGGTGACGATGTGGTAAAGCGTGATCCAGAGCGGGGGGGGGTTGCTGGCAAGGAACTCGTCAGGCATAGCAGCGCGAAAGCGGGCCTCACTGGTCCTGAGGTGGGTGAAGAGGTCAGCGACTGTGCTGAAGGAGGCCAGGTCGGGGAACAGGTAGGGGAGGGTGAGGCGGCCTAGTGCGGCAGAGGCAGGTGAGGAGTAACGAGCAACTACAGCAGTGTACAGGTCCTTAGCAGTCTTGTGCTGGCCAAAGTGCTCGCGCTCATCTAGTGGCAGGGAGTTGCGAATGGCGAAGCGAGCGTGGGCATCACGAGTCTGCCACTGTGAGCGCTGAGTGCTGTCTGCAGTGGTAGGAGGGGCAGTAGCGTGACCGAGGGCATGATCGTACAGTGAGATGTCCTCCTTGGCAGTGAGCTGTAGGAAGAGATGCAGGTCATCTAGCCAGGTTTCGAACTTCACTGGACGGCCCTCAGCATCGAAAGCGAGTACAGGCGGACTAGCCATAATAGTAGCAGCAGTAGCAGTAGCAGTAGTAGCGGTAGCAGCTGCAGCAGCAGCAGTAGCAGTATCAGTAGAAGCGACGGGGCCGCGAAGAGGCGGTGCGCGGGGTCTATGGGGCCAGCGGGGCCTCTATGCGGGGCGCGCGCGGGGACGACGGGGCCGCGGGGACCTCTAGGCGGGGGGCGCACGGGTCGACGGGGTCGCGGGGCCTCTAGGCGGGGTGCGCACAGGTCGACGGGGTCGCGGGGCCTCTAGGCGGGGCGTGCACGGGGCCGCGGGGCCACCAGGGGTGGGTCGACGGGGCCGCGGGGCCGCTAAAGGAGGTGCGCGCGGGTGGGTCGACGGGGCCGCGGGGCCGCTAGGTGAGGGTCGACGGGGCGACGGGGCCGCGGGGCCGCTAAACGGGGTGCGCGCGGGGCCGCGGTCAAGGGTGGGTCGACGGGGCCGCGGGGCCTCAAGGTGAGGGTCGACGGGGTGACGAGGCCGCGGGGCCGCTAAACGAGGTGCGCGCGGGTGGGTCGACGGGGCCGCGGGGCCGCTAGGTGAGGGTCGACGGGGCGACGGGGCCGCGGGGCCGCTAAACGGGGTGCGCGCGGGGTCGACGGGGCCGTAAGCGGGGCCGCTAGGTGAGGGTCGACGGGGCGACGGGCCGGAATCGGGGCGCGCGCGGGTGCGACGGGGCCACTAAGGGGCAGCGTGCGGGGTCGACGGGGCCTTAAGGGGCCGTACACGAGGGCGCACGAAGGCGCGGAGGGGGAGGCGCTAACGCAGCACTCCGACAGTAGGTAGGTAGGTAGTAGAGGTGGGCCCGAAAAAAAAACTTAGGTCCTAGCGAAGGACCTGCTCTGAAACCATGTCAGAATAACTGAACGAGGAATGAATGAACTAGCTCAGAGTTTGGTACAAGTAGGAAACCCTAACTTTGTGTACCCCCTAAGGTGTAACCCACTACAGCCTACACAATATAAACATACAATGTTTGACATGGCGGAATTTACCGGCACGCACTTTCTATTCAAGAAAAAGCCTAAGCAAGCATGGCGAGTTGACGCTGACGGCTGGTACAGCCGTGTCCCACCAGAGCCTCCTGAGCCACCACAACCTCCCGCGCCACCTGCGCCGCCATCTCCTCCAGCGCCTCCTGTGCCACCATCTCCTCCAGCGCCTCCTGTTCCTCCCACTCCGCCCGTGTGTGCAGGCCCATCACATCCTCCCGTGCTCACGCTCCTGCACCCGTCGGCGTTCGACGAGTACCTGTCGGAGCCTGACAGCAACAAGCCTCCCGACGTCTACGTACGCGCTCCGCCCCCGGCACCACGATGGGGCCAGCCGCAAGATTGCGCGTGGGACGTATCTGCTGTGGGCGCTGATGACGACGAGGCCGACACCGAGGCTGGCACCGCGGCTGGCACCGACACTGGCGCTGAGGGCGGCACCGCGGCAGATGTGTTTCCCGAGGGTGTCCCGGGCGCGACGAGGATGACGGTGTGGAGTACTGGTCGCGCGACGGCCTTCCCGAGAAACTTCCTATTCCAACGTTTCCGCCTGTTAACCGCAAGCGTCCCCACCCCTCTTCTGAGAACCGTGATGCCCGCCCCCCCTCTCCCAGGCACAAGCCCTCGCAGCATAAGCGAAACTCGTATACCGCGCAGGAGAAGCTGCAGTGGGTTGGCCGCATGGATCTTTCGGTGTCACTGCGCGCGCTGTCTCGCGAGTCGGGAATCCACCGCAAGTGTCTCGCTGAGTGGAAGAGAGCCGCTGCCATGCTCAAGGAAGCGCACTCTGCACGGAAGCGGATGCACGGGCGCGGGAGGGCATCGTGGTACAGGCCGATGGAGCTGAAAGTCTACGCAAAGCTCCTCGAGTGGCGCCGCAAAGGTACTGCCGTCTCCGTCGGTCGGCTGCAGGAGTGGTCAAGGGAGTTCATGAAGCTCCTTTTCCCCGACGTGAAGTGGAAGGGGAGCCAACGGTGGTCCGAGCGGTTTCGGAAACGGTGGAATCTGAGCGTGCGCATGAAGACGAAGATTGCCCAGAAAACCGCGGAACGTAAGATGCCATGCCATTTGGTTTTGATGTGCATCGTGCTTGTTTTTATGTTAACCGGTTTCCGGTTGTGACTAACTTTTGCGTTGTTGACACTGTACCTGTGTGAGCAGATGTCGCGGAGCTGTGCCGGAACTTCTGGCAGTTCGTGCGTGACATGCGGCGTGAGCGCGGCATCGACAACCGCTAGATTATCAACGCCGACCAGACGCCGCTGTGGCTGGAGATGCCCGCCACCAGTACTGTGGAAGAGACAGGCGTTCGATCGGTGCCGATAAGGAGCGGGGGGTACCAGAATGAACGCGTGACCGTGATGCTTGCGTGCACGGCCGACGGCGAGAAGCTCAAGCCGTGGGTCTTTTTCAAGCGCAAGACGGTGCCGAAGGGAGATTTCCCGCCAGGTATTGTTACGCCCCTCTTGTTCAATGGTTTGTTTACCGTGTCGCTGGTTGTTGATAACATTTGCTTGTTTATTGTGGTTTGCCAGATGTGGTCGTGGCGTGTCACCCGAACGGATGGATGGACGCCGAAGGCGTCCTGCGCTGGCTCGACGAGTGCATCAAGCCCTTCATCAGGCCCCGGTTCGGCAGGCAGGCGAGGAGCGCCATGGTGGTTCTGGACTCCTACCGCGGGCATCTCACGGACTCTGAGGGAGAAGTTCACCGAGCTTGGCGTCGTGCCTGCCGTGATCCCGTCGGGCTGTACGGCGGAGGTACAGCCGCTCGACGTCTCAATCAACAAATCCTTCAAAGCCTCCATCCGCCAGCAGTACCAGAGCTGGTTTGAAGAGGAAGGCCAGGAGCGGCTGACGCCTGCGGGTAAGAGTTTCATCTGTGATTGTTTGAGCGCAACGTGAATACCCCCCCTTAGCTCTAACTCCCATGCTGTTACCGTTCTTGTGGTGCAGGGAACATCAAGAAGCCCCCTCCAGCAGTGGTACTCAGGTGGATCTCACGAGCCTGGAAGGCCGTGCCAGCGGAGCTTATCAAGAAGGCGTTCCTCACCTGTGGCATCAGCAACGCGCTTGACGGCAGTGAGGACAACCTTGCCATGGCGCACAGGCGGAGCCAGCTGACCCACGAGGTCGACGTCGATGACGAGATCATCGCCAACGGCTTCTTCGGCAACAACTGCGAGGAGCCTGAGTCAGACGACGAGTAGATTCTAGGAAGCAATGTGCTGGTGAAACATCATAATGCTGATTGAGATGAATGGTTTAGAAGCATGTGTAGAATTCTTGTTAGGAAAAAATGTTTAGATTAACAAATAGTGAAATGAATATCCCTTAGGGGGAGGGATGCGCTTATAAAAAGTACTGAGTTTTTAGGGGGTGCGCTTATAAATGAGGACCGGCCATGAGCGCATGGCTCCAGATAGAAGCGCCGGCGCCTTTAATCAGGCGGCGCTACTATCCGGGGCGATACGGTATATGGGGTAAAAACAGTTAGGGTTAGGTACTTGTATCCCCACCCAATTAATCTAACTCATTCTACGGTGTTTAGTTTCTGAGACTTCCCACTATCAATACACTACAAAAGAAACAAAGGAAATTCTCAAACGCTCGTGGCATGAAGGCACACGAGCTGCTAACCCATCTGCACCTCACTCCCAAGGGTTCCCGCCACCCTATCTCGGTCCCACTGCCACGGGTGCCCGGCCCACTGCTGCCCCCACGCGCTGCCGCCTCTGCTGGCGCCTGGCATTGTCCGCCTCAAAGTGCGCCAACGCCGCATCCAGACTCTGGCGAGCGCGGTGTGGTGGGGCGGGTGGGAGGGAAGGGAGGGAAAGGGATGAAGCGAAGAGGGAAGAAGAGTGAGGCGTGAGGTGTGAAGAGCACGCAGGCAGCTCGAGTGGTGCCTCCCCCCTGCTGCAACCCAGTATCCACAGCTCTTGCCACACACGAGCTCAGTCTGCCTGCCTGACCTTCCAAGTGCGCCAATGCTGCTCGCTCTGCCGTGTGAGGTGGTGGGGCCGAAAAGGGGGGCATGGAGGCTGCTGGACGGAAGAATAAAAGAAGAGGCAGAATGGAGGAGAGCAGCTAGCAAGTAAGAAGGGCTGTAGCAGCAAGTGCACCTGGAAGAAGGGCTGTAGCAGCAAGTGCACCTGGAAGAAGGGCTGTAGCAGCAAGTGCACCTGGAAGAAGGGCTGTAGCAGCAAGTGCACCTGGAAGAAGGGCTGTAGCAGCAAGTGCACCTGGAAGAAGGGCTGTAGCAGCAAGTGCACCTGGAAGAAGGGCTGTAGCAGCAAGTGCACCTGGAAGAAGGGCTGTAGCAGCAAGTGCACCTGGAAGAAGGGCTGTAGCAGCAAGTGCACCTGGAAGAAGGGCTGTAGCAGCTGTGAAAGGAGATGGCGGTTGGCCCCGTCTGCTCCGTCCTTGAGCTTCTGCACTCAGGAGGCGGGGACAGGTGGGGAGGCAAACAGGAAAAGGTCCCATGGGTGGAAGAAGAATACAGAAGGGGAATGGGGAAGAAAACGGAGCAAGCAGCAGCAGTGGAGCAGCAAGGCAAAAAGGGGGATAGGCGAGGCAGCAATTGCAGCAGGTAGTGAGCAGGGAGGGCGTGGGTGACCTGCAGGCGGTCGTACAGCTTGCTGATGCCCTCCTTGTGCCGCTCCGCCTGCCAGATTGTGCGCGCAGGGGAAGGTTGGGCGCATGAGCGGAGGGGTGGAGGGGCACATGGGGAGGTTGGGCGGATGGGCAGAGGGGCGCATGGGGTGAGGGGCGATGCAAGCAAAAAGTGAGGCGGGCTGACTGAGCAGCATGGGAGTTGTGGCGGGGTGGGGCAGGGTGGGGAGGGGTGCAGGGCATACCTTGGCGAGCAGGGCGGCGCTGGTGAGGGGGTAGGTGGCCCAGAAGTGCGACAGCAGCTCCTTCACTGCCTCCCCGTGCTGCGTGGTGTGGATGGGGGCGTGGCGTGGTGGGATATTCGTGCGCCACGTGGATTGGGGGGGCATGAGGCACGGTACACGGGTTATGGGATGCATGGCACATGGGTTGTTGCCGAGACCGAAAGGAATTACAAGACATGGCATGACAAGCCAAGCAGCATGTCTGCATGCACTCTGCTTGCCATGAGCACATTGCTGCATGCGCACTGTCTCGCCCCACCCCACCCGCCCTCCCGCCTCTGCCCTGCCATCCAGTGCTGCATGCGGTGGTGTCGTGGCATGAGGGAGCAGCGTGGCACCCACGGCGAGCAGGGCGGAGCGCAGGGCGTCAGGCAGCTGCTTCAGCAGCGACTGCTCCGCCGCCTCCCCCACTCCCCTCCGCGCCACCGCCACCTGCCGCCCAAACTCCTCCACCTCCTGCTGCCACGCGCGAACGAGGTGGGTGGGGTGGGGTGGGGTGGGGTGGGGTGGGGTGCAGAAGTGGCTTGCTGTGAGCAGTTAATGACGGGCATGAGTTTGTGGTCATTTATGGTGGTGATGTTGCTGCACCCATGCCATGCTCCACCCATGCTCCACCCATGCTCCACCCATGCTCCACCCATGCACGCTCCACCCATGTTCCACCCATGCTCCACCCATGCTCCACCCATGCTCCACCCATGCACGCTCCACCCATGTTCCACCCATGCTCCACCCATGCTCCACCCATGCTCCACCCATGCCATGCTCCACCCATGCCATGCTCCACCCATGCTCCACCCATGCTCCACCCATGCTGCACCCATGCATGCTCCACCCATGCTGCACCCATGCATCCTATCTCTGCCCAGCATCGCACCTGAGCAGCAGCAGCAGGCGCCATCACCACCGTCCCTCCCTTGCCTCCCCTAGCCTTCTCCCCTAGCCTGCTGCCTCCGCTTCCCCTCGCTGCCGCTGCCAGCTCACTCCGAAACGCTGCCAGCGAGGCTGCCAGCGTAGCGTGTGTGCCAGCTGGCGCTGAGTCAGTGGCGGGTGCAGGGCCGTCCAAATCCATTGCTTCTGGCGCAGCTGCCTGCCCCGCTTGCTGCTGTGTGTGCGCTGTGTCCCTCTGTGTGGCGGCATCAAAGTACTTGCGTGGGTCCTGCCGTGTGAAGGGTGGGGAAGGGGGGTGCAGATGGGTGGAGAGGAGCGGATAGACAGAGGGGGGTGTTAGCACAGATGTGAGGGCGAAAGGATTAGGTGAAGAGAAAGAGGGGGAGTGAAGGTGGGTGGGGGTTAGTGGTGAGAGTGGTGGGAGTGAGCGAGGTTGGTGGGAGCAAGTGAGCACCCGAGTGAGCATCCCCTGTGCCAGATCCACGTGCCTGTATGGTGAGGGGGATGGTGGCGGGGGGGGCGTCCCCTCGGAGGTCCGCCATCACTGCCATCTCGCGCGCCCTCTCCCTCCGCCACTCCTCCTCCGCCCCCTGCTCCCCTGTTGTGCCTGTTGTGAGAGGGGTTGGGGTGGTGTTGTTGTTGTTGGTGGTGTTGTTGTGAGGTGTGTAAGGGAGCAGGAGCGAGGAGCAGGTGCGAGGGTGTTGTGGGTGTTGGTGGCAATCCAGAAAAAGAGCTTGAAATTTTTCTTAAGAAAAGGCTTGCTTGTTGCGTTGCGCCACCACATCCCATCGCATGCCATTCAGCTCATGTGCCGTTCCAGCTCATGTGCCCCACCGCATGCTCACCTGACTGCTCTTCCACCTGAAGACTCCAGGCGTTCCTTCTCACACCACATCACACTACATTACACCACACCACACCACACCACACCACACCACACCACAGCACATTATACCACAACACAACAATTCACACCACACCATTCTGTTCACTCGCCCAAGACTCCATTCCTTTTCGCCCCGTTCATCTCTCGTTCGCCCCCTTCATCTCTGTTTCGCCCCCTTTCATTCCTCAAGTCTCACCACTCCCTCCGCTCCGCCTGCCATCCCCCCACCCTCCCTCCCACCTGTCCCCCAACCCACCAGCGTGGAGGGCGGTGGCCTCGGCGACGGCAGTGGCGAGCTCCCTGGTGTCCGCCACGTCCTCCTCTGCGCTCACATGCATGGGGGGAGGGGGGTAGTGTGGCATGGGGGCGGATGGGTGGGCAGGGGAAAAGACGGGGCGGAGGAGGGTGTGAGTGAGCTGCAGTGGCGAGCTCCCTGGTGTGCGCCACATCCTCCTCTGCGCGCACACGCACGCACATGCGGCCAGGGTGGGCATGGGGGGCGGGTGGATAGGCATGGGAAAGGAGGAACGGGGGCTGAGGGTGATTGCAGTGGCGAGCTCCTTGGTGTGCGCCACGCCCTCCTCTGCGCTCACATGCATGTGGGCAGGGGAGAGGAGGGGAGGGGGGGCATGGCATGGGACGTGACACGCATGGGGGGACAGCGTGGACATTGGGATGGGAGATGACAGGCGTTGGGGGGCATGCGGGACACGAGAGACACGGAGAGAGGAGGGCGAGGTGAGTGGCAGGTGAGCGAGGCCGGGAGGAGCAGAGCAGGGCACAGGGAGGTCAGCTCAGGTGGCCCGCCGAGCAGGACGCAAGGCAGATGGGGCAAGCGGCGTCAGTGGCAGCAGTGGGTGTCAGTCAGGATCCTGCACAGCGGGCAGGCGGGGCACGCACGGAGCAGGCGGCCCTGCAGCACGACAGCAGCGTGTTGGTTGATGTCGCGGAATATCGTGCGCCTCATGCGCACCTGGCCCCCCGCCCCCGCACCGCTACTGCCCGCAGCAGCCGCACCACCAGCGCTGCCGCTCCTGCTCAGCTGCCCGCCTGCACCTGCCCCCTCCTGCCCTGCTGCACCCTCCTTCTCCCCCTCCCCTTCCCCCTCGCCCTCCACAGCGGGAGCCTCCTTGCGGCCATCCCTGAGAATGCCATGGCCCTGATCATGCACACAGGTTCAGCACGGGGCAGAGGTGTGTGGTGTGAGGATGGGGCGGGGGTACCACAGGGATGAGGCACAGACGATCTGAGAGGTATAGAAAAGCGAGAGCACCGCAGGCAAGCGAGCAAGGAACCCCACTCAGCACCAACAGGTCCCGCACAGCCTTTCAGCCCCGCATACCCCTCGCACGCATCCACCTACACCCCCCCACCCCCCCACCCCCCCACCCCCACTCCCCCCTCCCAAGGCAAGGCAGGCAGGCAAGAGGGCACGGGGGCATGGAGAGGCGGGCGCGCACGAGCAGGGCGGAGTAGTCGTCGCTGACGTCCGCCAGCACGTTGAGCGTTGGGTCCACGCGCTGCACCTGACGGAGGGGTGAGGAGGAGACGAGCCCAGCATCCACATGTGTGAGGGATGAGGCGAGGGGGTATACATAGCGTAGGTGCCTAGGCGGAGAGGCAGACCTGACATCCGCCAGCACGTTGAGCGTTGGGTCCACGCGCTGCACCTGATGGGAGGGAATGGGGGGAGGGGAGAGTTGTGCTCACACGAGGGGGGAGAGACTGGGGGGAAGACGCGAGGAGCAAGGCGCCAGCACGTTGAGCGTGGAATCCACATGCTGCACCTGATGGTGGGGTGAGGAGGAGAGGGGAGGGCCCCGCCACTCAGATGCGAGGGGGGAGAGGCGAGGGGGGAGAGGCGAGGGGGGAGAGGCGAGGGGGGAGAGGCGAGGGGGGAGAGGCCAAAGGGAAGAGGTGAGAGCAAGATGGTTGAGGGCAAGGGGCAAGGGCGCGAGGGGGGAGAGCAGGAGCGGGCAGACTAGCAGGCAGGCTAGTGGGCAGGAAGGCAGGCAGGCAGCAAGACAGGTGACAGGAAGGCTGGCGGGCAGGAGGGCTAACGGGCTGGAACGCTAGCGGGAGGGGAGGCAAGGCACCTTCTGGCGCGCTTGCTGGAGCAGGTGAGGGTCGTCGCGCACAAAGAGCGCCAACTCATCATCGTCTGCTGCCTCCGCCTCCGCCGCCGCCACGTTGCGCGTGCGAAAGAGATACTCCGCCCTGTAGTACTTGCCCCAGAAGGCCTTCTCGCTCATCTTGTGGGGGGGGGGAAGAGAGGGGGGAGAGGGGGGGGAGGGAAAGGTGTGGGGGGGTGGGGGATGGGGGAGGAGGTAGAGAGTGGGAAATGTGGTAGCTTTCATGGAAGAGGAATTCCGCATGTTGCCCGGTAGTACTTGCTCCCGGTGAGGGGTGGGAGAGGGGAGGGGGGAAAGGAGAGGCGGTGGAGAGTAGAGATGTGATCGCATGCATGGCAGAGGAACTTTGCCCCATGGTACTTGCTCCAGACGCCTTCCCACTCACCTGAGGGAGTGGAAATCGACAAGGGGAGGGAGCAACGTTCGGGAGATGTGATTGCTTGGACGGAAGTGGCTAGCGGAGGTTACAAGTGTACAGGAGTGGGCGACCTCAGAGACGTCTCAAAAGTTTGTGGATTCGATAGTATGGTTGTCCCAGTTTCTTGGCATTGAGCAGGGAATAACAGACAGATAACCTTTCTTCTGCTGATAGTAGCTTCCTCACTGCTGCTCGTCCAGGCTTCATGGGTGAGAGTGGGAGATGCGATGATGGCTTGAAGTGTGCGGGCGCAGGCCAACAGACACGTATCAACGTAAGGCTTCATGAGCATGCTTCGATTCAAGGCAGTAGCACCCCTCCTTCCTTCCTCCCACGCTCCATGCAAGACAAACTCCCTCTTCCCCCCTCCCCCCCTCCCCTCTCCCCCCTCTCCCCCCTCTCCCGCACTCCCCGCCCGCCACCCACCCGCCCCGGCACGAGCTCAAAAGGCGCGGTGCACCGCTGGCTTCCACACTTTGATCAAAAGCAGTCACACCCCCCGTTCTTCCCACCCTCGCAGCATGCCAAGCCATCCCCCATCCCCCTGCTCCCCTGCCTGTCACGTCACCCACCCGCCCCGGCACGAGCTCCATGAAGGCGCGGTGCACCGCTGGCTTCTCCAGAAAGATCTGCCACAACGAGTGGGGGGAGGGGGGGAGAAGCCAGCGGAGAAAGCACATGGCCAGAGCACAAACAGCACGGGTTGAACGGCGAGATGAATGGATTCACATGAGGGATGTGCGTGGAAGTGGTGTGTGTGAAAACTTAAAGTGAACCAATGATCTGATCAGAGGAGAAAAAAACATACATAGGTTTGGATGAGAATCTTGAAGGAGAAAGGTTGGGTTGCTTTTAAGTTGGGTTGGCCTCACTTTGGGAAGTGAGGTGACCTAAGGCCAAGTGGGTTGGGTTGACCACACTTTGTGGGAAGTGAGGTGACCCAAGGCCCACTTGGGTTGGGTTGGCCTCACCTCACTTTTGGGAAATGAGGCAACCTAAGGCCAAGTGGGTTGCATTTGGGGGCTCCAACACAAGGTGGTAGGATTGGCGGCACCCCACAATGCAAGACTACACCCAAAGTTGGGTGTAGTCCCAACCCAACTGTACACCACAATTGGTGTACAGTCACAAGTGTTAGCATGCGAGAATATACAATTCTAACAGTGTGGTGGCATGCACGGCGGGGCAAACGTATGAGAATAAGGGCAGAAAGAAGCCCGTCCACAAGCGAGTTGGAAGGAGAGCGAGTTGGGAGGAAAGCGAGATAAAAGAGAAGACGAGAGGCCAAACGTTGAGTGGGTGTGCACGATGAAGGCATGGGGATGAGGGGAGACCTGTTGGATGATCTGCGGCGTGAGGTTGAATGTGATGGTGTTGCTCTGCGGTGGGGTGATACACGCACAGCAGACATGCACATGCAAACACGCACGCGCGGCAAGGATACAGAAAAAGGGCACGTGAGGAGAGGGTGAACCGTGGTCCATGAATGTGAGGCATGGGCACAGGATGGCTGGTCTGCACTTGATAAGTGCATGAGAGTGTGCTTCTCAGCTTTCATCGATCGCTGGACTTGCTGAAGCAGAACAGGATGCCACGCCCACACCTATCACTACACAGTGCTGTAGCCTCCACTGGCAATGCCCTCCACATGACAGTGGCGCGTCCAAGTGCGTGAAATTCAGATGTGTGCTCGGGGCGGCGATGCGGCTGCCACGCCCCACAACAGCATCCAGGCGTGAGCATCTCACACACGCAGCGCCAGAGAAGGCAAGCATAATAAACCCCCCTTCCCCTCCATTCATCCTCCACTGAACCCTTCCTGCCATTACCCTGCCTTCCACCACCCACCCTGCAGACTGCAGTCTGCCACCCACCCTCCCATCCGTCACCCACCCTCCCATCCGTCACCCACCCTCCCATCCGTCACCCGCCCTCCCATCCGTCACCCACCCTCCCATCCGTCACCCACCCTCCCATCCGTCACCCACCCTCCCATCCGTCACCCACCCTCCCATCCGTCACCCACCCTCCCATCCGTCACCCACCCTCCCATCCGTCACCCGCCCTCCCATCCGTCACCCACCCTCCCATCCGTCACCCACCCTCCCATCCGTCACCCACCCTCCCATCCGTCGCCCACCCTCCCATCCGTCGCCCACCCTCCCATCCGTCACCCACCCTCCCATCCGTCGCCCACCCTCCCATCCGTCGCCCACCCTCCCATCCGTCACCCACCCTCCCATCCGTCACCCACCCTCCCATCCGTCACCCACCCTCCCATCCGTCACCCACCCTCCCATCCGTCGCCCACCCTCCCATCCGTCACCCACCCTCCCATCCGTCACCCACCCTCCCATCCATCACCCACCCTGCAGACTGCCACCCACCCGGCCATCGGTGACGCCTCGCACGTCTGCCAGCATCGCACTCGCCACGCCCACCCGCTGCTTGCGCTTCCGCCGCTCCTCCTCCACGCCCTGCCATGCCATGCCATGCCATACATGGTACAACGTGGGATGGGGTGGTGGGAATTGGATGGCACATGTTCACAGAGGACAGAGGGATGAGGCGAGGGCAACCCAACCAGACCTTGGCAGCAAGAAAATCACTATGGTGCTTTCCTGGCGGCCCATTCACCTTCCTGGCGGCCCATTCACCTTCCTGGCGGCCCATTCACCTTCCTGGCGCCCCCCCCACCTTCCTGGCAGCCCAGAACTCGGACTCGGTGAGCGCGCCCGTCATGACCAGCTCCTGATGCAGCCGCCTTAGCTTGCTGTGTGCGCCGTATGCAGCACAGTGCATGGAGGGTAAACAGTATGGAGAGGAAACGGCATAGGGCATGGAAACAGCATGGTCGGATGGGAAGGCACCCGCATGTACATGTGTGCGTGCAGTGCACAGCACACACACAGACATGCACATCCACATGCAGAATAAGTAAGGCATTCCGTGTGCTGCAAGTGTGTTTGAACAACCAACCAAGTCTTGCTCCTCTCGCGCTTCCCCCATTCACTGCATTCACTCCCCCATGCACCCCTGCACTCCTCTCTACCCCCCCCCCCCCCCCCCCCCCCTTAACACGCACGCGTCGGACTGCAGCAGCTTGTGCCGGCGCTGCAGCTCTGCCGGGTCCAGCAGCTCGCCACCCAGCACACCAGGCACCCCGGGCGGCAGCCCACCACGCACGGCCCCCCCACTCGCCCCTCCAGCTGCTGCTGCTGCTGCAGCGGCAGCGGCGGCAGCTGCGGCAGCAGCAGCATCAGCAGGGGGGAGGAGTGGTGAGGCGGAGCCGGAGGGAGCGGAGGGTGGAGGAGTGGATGGGGTGGGGGCGGAGGAGGATGCTGACGTGCCCTGGTGCTTGGCCTGGTAGGCACCTGCAACAAGAGGGTGGTGATGGGAGGCGATGGGAGGGGTGGATGGGGTGGTGACGTGCTCTGGTGCTTGGCCTGGTAGGCACCTGCAACAAGAGGGTGGTGATGGGAGGCGATGGGAGGGGTGGATGGGGTGCTGACGTGCTCTGGTGCTTGGCCTGGTAGGCACCTGCAACAAGAGGGTGGTGATGGGAGGCGATGGGAGGGGTGGATGGGGTGCTGACGTGCTCTGGTGCTTGGCCTGGTAGGCACCTGCCGTGATGCTCGGGGGGTGGTGGTGGGTCATGGTAAGGTAAGCCACAATAACAGGTGGCGCGATGATGGCATCGCATGCGCTCATGGGGACTGACCGAGCAAATGGCGCCCATGCAGGGAACGCAACCAGCTTGCAATACACCGAGAAACACTTGGGCAACCCGGTGATATGTTCTGCTTAAACCTCCCCCCCACCCCCCGGTGACATCCCAGGTGACATTTTGCAATGTCGCAGGTTGTAAACCTGTCATCACACGTCCAACCCTTCCGCCCCGCAACCGCACAGGCCACCCTACTGGACCTCACAATCCCAACCGTCCCCCCTCAACAATCTGTACCTACCGACGTTGGGACTGCCTCTGTAGCCTTCACATCTCATACTATGAGTTACGTGCCTCAAATTGGGTCGAGGAAAAATAATTGTCTCGCGCTGAACCAATACCTTTTTCATTGCCATCGAGTCCACACAGCTGCGCGGAAACGATGTCAACGAGCTGGAGACGGCTCATCTTAGCTCGACCCACTTGTCTGTGATTGGCAAGGTGAGTCCGATCCCCGCTTAGCCTGTCAAACCTAATCTCTGGCTTGGTTCGTCCGCCCACTAGGTCGTCCTGGTTCGAAAAGAGCTGGCTCGGCTTAGACCCATGGTAACAGCTACCAGCATAAAGTGGATTTGAAGCTAGGAAGACAAAATCTGGGAGGAGAAGAGGTGGCATAGGGAAGAGGGGAACCGCTGGAGTGAAGCGGGTGGCAGGATAGGCATGGCAGGGCGGTGGTCACTCACTGTAGACATCCCTGGCCTTGTCACGATCAGCGAATGAGGAGAAGACAAACATGTAGCCACCCTCTGCCTGCACGGCACACCGGAGGCACACACACACACACACACACACACACACCCCCCCACACACACACAGACACACACACACACACACCCACACACACACACACACCCACACACACACACACACACACACACACGCACGCACACACACACACACACACACACACACACACACACACACACACACACACACACACAAATGGAGGCGTGTGGTTCATGCAACTCACAGGCATGCCATGGGGCGGATGAGGGCGTGGCATGGGAGGAAGGGAAGGGAGAGCACGGCACGAGGACATGGGGACGAGGGGTTTTGTAGGGGATGAGAATGAGGGGTTGAGGGAGTAGGGAGATGAGGGGATGGGGGATTGAGGGGTTGAGGGGGTGTGAGGACATGTTTGTTTTTCAGAGAGGACAAGTGCGTGGGGGAGTGGAGTGAGGGGGTGAGGGGGGGGGGGGGGAGGTGGGGAAGGGGACAAGGGGTTGAGGGAGTAAGGGCACGAGGGGTGAAGATGTGAGGGGTGCGACTGAAGAGCGTGAAGGGGTGAGGGCGCGAGGGGGTGCGAGAGCAGGAGAGAGGGTGAGGGTGAGTGGCAGGGCACATGCACAGCAGGGTCGGCATGGGGGAAGGAGGGGGGACGAGGGGATGAATGAGGGGTGGAGGGGTTGGGCAGTGGGCACGCACAGCAGGGTCGGCATGCGGGCTGAACTTGAGCAGCGCTGTGGTGGCTGTGGGTGTCTCCTTGCTCCACCTGTGCGCTGCACATGCCACGCCATGCAACATGCATGCCATCATGCCGTGCCATGCGATGCCATGCCATGCCACGCCGTGACATGTAATGACATGCCGTGCCATGTTATGCCATGCCATGCCATGCCATGCCGTGCCGTGCCATGAGATTGGGGTGGGGAGAGGAGCGACGGGAGAGGCTATGATACGAGTGTGGCAGCGCGAGGAGGGAAAAGGGAGCCAGAGAGCGGGATAGCAGCAGGAGAAACAACAGGACGACACGTGTGGGGGGTGGTGAAGACAAGGCAAGGCAAACAAGGGAAGGGAAGGCAAGGCGAGGCAGGGCAAGGCAAGGCGATGCAAGGCGAGAGCGGCTCTCATGGCACTCCCATGTATGTGCTCGCTGGATGCTGGCAAGAGGCACGAGGCATGTCAAGAAGCTCACACTTTATGCTGGAAAGAGGCACGTCGAGCCGTGCTGCTGCTGATGGGTTGGCGGGTACCCAAGAAAAGGACGTGGGGGTCTGTGTGTATGTACAACGGGCAACAGCACGTGCACGCACACTCATCCATGCACACACAAGCACATGCCCCACACACAAGAACATGCATGGACACACATGCATGGACACATCTCCATACAAACACACGTCCATGCACGTGCATGACAGAGATGCTGAAGGCCTGCACGCACAAGGGACAGCCGGCTGCCACGAGACTCTGCCCCATGCTTCCTGATTCCTCACGTCATTGCTTCCCTGCTCTCTTTCTAGCTTCCTTACTGTCCTCGACTGCTCCCAGCAGACCTTCAGCTGCACGCCATCGTAGACATGTCAGCAGTGCCACCACGGCGTGCCACTCCTGCTTGCGTTCGTTCTGCCTCTTACAGCGCATTAACCGTTCCTTCACACCCAAGGTGAGTGGTGAAGAGGCGCAAGGGGGGAAGTGCATAGAGCTACAGCGGCCGAACCATCGCACACGCACACAGTACGATCAAGCCGTATCCAGTGCCGCGTACCATGCTGACCCCATCGCACCTCACCATGGTGACCCCATCGCACCTCACCATGGTGACCCCATCGCACCTCACCATGGTGACCCCATCGCACCTCACCATGGTGACCCCATGGCACCTCACCATGGTGACCCCATGGCACCTCACCATGGTGACCCCATGGCACCTCACCATGGTGACCCCATCGCACCTCACCATGCTGACCCCATGGCACCTCACCATGGTGATCATGCCGTCTATCGCGGGCCCCTTGGCTGCCGGCTTGAGCTTCGCACGTGACGACAGCACCACCTCCATTCCAACCCAACTGCTGCTCTCGCCGTCTGTGGGTTGCGAAACGCACCCCCCCGAGTCAGGTCAATAGAGCTGCGAGTTGGTATCAACTCTTTGAGGAGGAAGCTGCCTTCATCCAACCGACTTGCGGCCCGATGCACACGTGGATTGCTCTCACATGCACCCAGCTACTGCTGTTCCTGCCACGCACACATAAGAAAGAGGGGGGAGGGTTGGATTGAAGGGTTGTGGAGGGCATGGGAGATGCAGGCACTCACCAGTTGTGGCAGCAATGACATCGCTCTTCTCTCACCTCACTCACTCCCCGTTACCTTCGCTCCCCCCACCGTACCTCAGCTCCCTTCCCAACCCTTCCCCTCACCTCCCCTCCCCTCCCCTCCCCTCCCCTCCCATCCCCTGCTGCCCTCCCCTGCCCTCCCCTCCCCCCGTCCCCCCTGCTTTCTCCTGCCCTGTGCCCTAACCTGCCCAGTTCCCTTCCATCTCCTGCCCTCCCCTCCCCTGCCCTCCCTGCCCTTCCTATTCATCCCTTCCCCCTCCGTTCCTTCCCGTCTCTTCCCAACCCATGGTCCTGCCTCGCCCCTTCCCGTCCCCGTCCCTCCCCTTCCCGTTCCTTTCCGTCCAAGCCCGTCCACTCTCGCCCTTCTGTCCGATCCGTCGCTTCCCATCCCGAACCCGGCCCAACCCGTCCTGCTCCGCCCCGTCCCCTCTCATCCCGTCCCGCCGTCCCGTCCAATCCCGTCCCGTCCCGCCGTCCCGTCCAATCCTGTCCCGTCCCGGCTCCTCTCGTCGCGTCCCGTCCCGTCCTATCCCGTTTCATCGATTATCACATTCTGTCCCCTCTCGTCCCTTCCCGTCTCGTAATTTCTCCATTTCCCCTGTCGCTTCCCGTGCCGTTTCCTTTGTACCCTAAACCATCACTTTCGCCGATTACACAGAAGAGCTGTAGTACGGATTCTGCGGAGAGTAGCGATTTGCTGAATGCGTTACAGTGTAGGTCCCTTGTACGACGCTGACTCTGCTCGCTCGTCAGGTACTTCGTTCTCACAGGATTTTCGAGCTCTTACCAGGAAACATGAGTCGTCTGGCTCTAGGGAGCGAAATATGACTTACCTTCCTCGCTGCTATAATTGAGGTAGCGTTTTTTTCCCGTCTCATGGTTCG
Source organism: Closterium sp. Yama58-4 (assembly GCA_947470075.1). NCBI lineage: Eukaryota > Viridiplantae > Streptophyta > Zygnematophyceae > Desmidiales > Closteriaceae > Closterium > Closterium sp. Yama58-4. The sequence goes on from CANIUD010000044.1 coordinate 175,574, forward strand.
TCAGCTCCTGTAACACGTTTCTTCTGCTCGGATATTGCCTCAGCTCCGTCTCGTTGCTCTCTGCTCTCTGGTCCCAGCGCTCTTTCCTCAGCCTGTGTGTGGATGGGGTCGACAAGAGGGCGTGTCATCTGTTGTTGGGGCGCAGGGATGTTTATTTTGCCCAACATTGTGAGACGACCAGAATAATTCGACAGCGTTGCGAAAGATTGAGTCGAAAATGTCCCGCGAAGTGACGGCCGTGACACGAACGACAGACAGTACAGTATTGACGAAGAAGCAAGGGTTACAGACGACAGGTACGAATCCTTCCTATCACCCAGCGTTGCCGAGAATTGCGAGTCTGTGCGCGACTTGTATTCTGTGTCTGTTACACAATAGCTGGTAACAGAACTGGAAATAATTAAACAGAACCGGTTCAAATATACGGGACCCGCCCTGAAGTGTCTAGTCGAGCTCAAGCTCGAGCCGTCATCCGCTCTCATTTCTCAACTGCTGAGCTGATCGCACATGGCGGAATATACTACTACGGCCCTGCACTGCTGCACACCCTGTTAAAATCCTGTTAGCGTAATTTCCCACTTTCAGTGCTGCTTCAGCGCCACGCTAACCGCTAGCCGTTCCTTAGCACACCATAGACCGATCCCTCCGCTCTCGTATCAAACCTCCAAGATGGAGACTTGCGCGAGCATCAACGGCCTGCCCGACGATCTCCTCATTGCCATCCTCTCCCTCCAACAACCCGCGTCATGCAAGTCCTACAGTGACGCGAGTGGACATCCAGTTACGCACTTTCAACTACGAGAGACTATACAAAGCAAGACGATTCGATAGTTGAGACCTCGATAGAATCCCCTCCTCCCCTCACAGACGCCGCTCGGAATCTCTGCATCGCATCCGTCTGCCGTCGCTGGCGTCGCCTCGCAAAGCATCACGTCACCACGCTCTCCGTGAAAGCAGACCTCTTGGTGTCCCTGGAAACCCTCTCAGCCACTATCGCATGCTTCCCCAACCTCACCCATCTGCATCTGGGTGACAGCAGCGTCAAGTCCCTCGACGATGCCTTCCTCACTCACCTCGCCTCGTCGTGCCCGCAGCTGACGGCTCTCCACGTGGGAAGGAGCTGGCGAGTGCCCGACGACCGCGGCTATCTGGTGAAGCACTATCGCTGGAAGGAGGAGCATCGGATCACAACAGGCGGCTTGGATCGGTTCTTTCACGAGCTCCCCAGATTGGAGCAGGTTACCCTTTTCAGCCTTCGCCCTGAAATAGAGCTTCCAGATTCCCTTTTTTGCTTAAAACATCTGCACACCCTTCTTCTCACCGACGTCTCAGCCGTTGAAAATCCTGGTTTCGCAAGCCTCACTGCCCTGACCACCCTGTACGTCACCTTCCCCTGGAACCACCACCACCTCTCCTACCTCCTGCACCTCCCACGACTCACCCACCTGTTCACCTTTGCCCCTCACGAAAACCATCAGCATGCGGCGGGTGCTGCAAGCATGACTCTTCCACCCTGCCTGAATTCGCTCAACTTCATGCTGTCTTGTCCCGATCTTGACACCATGTTCCCATCAGCATTACCGTTCACCGGGCTGGAGGAGTTGCTCATCGCCAAGTGCAGCGAGCTCGGGACCCTTCCTGACCGCATAGGACACCTGCTGCCATGCCTTCGCAAGCTGGCCATTCGCGAGTGCTTCTATTTCGCTCACCTGCCTGAAAGCTTCACCTCTCTGAACCTTTTGGAAGAGCTCATTGTCTCCACGTGTGATGACTTCACATTACCCTCCAACTTTGGCCACCTGCCTGCGCTCAAATCACTGGTGCTGAAAAGCTTGTCATTCACCGAATTCCCTCCTTCCTTCTGCCATCTCACGTCTCTCGAGGCACTCATTTTAGCTGATTGTCACCCGCTTTTGCATCTGCCCGCACGGCTCTGCCACTTGACTGCTCTCAAGACCCTCTGCTTCTCAAGATCAGTGGGCCTTGCGTTGCCGGAGGGCGTTGGGGCCCTTGCAAGGCTGGAGGCCCTCAGGCTGCACAACTGCCAGCACCAGACCCTTTCACGCTCCTTCACCGACCTCTCCTCCCTCACGAGCCTTGACCTGAACGCATGCTTTGGAGGCGACCTGCCAGCCCTGGGAGAGCTGAGCAATCTGCGGGAGCTGAAGATCGTTGATCTCCCCATCAGCACGCTCCCTACCTCACTCACACGGCTCACGGGCCTGCGTACCTTGGAGGTGAGGGGCTGCCAGGCGCTCCTCCAAGTGCCCCCTCGGCTGGATATGCTCGTGGGGCTGAAGAGGCTGGTGCTGACGGAGTGTGAGGAGCTGAGTAGGCCCCCTGCTGGTCTGCCGCCCTCTCTTGAGACCCTCTGCTTGGGGCCATTCGTGGATGGTTCTTCCCATGTGCTGGATATCTCTGGGTTGTGGCAGCTGAGGGTGCTGAAGCTGAACCGCGTTGGGGTGCACTGTGGGGCTGCTGTGAGCAGTAGCTTGTTGTGCCTGGAGCAGGGGGTGCAAAAGGGACAGGGGGAGAAGAGGGGAGAGGGGGAGCAGAGGGAACAGGGGGAAAGGGGGTGCAGGGGGGACGGGGGTAAAACGGGGGACAGGGTGAGCAGGGGGGGCAGGGGGAGCAGGGGGGGCAGGGGGTGCGCTGGGTGCAGGGGGGGCAGGGGGAGCAGGAGTTGCAGGAGGAGCAGGGAGAGCAGGGGGTGCAGGGAGGGCAGGGGGGCCAGCTAGAGAAACTGGAAGAGCTGGAGATGCGATTGGAACGCGGAAATCAAAAGCTTCCAATCCCGTTGACTTTTCTCCCTCGCCTGCGCAGCTTGCTGATAGACGCGCCTGGACTTTGCAGCCTCCCAGAAAACATGGGGGCAGCGCTGCCGCAGCTACGGCAGCTAGAGCTCCTTTCTTGGTCACCGGAGAAGCTTCCATGAAGCATCACAGAGCTCTGCTCACTGACGTCGCTCACGGTTGAAGCACCTCAGCTGACAGCGCTACCTCCAGGGATGAGCTCCTTGTCTCGGCCGCGCAGGCTGGAGCTGATTGGTTGCAACGCCTTGCAGCAGCGCCCAGAGTTGCCTCTCTCCCAGCTTGAATGTCTGCATCATCTGATACTTGGTAACTCCTCATGCGCATCCCTTCCTGCCAACTCCGTGCTGCTGACAGATAAGCCTTGACTCGGTTGCATTTAAGGGAGAAATCTCTGGTCGATTTGGCCCAGATGACTGTACTGCGGTATCTCAACGGCTGCTGCCTGCGATTAGGTAAGGTAGGACACACATCATTGGTTCTGTGGAGTCTGTAGTGTAGTGCACTCTGATTGTGCTTGCAAAACCTCAGTGTTGGATAGGAAAGGCCAGCTTTAAGGCTTGTGTTGCTTGTGGTATGGAAGATGACTGATCAATGACTAGTCATGCGCTCTGCCGAGCCGAGCTTCTTGAATTGCACTACCCTGTTTCTCTCGTTGCTTGGGCTGTCAAGTCAAGATGTGTTTGCTTCCTTCGTATAGGTACAGTGTGCAGAACCCATTTGTTTTTAATCTAGACCCTATGGTGTTTTGTCAGGAGGATCACGAATATACATACCGTCATACCCCGGATATAAGCGCCACCCGCGGATAAGCGCCTGGCGCTTTTAATCGGCGCCCGGCGCTTATATCCGGTGCTCGATTATAAGCGCACCCCCCTGAAAAAACTTGTTTTATTATAAGCGCACGTAAACTTTAAATTTTGAATTGTGTTCGAAACACTGTAACGATTTCTACTTCAGCAGGGGGATGTGTTGCAGATTCGCTTCCCTTCACATTCGGACCCTGCACTGGATGCGGGACCAGTCAGCAGGAGCAGTCAGGAGCTGTCAGAAGCTGTCAGAAGCTGTCAGGAGCTGTCAGAGTAGGTGTATCTCCAGCGCGCGCGAGAAATTTCACAGAACTTCGACTCGATTGAAAAAGGCTAGCACGAGATCTACAGCTTGGTGTTAAAACATATATAAAATATATATGTCGTTTTATAAACGCCGGCGCTTATAAATTTACCCGATTATAAGCCCACCCCCCCTAAAAAAACCTGTTTTATTATTGCCCCCCATGGGGGTATATCCGGGGTATGACGGTACCGTCATACCCAGGATAGTAGCGCAGATGCGCTTATAATAAAATCTTGATTTTTTTTTTGGTGCACTTATAATCGAGTAACGGCCATAAGCGCCGGCGCCTTTATAATGGTAAAAATAAAATTTGTTTGTAAGGGTACCAAAATGAAGCTTGCAATAAGGCGAACACAACGATGTGCCGTTCACGTGGGGTCATGCATGGAATCCTCGCGCTATTCGCCGCGATTCGATTCCCCACCGCACACTTCACGTCCCAGTGCAGCGCACCTGCCAGCGCTGACACAAAAGCTGTCGTGCGGCCCAATCGGGTTGTCATGCGCGGCCAGGCAGGACAACTCATCCGAACCCTCTCGAAGGGTGTGGAATATGCCCTGCCAGCACAGCACGTCTGGTGCCATGAACCCTCCTCTGCGGGTTCAGGCAGGGTGATTTTCGTCTTTCATTGATGAGGACCCCGAGGCGCTTTCCTGAAGGGGTCCTCTTCAATCGTTCATTTCTTCATTCATGCTTTGCGTTTCCCATTCACTTTCTTGTTCACGCCCGCCTGGCTGCGGAAGCCATGGCGGAATTCACAGGCACTCATTTCCTTTTCAAGAAAAAACCTAGGCCCGCTTACACAGTTGACGCTGACGGATGGTACACACGTATCCCACCAGAACCACCATCGCCACCACAGCCTCCTGCTCCTCCTGCGCCACCTGCTCCTCCTGCGCCACCTGCTCCTCCCGTCCCGCTCCTCCTGCTCCTCCATATCAGGCGTTCCCACAACCGCCTGGGAATCATCCCGTGCTTACGCTCTTGCTCCCGTCCACCTTCGACGAGTACCTGTCTGAACCGGACAATAACGTCTGAATCATCCCGTGCTTACGTCTCTATCAACAAGTCGTTCAAGGCCTCCGTCCGCCAGCAGTACCAGAAGTGGTTTGAAGACGAAGGCCAAGAGCGACTGACAGCAGCAGGTTGTTAAATTGTAATGTGTTATATGTTGGTAGGCTGTAGTGGGGTAGCCAATATGGGGTACAACCCCAACTAGGGTTTCATATTTGTACCCAAACTTCTCCTAGTTCATTCATTCTTGCCTAGTGATTCTGATATGGTATTCAGAGCAGGAGGTCCCTAGGACCTACCGACCGTTTTTTTTTTAAGGGCCCACCACCGCTCGCATGCGGTTACCACGCTACCCCGTGCCCTAGCCTCGTAGCGCCCTCGTGCGCCCTCGTTAGCGCCCTCGCGCGCCCCTCGTTAGCGCCCTCGCGCGCCCCTCGTTAGCGCCCTCGCGCGCCCCTCATTAGCGCCCTCGCGCGCCCCTTGCTAGCGCCCTCGCGCGCCCCTCGCTAGCGCCCTCGCGCGCCCCTCGCAGCGTCGCCCGCCCGCCGAGCCGCCCGCTCGCAGCGTCGCCCGTCCGCCACGCTGCCCGCTCGCCCCTCGCCCGCCGCGCTGCCTGCTCGCAGCGTCGCCCGCTCGCCCCGCTGCCCGCTTCGCAGCCCGCTCGCCCCGCTGCCCGCTTCGCAGCCCGCCCGCCCGCTCGCTGCCCGCTTCGCGGCCCGCCCGCTTCGCTGCCCGCTCGCAGCGCCGCCCGCCCGCCCGCTACCTGCTTCGCAGCGTCGCCCGCCCGCTTGCTGCCCGCTCGCAGCGTCGCCCGCCCGCCCGCTGCCCGCTTCGCAGCGTCGCCCGCTCGCTCGCTGCCCGCTCGCAGCGTCGCCCGCCCGCCCGCTGCTCGCTCGCCGCGTCGCCCTCCCGCCTCGCTGCCCGCTTGCAGCGTCGCCCGCCCGCCCGCTGCCCGCTTGCAGCGTCGCCCGCCCGCCCGCTGCCCGCTTCGCAGCCGCCCGCCGCGCTGCCCGCTCGCCGCGTCGCCCGCCCGCCCCGCTGCCCGCTTCGCAGCCCGCCCGCCGCACTTCCCGCCTGCAGCGCTGCCCGCCTCGCCTGCTGCTCCCTGCCTGTGCACCGCCGCTTGCTCCTGCTGTGGCTGCTAGCTTCGCTCTAGCGCGTCCCCTCTGCTGCTGCTGCTGCTCTGCTGTGCCCTCACGCCTGAGCTATGGCCTCTATTCGCGTTCTTTCCTTCGATGCTGAGGGCCGTCCCGTGCAGTTCACTTCCTGGCTCGACGACCTGCAGTTGTATCTTATGAGCAATAGCACGGACCACATCTCCCTCTATGACTACGCGTCTGGTGCTGCCGCTGCTCCTGCTGCCACAGCCGAGCTTAGTGTACGTTCACAGTGGCAGACTCGTGACGCTGCAGCTCGCCTGGCTATTCGCAGTCACCTGCCGTTAGCTGAGCTAGAGCACTTTGGCGACTGCAAAACCGCTAAAGCCCTATACGACGCTGTCGTTGCTCGCTACTCCTCACCTGCCACAGCCGAGCTTAGCCGTCTCATGCTGCCTTACCTGTTCCCTGACCTGTCCGCCTTTGCTACAGTCGCCGATCTTATCACCCACCTTCGCACTAGTGATGCTCGCCTGCGTGCCGCCCTTCCCACCGAGTTCTGCGCTAAGAACCCCCCTCCCCTGTACTGGGCACTCCACTTCATAGTCACCCGTCTCCCTGACACCCTCAGCTCAGTGCGCGACTATTTCCTTGCTCGCTGTCCCACTGAGCTCACTGTCGCCCTCCTAGAGGAGAAGCTGCTAGCAGCCGAGAAGAGCATTGTAGCTGTAGGTGCTGCTCGCGGCGCTCCTCGCACCCCCATCTTTGAGGGGTGTTCTCCCTCTCCCCTCGCTCCCTCCTACGCTACTGCTGCTGCTGTTGACTTCCTTGGTGCTGAGTCTGCTGGCGCTGCTTCTGCTCCTGGTGGGAGGCGCCGCACCGGCAAGGGCAAGGGGGGCAAGGGTGGCGGGGGTGGCGCTGGGGGGGGAGGGGGTGGGGGAGGTGGGGGGGGAGGCGGTGCTGGAGGGAGCGGTGGCGGGAGTGCCGGTGGGAGTGGGGCCGGCGGCGGAGGCGGGGGCGGCGGCGGGAGCAGTGGCGGTGGTGGCAGCGGCGGCAGTGGCGGCGGTGGCGGTAGTGGCGGTGGCGGTGGCGGTGGTGGCGGTCGGAGCGGAGGTAGTGGCGGCGGTGGAGGTCGGAGTGGAGGCACCGGCTCGGGCCAGAGCTCCCAGCAGCAGCAGCGTCCCCAGTCGACCCAGCAGCTTCGTGAGTGGCTTGCTCAGCGTGGGACGTCGGGGGGCAGTGGCCGCTGTTCCTATGTCATTCGCACAGGTGATCGCAAGGGGCAGACGTGTGGAAAGTTCCACACTCAGTACCGCTGCTTCTTCCGCCTTGACGACGCTTGGCGTGAGGAGATGGGCGAGGATGTTGAGCGCCCTCGCTGGGCTGAGCTGATGAGGGCTGGGGTTGATATCTTTGCTCTTGACTATGATGCTATTATTGCTGCCATGTATGCATTGACTGTTAGTGCCGAGGGAGACTGTTACTTGTGTGTGCCGCCTGACCCAGGTATAGGGCCCGCTGCCCTAGGTACTAGTGAGTCTGCTCTCTCTGGTATGGTGCCCCCTGTACCTGCTCCCTCCAGCACTGTCCCTGCTGCTTGCGAGTCTGCTCTCTCAGGTACAGCACCCACAGAGACTGCTCTCTCAGGTACTGCACCGGCTGAGCCCTGTCACACCTTCACCCTTGACTCAGGTGCTTCCCGCTGCTTCTTTCGAGACAGTACTGAGCTCACACCGCTTCCTGCACCGGTCCCAGTCTCCTTGGCTGACCCCTCTGGGGGCCCGGTCCTTGCCCGGTCCACCACTGTGCTCCCTTGTCCGGCGGTTCCGTCTGGCTCGTTGACGGGTTTCCACCTCCCCTCGTTCTCGACGAACCTGGTGAGCAACGCTGTCATCCAGGATCAGTGGGTTGACACCTTTACCCCTGGAGGACAACGTGTGGCGATCTGCACGTGCTCCAGGACCGGCCGTCACCTGGCTACGTTTACTCGTCGGCCGGGGTCGAGTCTCTACACACTGACCACTGCGTCTCCTCAGGTCGCTGCTGTCGGTCAGGTGTCCGCGTCAGGTCTGGTAGCCCACGCCTGTGAGTGTCGTTCCCTGTCGCACCAGACTCTTCTCTGGCACCACCGCCTGGGTCACCCCTCCTTGCCACGCCTCCGTGGCATGCACCGTCGCCACCTTGTGTCTGGTCTTCCCAGGTCCCTCCCTCCCCTCCCTGCCTCGCCTGCGCCGCCTTGCCTTCCTTGCGTCGAGGGGCGGCAGCGCGCCGCTCCTCACTCCTCCTCGTTCCCCCCGACAGAGGCTCCTCTGCAGACCCTCCACCTGGACGTGTGGGGCCCAGCCCGCGTTCGTGGTCAGGGCGGTGAGCGGTACTTTTTGCTGGTTGTCGACGACTACTCGCGTTACACCACGGTCTTCCCCTTGCGCACCAAGGGTGAGGTTCCTGCTGTTTTGATCCCTTGGATCCGCACAGTTCGTCTCCAGCTCCGCCGCCGTTTCCGGACGGATCTTCCTGTCCTGCGTCTGTACTCTGACAGAGGTGGTGAGTTTTCCTCCGACCTCTTGAGGACCTTCTGTCAGGCGGAGGGCATCGAGCAGACCTTCACGCTTCCGGACTCCCCACAGCAGAATGGGGTTGCTGAGCGCCGCATTGGCCTGGTCATGGAGGTCGCTCGTACCTCCTTGGTCCACGCGGCGGCTCCCCATTTTCTGTGGCCGTTTGCTGTCCGGTACGCCGCGCATCAGCTCAACCTCTGGCCCCGTGTCTCCTTGCCGGAGACCTCGCCCACACTGCGTTGGACGGGAGAGGTTGGCGATGCGTCGCGCTTCCGGGTGTGGGGTGCTCGTGCCCTTGTCCGCGATACGTCCGCGGACAAGCTCTCCTCCCGCACGCTTCCCTGTGTCTTCCTTGGCTTTGTCCCTGACGCGCCGGGCTGGCAGTTTTACCACCCCACCTCGCGCCGGGTCTTCGCCTCTCAGGACGTCACCTTTGACGAGTCGGTCCCTTTTTACCGTCTCTTCCCCTACCGTACTGCCCCCCTCCCTCCCCCGCCGCTTTTCCTTGCTCCTGGTCCCCCTCCGGTAGACCCCCTTCCCCCTCAGGGTCCTGCTCCTTCAGGTGTCTCTCAGGTAGACCCTCCTCCCGTCGCTGAGCCTGTCGAGGTCACAGGTGACTCAGGTGCTGCTGCAGGTGGTGCTGCTGGGAGTGCTGAGCCTGCGGGTGCTGGGCCTGGGGGTGCTGGGACTACGGGTGCTGGAGCTGAGCCTACGGAGCCTCGGGTTGCTGCGTCTGGGGGTGCTCCGGTTCGGGGTGCTGAGCAGTCTCTCACACCGCAGCAGCTTCGTGACTGGTACGTCCGGCGCTTTCGCCGTCCTAGTGGCTCGGCTGGAGCTGGGGGTACTGGAGCTGCCGGGACTGGTTGTTCTGGGCGCACTACGACTGGAGCTGCTGGAGCTGGGGACTCTGGAGCTGGCGGCGCTAGCGGAGTTGTAGCTGCGGACCCTGGGGGTGGTGCTGCTGCTGGTGCTGCGGACCCACCTGGTGGAGCTGCTGCTGGAGCTGCGGACCCGAGCGGTGGCGCTGCTGCTGGTGCTGGGGACCCGGACGCTGGGGTTTCTTCTGCTTCTGGAGGCGCTGCGCGGCCGCGGCCGTACTTCGTACCGCTCCTTCAGCAGGTTCTTGGGCAGGCTCCTCCTCCTTGTCCTCCTCCCTCCGTAGAGTGTCCTCCGACTGTCCAGCCGCAGTCACAGTTACCGCCTGCCTCGCCTCTCCCTGCTCCCTCTCCTTACACTGGTCCCACAGGAGGTCTTACAGAGCGTCGTAAGCCTGAGTCTCGTCCTGCGTCGCCTGTCCGTACTGCTCGCACTGGTCGTCGTGTCCGTCGTGAGCGTCCTCCTCCTGTCCCCGGCACTCACTACATGACTCTGCGTCCCTCTACTGCTCCTCAGCGTGTCCCTCTACCGTCTCCTCCTGCGTCCTCTTTGCCTGCTGTTCCGGACCCTGAGTCTGACCGGTATCGTGCTGAGCACCCTACTGTCACGCGTCTCCTCGCTACTGTTGTCACTGACCCTACCTTTGAGTCCTCGGCTGCGTCTGCTCTGGTCGCTGAGTTGGTTGACTTTGCTGCTGCCTGTCGTCTAGACTACGCTGCTAGCCTGGTTGCTGCGTCTGAGTCTGCGTCTGTCTGTCCTCCGTCCGTCGGGGGTGAGTGTGCTCTTGGCACGGACGTCCTTGAGGACAGGCAGGAGGACTTTGACTCTCTCGCGGCTGCTGTACCTCATCTCGTGGCCTGGTTGCTTGCCCCTGAGGGAGACCCGGATGCACTAGACATCCCCACTCCGCGCACTTACGCAGAGGCGATCTCGGGTCCCTACTCCTCTCAGTGGCAGACAGCCATGGACGCAGAGATGGCATCCTGGAAGTCCACAGGCACCTACGTCGACGACGTTCCCCCTCCTGGGGCGAACATCGTCGATGGCATGTGGATTTTCAGGGTGAAGCGGCCGCCAGGTTCTCCGCCTGTCTTCAAGGCTCGTTACGTTGCTAGAGGCTTCAGTCAGCGTCAGGGGGTTGACTTCTTCCATACCTTCTCCCCCACCCCGAAGATGACCACTCTTCGGGTTCTGCTGCACGTCGCCGCTCAGCGTGACTACGAGCTTCACTCTCTTGACTTCAGCACAGCGTTCCTGCAGGGCAGCCTGCACGAGGAGATCTGGCTGCGCCACCCACCTGGCTTTACTGGGTCGTTTCCTCCTGGTACCCAGTGGAGCCTCCGCCGGCCAGTCTACGGTCTCCGCCAGGCGCCACGTGAGTGGCACGACACACTGAGGACTACACTTGCGGCTCTTGGGTTCGCGCCGTCTACTGCTGACCCGTCGCTGTTTCTGCGCACAGACACGTCGCTGCCGCCGTTCTACATTCTAGTGTACGTCGACGACTTGGTCTTTGCTACTGCTGACACTGAGGCACTCGCTCGTGTGAAGTCGGAGCTGCAGAAGAGACACACCTGCACTGACCTGGGTGAACTGCGTAGCTACCTTGGCTTGCAGATCACCCGGGACAGAGCTCGCCGCACCATCACCCTGACTCAGTCACACATGGTGCAGCAGGTCCTTCAGCGCTTCGGCTTCCAGTTCTCCTCACCACAGGCCACACCTCTGGCTACCAGCCACTCGCTCTCAGCTCCACCTTCGGACGAGTCCGTAGAGCCGAGTGGCCCGTACCCAGAGCTTGTAGGCTGCCTCATGTACCTGATGACTTGCACGCGACCTGACCTCGCGTACCCTCTTAGCATCCTTGCTCGTTACGTTGCGCCTGGGAGACACAGGCGAGAGCACTGGGAGGCTGCTAAGAGGGTGCTGCGTTACTTGTGCAGTACATCAGGCATGGGGCTGGTGCTTGGAGGACACGACAGAGTTGTTCTCACTGGTCACTCGGACGCTTCTTGGGTGGACGACTTGGCTACGCAGCGGTCGTCGCAGGGTTACACCTTCAGCCTTGGCTCTGGTTCTGTCTCGTGGCGGTCCACCCGTTCTTCTTCTGTTCTCAGCTCTAGTTGTGAGGCTGAGATCTACGCCACGGCCATGGCTGCACAGGAGTTACGCTGGCTCACCTACCTGCTGACTGACTTGGGAGAGCGGCCTAGTTCTCCTCCAGTTCTGTACGGCGACAACAAGGCGGCCCTTGCCTTGTGTCAGGAGCACAGACTGGAGCACAGGACGAAGCACATTGCTCTTCGCTACTTTCTTGCTCGAGAGCTGCAGCAGCGAGGTCAGCTTCGGCTTGTGTACGTGGACTCGAAGGCCAACACTGCTGATATCTTCACCAAGGCGCTCCCGCCTAGTGATCATCAGCGGCACTGTACTTCTTTAGGCCTTGTGTCCACGTTTCCTCACTTGCTCACTGCTTGACATTCTTTGTACTGTACTTTATATATATCTTGTTGCTTGTCTTGTACTATATCTAGCACTGCATGTGAACTGGCCTTGTGGCCTTTGCTTGTGCTCGGAGTGTGGTGACTTTGTGATCCACCCTGGGCTTGCGTTGCTTTGCTGGACTGGTCTTGTGACCCTTTGTTCTCCCCCACTTTGCCTATGGGGGTGTGTTAAATTGTAATGTGTTATATGTTGGTAGGCTGTAGTGGGGTAGCCAATATGGGGTACAACCCCAACTAGGGTTTCATATTTGTACCCAAACTTCTCCTAGTTCATTCATTCTTGCCTAGTGATTCTGATACAGGTAAGCTTACATAGAAGAACTACAGTCGTTCCTTGACATGCTCTCGTGAACCGTTTATTAAAACTGACGAGAGTGATGTGTCTCTGCCTGTTGGTGCAGGGAACCTCAAGAAGCCGCCTCCTGCGGTGGTAGTGAAGTGGATCTCGCGGGCATGGAAGGCAGTGCCCGCGGACCTCATCAAGCGCGCCTTTCTCACCTGTGGCATCAGCAACGCTCTTGACGGCAGCGAGGACTCGCTTGCCATGGCGCACAGGCGAAGCCAGCTGACTCGTGAAGTCGATGTCGATGACGACATCATCGCTGACGGCTTCTTTGGCAACAACTGCCAGGAGCCCGAGTCTGACGAGGAGGAGTAGGTAGCTAGGCTGTAGTCGGACTTGAGTAGCTGGTTCAACCTGAGTAGGCTGTTGTGTATGAACCTTGAAATTGATAGGGTGAAACAACTCTTGTTAGGAATTGTTTAAAAAATGTAATGTTCTGTGAAATTAGATTGATAAGTAGATAACAGACTTTGCACATGCGCTTATAATAAGTTCAGACCTGAAAAGGGGTGCGCTTCTAATCGAGGATCCTCTATAAGCGCCATGCTCCAGATAGAAGCGCCGGCGCCTTTAATCGGACGGCGCTTATATCCGGGGCCATACGGTACGAAGGATGTTTGACCCTGATTAACCAGCCTGAGTGTACCCCATAAAAACCTCCAGTTTGCCTAAATATACATACTAGATATCAATGCGGTTAGGGCATTTTGTACACTCTACGATGCATTAGCCTGTTACCTATTGTCCATGTGTGGCTTGATGTCAGAATGAACGGACTGGAATGAATGAACTAACAAGGAAGGCAGTACAAATAGTAAACCCTAGAGATCTGTACCCCATATGGTCTAACCCACTGTAGCCTAACAGCAACCAACACATATAATGTTTGACACACCCCCATAGGCAAAGCGGGGGAGAACAAGGGGTCACAAGACCAGTCAAGGCAAAGCAAGGCAAACAAGCTCAGGGTGGATCTCGAGGATTCCACACAAATTCCGAGCACAGACTAGTGGTCACAAGACCAGTTCACATGCAGGTTTATAACAGAGCAAGAGATACAGTGATCACAACCTAGCAAGAGTAAACATGCAGGTATATATATACATAGTGATCACAGAACAAGCAAAGTCAAGAGGTAAGCAAGTGAGGTCCAGTAGGCACAAGGCCTAGTAGAGTGCAGAAGCGCTGATGGTCACGAGGCTGAAGTGCCTTGGTGAACACATCAGCAGTGTTGGCCTCAGTGGCCACGTAGCGAATACAAAGCTGACCGCGCTGCTGCAGCTCACGAGCAAGGAAGTACCTCAGGGCGATGTGCTTCGTTCTGTGCTCCAGTCTGTGCTCCTCACACAAGGCAATGGCAGCCTTGTTGTCGACGTACAGTACTGGAGGAGAACGAGGCGGCTCTCCGAGGTCGGTCAGTAGGTAGGTCAGCCAGCGTAGCTCCTGGGCAGCCATGGCTGTAGCGTAGATCTCAGCCTCGCAACTGGAGCCGAGAACAGAAGACGAGCGTGTAGAGCGCCAAGAAACTGAGCCAGAGCCAAGGCTGAAGGTGTAACCCTGAGACGACCGCTGAGTGGCCTGGTCGTCTGCCCAAGAAGCGTCTGAGTGCCCTGTGAGAACAACTCGGTCTCGCCCTCCAAGCACAAGCCCCATGCCCGACGTACTGCACAAGTAGCGCAACACCCTCTTAGCGGCATCCATGTGCTCCTTCCTGTGACGGCCAGGAGCGACATAGCGTGCAAGGATGCTAAGAGGGTATGCAAGGTCAGGTCGAGTGCAGGTCATCAGGTACATGAGGCAGCCCACAAGCTCTGGATACGGGCCACTCGGCTCTACGGACTCATCCGAAGGCAGAGCTGAGAGCGAGTGACCGGTAGGCAGAGGAGTGGACTGAGGCGAGGAGTACGTGAAGCCGAAGCGCTGGAGAACCTGCTGCACCATGTGTGACTGAGTCAGGGTGATGGTGCGCCGTGCTCTGTCCCGGGTGATCCGCAAGCCAAGGTAGCTTGTCAGCTCACCCAGGTCTGTGCACGTGTGTCTCCTCTGCAGCTCCGACTTCACGTAGGCGAGTCCTGCAGTGTCAGCAGTGGCAAAGACCAAGTCGTCGACGTACACGAGGATGTAGAACGGCGGCAGCGAAGTGTCGGTGCGCAGGAACAGCGACGGGTCAGCTGTAGAAGGCGCGAACCCAAGAGCCGCAAGTGTAGTCCTCAGTGTGTCGTGCCACTCACGCGGAGCCTGGCGGAGACCGTAGACCGGCCGCTGAAGCCTCCACTGGGTACCAGGAGGAAACGACCCAGTGAAGCCAGGTGGGCGGCGCAGCCAGATCTCCTCGTGCAGGCTGCCCTGCAAGAAAGCAGTGCTGAAGTCAAGTGAGTGAAGCTCGTAGTCGCGCTGAGCGGCTATATGCAGCAGCACCCGAAGAGTAGTCATCTTTGGGGTGGGGGAGAAGGTCTGGAAGAAATCAACTCCCTCTCGCTGACTGAAGCCTCGAGCCACGTAACGCGCCTTGAAGACAGGCGGAGAACCCGGCGGCCGCTTCACCCTGAAAATCCACATGCCACTGACGATGTTCGCCCCAGGAGGGGGAACCTCGTCGACGTAGGTGCGTGTGGACTTCCAGGAAGCCATCTCGGCGTCCATGGCTGTCTGCCACTGAGAGGAGTAGGGACCCGCCATCGCCTCAGCGTAAGTGCGCGGGGTCGGGATGTCTGGTGCATCCGGGTCTCCCTCAGGGGCAACTAGCAAGGACACGAGACGGGGCAAAGCAGCAGCAAGACACTGGAACTCCTCCTGTCTGTCCTCAAGGACGTCCGTGCCAAGAGCACACTCACCCCCGACGGACGGAGGACAGACAGACTCAGACTCAGACACAGCAACAAGGCTAGCGGCGTAGTCTAGACGACAGGCAGCAGCAAAGTCAACCAACTCAGCGACCAGAGCAGACGCAGCCGAGGACTCAAAGGTAGGGTCAGTGACAACAGTAGCAAGGAGACGCGTGACAGTAGGGTGCTCAGCACGATACCGGTCAGACTCAGGGTCCGGAACGTCAGGCAAAGAGGACGTAGGAGGAGACGGTAGAGGGACACGCTGAGGAGCAGTAGAGGGACGCAGAGTCATGTAGTGAGTGCCTGGGACAGGAGGAGGACGCTCACGACGGACACGACTACCAGTGCGAGCAGGACGAACAGGCGACGCAGGACGAGACTCAGGCTCACGACGCTCTGTAAGACCTCCTGTGGGACCAGTGTAAGGAGAGGGAGCAGGGAGAGGCGAGGTAGGCTGTAACTGTGACTGCGGCAGGACAGGCGGGGGACACTCTACGGAGGGAGGAGGACAAAGAGGAGGAGCCTGTCCAAGAACCTGCTGAAGGAGCGGTACGAAGTACGGTCGCGGCCGCGCAGCGTCTCCAGAAACAGAAGAGACTCCAGCGGCCGGGTCCTCAGTACCAGTAGGAGCGCCAGCGTCCGGGTCCACAGCACCAGCAGCAGCGCCACCGCTCAGGTCCTCAGCTCCAGCAGCAGCTCCACCGTCCGAGTCCTCAGCACCAGCAGCAGCTCCACCGTCCGGGTCCTCAGCTCCAGCAGCAGCTCCACCGTCCGAGTCCTCAGCACCAGCAGCAGCGTCACCGCCCGGGTCCTCAGCTCCAGCAGCAGCTCCAACGTCCGAGTCCTCAGCACCAGCAGCAGCTCCACCAGGCGGGTCCGCAGCACCAGCAGCAGCTCCAACGTCCGGGTCCTCAGCACCAGCAGCAGCGCCACCCCCAGGGTCCGCAGCACCAGGAGCACCACTCCGAAGACTGCAGCGGCGTGTGTACCACTCGCGGATCTGCTGAATGGGGGGGAGCTCCTGGGTAGGAGGGGAAGTACCGGGACGAGCTCCAGCAGCACCTCTCCGGAGGCGGCAGTACTCGAGGTACCTCTCCTGCAGCTGCTGGGAGGAGAGGGCTCCTCCAGGTGTAGCACGCGCAGGCTCAGCACCCCCAGACTCAGCACCCCCAGACTCAGCACCCCCAGGCTCAGCACCTCCAGGCTCCGCACCTCCTGGCTCAGCACCCCCAGGCTCCGCACCCCCAGACTCAGCACTCCCAGGCTCAGCACCCCCAGACGCAGCACCCCCAGGCTCAGCACCCCCAGACGCAGCACCCCCAGGCTCAGCACCCCTAGCAGGACGAGAGTCAACAGCTACCTCGACAGGCTCACCCGGGTCTACCTGGGACACACCTGAGGGAGCGGCACCCTGAGGGGGGAGGGGGTCTGGTACCTCAGCACCTGGAGCGAGGAAGAGAGGCGGGGGGGGGGAGCGGGGCAGTGCGGTAGGGGAAGAGGCGGTAGTAGGGGACGGACTCGTCAAAAGTGACGTCCTGAGAGGCCAGGACACGACGCGAGGTGGGGTGGTAGAACTGCCAGCCAGGGGCGTCCGGGACAAAGCCAAGGAAGACGCAGGGGACAGTGCGACGGGAGAGCTTGTCCGCGGACGTGTCGCGGACAAAAGCTCGGGATCCCCAGACCCGAAAACGCGACGCATCGCCAGCCTCTCCCGTCCAACGCAGTGTCGGAGAAGTCTCGGGCAAGGAGACACGGGGCCAGAGGTTGAGCTGATGCGCAGCGTATCGGACTGCAAACGGCCACAGAAAATGGGGGGCAGCCGCATGGCTCAAGGAGGTACGAGCGACCTCCATGACCAGACCAATGCGGCGCTCAGCAACCCCATTCTGCTGTGGAGAGGCCGGAAGCGTGTACGACTGCTCAATGCCCTCCTGCTGACAGAAGGCCTCCAATAGGCCAGAGGAAAACTCCCCACCTCTGTCAGAGTGCAGACGCAGGACAGGGAAGTCGGAGCGGAAACGCTCACGGAGCTGGAGACGAGATCTGCGGATCCAAGGGATCAAGACATCAGGGACGTCACCCTTGGCGCGCAAGGGGAAGACCGTGGTGTAGCGCGAGAAGTCGTCAACAACAATCAGGAAGTACCTCTCCTGACCCTGACCACGGACGCGGGCTGGGCCCCACACGTCCATGTGGAGCGTCTGCAAGGGAGCAGTCGTCGGGGGAAAGGAGGAGGAGTGAGGAGCGGCGCGCTGCCGTCCCTCGACACAGGGAATACAGGGAGGAGCAGGCGAGTCGGGAAGGGGAGGGAGCACCCTGGGAAGACCAGCAACAAGGTCCCGTTTGTGCATGGCCCGAAGGCGCTGCACAGACGGGTGACCAAGGCGGTGGTGCCAAAGGACAGTCTCATGCGTCAGAGAGCGACACGAGCAGGGGGCGGACAGCTGACCTGACGCAGACGCAGACGCGGACGCAGCTACCTGAGGGGACTCAGTGGTCAGTGTGTACAGGTCCGACCCCGGCTCCCGAGTGAAGGTAGCCAGGTGGCGACCCGTCCGAGCACACGTGCAGTGTGTCACGCGCTCGTAGGCAGGGGTGAACTGGTGAACACCCCCGTCCTGGAGCGCACTACCTGCCACCAAGTTCGTAGAGAACGAGGGGAGGTAGAGACCTGACAGCGTGCCGGACGGGACCGCCGGACAAGGAAGGACAGTGGAGGAGGTCGCAATGACCGGACCCCCAGAGGGGTCAGCAAGGGAGACAGCAACTGGCCGAGCTAGTGGCTCAAGGACAGTGCGGTCACGAAAGAAGGAGCGAGAAGCACCTGAGTCCAGTGTGAAAGTGTGCAGTGCTGCAGTCGACTCAGTACCAGGGGGGACGGACGCACGAGCACCTAGGGCAGCAGCCTCACCAGGACCTGTGGGAGGAGACGCACTAGCACCTAGAGCGGCAGCCGGACTGGCCTGAATGCCCGGGTCGGGCGGAACACGCAAGTACTGAGCACCCTCTCCACTAATAGACATCGCATACATGGCAGTGAGAATAGCATCAAAGTCTAAAGCCCAAATATCAACACCCCTCTTTTCCAGATCAGCCCAGCGCGGCAGCTCAGTGGCAGCAGGAAACTGAGTGCGCCACGCGTCGTTAAGGCGCGCGAAGCAGCGCTGCGTGGGGTGCGGCCTCCCACACTGCTGGCCGCTGCGGTCACCTGTGCGAATGACGTACGTGCAGATAACGCTACGCTGCGCATACCACTCACGGGCGGCCTGAAGCGTCGGGGCGGGCTGCTGACTCTGCCCTCCGCCAGTGCCTCCACGACCACCACCCCCACCGCCGCCGCCCCGGCCACCTCCACCCCTGCCGCCGCCACGACCACCTCCGCCTCCGCTGCCACCTCCGCCACCACTCCCACCGCTGCTGTCTCCTCCCCCACTGCCGCCACCAGTCTCCCCAGCCGCGCCTCCACTCCCACCGCCTCCACCCCCACCTCCTCCGCCACCACCCCCACCCCTGCCCCCTTTGTTCCTGCGGCGCCCGCTCGAAGCAGACGCGGTCCCGACCTTCTCAGCACCAAGAAGGTCGACAGCAGCAGCAGAGGCGACAGAGGGGAGGAGGGGGGAAGGGGAACACCCCTCAAAGAACGGGGTGCGGGGGTCGCCACGAGAGGTGCCTACAGCGACGATGCTCGCCTCAGCTGCAAGCAGTTCCTTCTCGAGGAGGGCAACAGTGAGCTCAGTGGGGGAGCGAGAGAGGAAGTGGTCCCTGACTGCGCGCAGAGAGTCAGGGAGGCGGGTGACGATGTGGTAGAGAGTGATCCAGAGTGGGGGGGGGTTGCTAGTGAGAAACTCGGCAGGCATAGCAGCGCGAAAGCGGGCCTCACTAGTCTTAAGGTGGGTGATGAGGTCTGCGACAGTGTGAAAGGAGGCTAGGTCGGGGAACAGGTAGGGGAGAGTGAGGCGGCCTAGCGTGGCAGAAGCGGGTGAGGAGTAGCGGGCAACTACAGCGGTGTAGAGGTCCTTAGCAGTCTTGCACTGGCCGAAGTGCTCGCGTTCGTCTAGCGGCAGGGAGTTGCGAATAGCAAAGCGAGCATGCGCATCACGGGTCTGCCACTGGGAACGCAGAGTGCTGTTAGCAGTCGAGTCAGGGGCAGTGGCATGGCCTAGGGCGTGGTCGTACAGTGAGATATCTTCCTTGGCAGTGAGCTGTAGGAACAGGTGCAGGTCATCGAGCCAGGTTTCGAACTTCACTGGACGGCCCTCGGCATCGAAAGCTAGAACTGGCGGACTAGCCATAGTGACAGTAGCAGTAGGAGCAGTAGGAGTAGCAGTAGGATCAACAGGGCTGCTAGAACGGTCGACGCGGCTCGGTCGGGCGGCGCGGCTCGGTTCAGGTAGGGCGGCGCGGCTCGGTTCGGGCTGCGCGGCTGCGCGGAGCCGCTAAGAGGGGCGGGACGGGGTCGCGGGGGCCTCTAAGCGGGGCTCGACGGGGCCGTGGGGCCGCTAAGCGGGGCGCAGCGGGGTCGAGGGGCCGTGTGGTGGCGGGCGACGGGGCCGCGGGGCCTCTAAGCGGGGCTCGACGGGGCCGTGGGGCCGCTAAGCGGGGCGCAGCGGGGTCGAGGGGCCGTGTGGTGGCGGGCGACGGGGCCGCGGGGCCTCTAGACGGGGTGCGCGCGGGGTCGACGGGGCCGTAAGCGGGGCGCGCGCGGGTCGACGGGGCCTCCGTGTGGTGGCGGACGACGGGGCCGCGGGGCCTCTACACGGGGTGCGCGTGGGGTCGACGGGGCCGTAAGCGGGGCGCGCGTGAGTTCGACGGGGCCGCGGGGCCACTAGGCGAGGCGCGACGGGGCCGCGGGGTCTCTAAGCGGGGCGCGATCGACGGGGCCAGCGGGGCCGGGAAAAAAAAAAGAAAGCGCTCGAGGGCGCTAAGGGGGGAGGCGCTAAAGCGCACTCCGATAGTAGGGCGCACGAGGGCGCTAGTAGGTAGTAGGTAGTAGGTAGTGGTGGGCCCGAAGAGAAGTTAGGTCCTAGCGAAGGACCTGCTCTGAAACCATGTCAGAATGAACGGACTGGAATGAATGAACTAACAAGGAAGGCAGTACAAATAGTAAACCCTAGAGATCTGTACCCCATATGGTCTAACCCACTGTAGCCTAACAACAACCAACACATATAATGTTTGACACTTGAGTGTTTGAGCAGCGTGTTACCTATTGCTGAGGTGAGCTGACAAAGCCCTAAGGATCTTTTAGAGTCTAGTCCTTGTATGAATTCCTGTACCGTATTCCCCCGGATAAAACACCCGGGGGTATTATGATAACCACTGGGAAAAAATGGGGGGGGGTCTCCTCAACGGAAAATCCTACATAATTCCCGGGTCTATTCATACGACATTTTTTAATATAAGGATTTTGAAAAATGGACAGCATTGCTGTTTTCGAAGTTGGTTAACCAGCACATTCAGAGGCGGGAACGCGATTTTTGGCATGCGACATTGACCACCCTGAAGATGGCATGTGTCACCTCTCTGGCCAAAGATTCGCCAGCGTGGCGACAGTGAAATTGTGGGAGGGGGGAATCTCAGCAGATATCATAGAGGGAAATTTCGTAGAGGGAGGGATTTTCGCGTCTTCCCGTACTTGCACGCACTCGTTATCAGCTATTATAATAAGAAATCTATATGAAAAGGGGGGTGTTATGGAGAATCACCCCAAAAGGGGGGTATAGTACCAACGGGGTCGAATGTAACACCCACCACGCATAAGCTACCCAGCGTACTATTCGGCCTGTGTGTTTTATCCGGGGGAATACGGTACTAGTAAACTGAGAAACAATAAATAATAATCATAAGGAATACATAGTCTAGTGAAGTACCTATTTGATTATATACCTTTTCACGAACAGTGCTACGGTTTTTTTCGAGTCGACTCCTGGAGCGATACCATACTTTCCCGTGTCATGCAAACAGTCACGAGACTCTTTGCGCTACTGCCTGTAACTTACGCGAAGGGACACATGCTAGAGTAACAAACTTATGATGATACTACGATACTTCTGTAGTTACTTTGAACTAATGAATTTCATGCATTATTTACTTACTCCAGCACTCCCCTTCAAATCTTGGGTTCGATGTAGTCGGTATTATTGTTGATGTGGCCGAGTCCAGACAGCGGCATGCAGTACTAGAATTTTGGACGAGGCAGTCGCTTGGTCAAGTTGTCTGCAGCCTAGTCAGGCAGTATCAAAGTAGCTTAGCAGAATGTCGAGTAGGTCAAAGCAAAGAGATACAAGTTCGACCCCAAGAGAGCGTTGTACCTTTGGCAACTCACTATAGCCTAGACTAAATAATAATATATAAATGATAAAAATATTTGACACAACCCCATAGGCTACGTGACGGGCATCAAAGCAAGCAAGTGAAACAAATGGTCAAAAGATCGGTCAAGAGAAACAAGATAACACTCATGGTGGATCTCACCATCACCACACATTATGAGCACAAGCAAACGGCCACAAGGCCAGTTCAGAGCAAAGCTAATACAAGCGAACACGAGTGTCAACAAGTCATAACTGCACACAGAACATGTGGTGTGTTCACCTGGCGCCAAGGCCTTGGTGAAGATGTACACGGTGTTGCCTTTGAAGACACAAAGTCCAGGCACGCTTGGCCGCGACGCTGCAGCTCTCGTAGGAGGAAGCACCTCACGTCATTGTGCTTCAACCTGATCTCCAGTCGAGGCTCGCGACACAAGAGAATCATGGCCGTTTTGTCAGCAAACAAGGTCGGAGCACATCCGGTCAGCACAACTGGCTTGCTCACACCAAGCACAAGCCCCATGCCTGATGTAGTCGCCAGGTACTTCGCCACCCTCACAGCAGCCATCCAGTGAACAGAACGGTGTCTCCGACTCGCAACAAAATAAGAGAGAACGCTGAGGGGAAAGGCGAGGTCCGGACACGTACAAGTCATCAGGTACATGAGGCAGCCCACAAGCTCTGCGTAGGGACCACTAGGCTCGAACGGCTCGTCAGGAAAAGGCCCAGTGAGTCTGTGGTCTACAGCAAGAGGAGTGGGCTATGCGGTGGCCTGAACCGCTAAAGGACCTGCTGCACCATGTGTGAATGTGAGAGTGTAATGGTGCAAGCGGCTCTGTCCCTGGTGATCTGCACGCCGAGGTAGCGCTGCAGTTTACTGAGGTCAATGCACGTGTGTCTCTTTTGCAGTTCGGACTTCACCGCAGTCAGAGCTGTCAAGTCATTGACATAGACCAGGATAAAGAACGGAGTGAAGCCGGAGCCAACAAACATCTACGGGTCGGCAGAAGAAGGGTGAAACACAAGGTCACAAAGTGTGGAACGCAGAATGTCGTGCCACTCACGGGGTGACTAGTGGATACTGTAGACTGGTCACCTCAGGTTCCCACGAAACCAGGAGGACGTCGCAGCCAGATCTCGTTGAGCAGTCGTCCCTGAAGAAAAGCAGTGGAGAAGTCGAGAGAGTGTAGCTCGTAGTCTTGCTGTGCTGCTATGTGAAGTAACACCCGAAGAGTAGTCATCTTCGGGGTCGGGGCGTGTCAGAGGTCCACTGGTGATCCCCGATTGATCCTAGGGAAGGGTTACAGGCACGTTGGCCTGGGGGGTTATGGGCGCACTCACCCGCTACACAAACAAGCCCTTTTATCCCAGTGGTTAGTGACTGGGATTCTGACAGTCAGGGCGAAGGTATGAAAAAAGTCAACTCCCTCGCTCTGTCTGAAGCCCCTCGCACTAACTGAAGCCCCTCGCCACATAGCGCACCTTGAACACTGGTGGTGATCCAACCGCCCGCTTCACCTTGAAGAGCCACATGCCATCGACAATGTTTGCCCAGGGACGGGGGACTATGTTGATGTACGTGCCTGTGGATCTCCATGACCCCAACTCTCCATGGCCGCCTTCCACTGAGAGGCCCACGGCCCTGACACTGCCTCGCGGTACGTCAAGGGCGTTGGGGTCTCCATCGGGGGGAAGCAGCTGCCAAGAACTCCAGCTCAAACTGCCTGTCCTCTAGGACGTCACAGCTAAGTGCAAACTCACTCCGGCGGACAGAGGACGAGGAGGAAGAGCAGCCACCACATGGGTGGCGTAGTCAAGGCGGCGGGTGGCGGCAAAGTCAGTGTCAGCAGTAGTATGAGCTGAGACAGACGACGGAGAGGCACGAGGGTCCGTGACAAGAGAGGCGAGAACAAGTGTGACAACAGGGCGAGGACTAGAACAAAACAAGACAGTTTGGAGATCGTAAGAAGAGACAAGGGACGAGCACGTTTGGGACAATGAATGGTCCAGTCGTGCGAGACAAAAGGAGGAGGCGACGGTGACCGAGGGGGAGGGAGGAGGAAACGTAGGACTGTACGTGGTAGGAGACTGTAAGAGGACAGGAGGAGAGGAAGGTAGTCCAATGGCCCGAAGGCCCCTCCGAGGAGGGAACAGCTGCTGCAAATGCTGCTGCTGCTGCTACTGCTGCTGCTGCTGCTGCTGCTGCTGCTGCTGCTGCTGCTGCTGCTGCTGCTGCTGCTGCTGCGGCTGCTGCTGCTGCTGCTGCTGCTGCTGCGGCTGCTGCTGCTGCTGCTGCTGCTGCTGCTGCTGCTGCTGCTGCTGCTGCTGCTGCTGCTGCTGCTGCTGCTGCTGCTGCTGCTGCTGCTGCTGCTGCTGCTGCTGCTGCTGCTGCTGCTGCTGCTGCTGCTGCTACGGCTGCTCCTCCTTCTCCTGCTGCTCCTGCAAGTCCAACTTCTGCAGCTCCCGCCTCTCGCGCTCCAACCGCTCCTGCTCCTCACACTCACGGCGGCGAGTCGCCTTGAGACGTGTGTCGTGGCGTTGGGGAGGCGTAGTAGTAGTGCCTCTAGCACCAGTCTCCTCAGGAATAGCACCGCCAGCTCCAGCACCCCCAGAATTAGCACCTCAAGTGCCAGCACCTCCCACTCAAACACCCCCAGACCTAGCACCTCCAATGTCAGCACCTCCAGCTCCAGCACCCCCAAAACCGGCACCACTAGCTCCAGCACCCATCAAACTAGCACCTCCAGTGCCAGCACCTCCAGACCCAGCACCCCTCAAAGGAGCACCCCCAGACCGTGCACCTCCAGTGGCAGCACCTCCAGCTCCTGCACTTCCTGAGTCTACAATAACCTGTCGTGGACGTGCCGACAGCTGCAGGGGGGACTGTCAGGAGGACTGCTAGGAGGAAGACGCTACCTGATGCACGACCGAGGGTAGAGGGGTAGCGTGAGACACACCTGACGCGGCAGGACCAGGGGGGGGCGGGGGTACTGGAGGAGCGGGAGCAAGAGGAGGAGAGGGTGCTAGGAAAAGAGGTGGAGGAGGGACTAGGAGACCTCGACAGGGGTACCGGACGTAGTAGGACACATACTTGTCAAACCGGAGGTCACGGGAGTCTAAAAAATGGTGGAGAGGCGAGTGGTAAAAGGAAGACACAAGGGATGGCGCGAGCCAAGAGCTTGTCTGCAGAGGCATCGCTGAGAAGTGCAAGGCAGCTCTAGACACGAAAGGCCGACCCATTATCAGGGGAACCTGTCCAAAGATTGATCGGTGAAGCCCACGGCCACAAGACATGTAGCTGGAGGTTCAGCTGGTAGGCTGCGTAGCGAACAGCGTAGGGCTACAGAAAATGGGGCGCACGGGCATGGATCATGGAGATGCCGGCAATATCCATGACCAAGCCAATGCGGCGTTCAGCAACCATTCTGCTATGGGGACTCTGGCGTCCAGGACTGCACAATACCCTGCTCGCCGCAGAATCCGGCAAGCACGTCGGAGCGAAGCTCACCCCCATGGTTGGAGTGGAGACAACTGACGAGCCACCGGATCAGTGTAGAAGTGACTTCGGACTGCTTCGCAAAAGGAAAAACCGTGGTGTACCTGGAGTAGTCGTCAACGACCACTAGAAAGAAGCGCTCCCGCCCGGGCCCAGCACGAGGGGCTGGGCCCCAAACGTCCAAGTGGAGGGTCTAGAAGGGAGCGGTGGTCGGACGAAGGGATGAAGTGTGAGGAATGACACTCAGCCGACCCTTGACGCAAGGAGTGCACGGCGGCGCAGGCAAACAGGGGAGCATGGGAGACCCGCGGGGGAGACCAGAGGCTGGCTGACCATGCTACGGAGGCGTGGGAGGGACGGATGACCAAGACGGCGATGCCACAAGACTGTCGGGTGGAAGAGTAACAAGAGCAGGATGCGGTAACTAGACCAGATACAGTAACCTGGCCGGACACAGCAACCTGACTGAACACAGTGTGCAGAACGAAAAGACATTAGTGAGGCTCCCTGATGAACGTGGCAAGAGCTGCTCCGGCAGAAGCGTCTGTATAGATCGCATTCCTCCCGTGCACAAGAAAAGTGACTGTGATCCCATGGTCCTGAAGGTATCCAACACCCACCAAGTTCCGAGAGAACGAGGGGATGTAGAGACCAGCGAGGGAACCAGAGGGGACAGGCAGGCACGGGAGGGTGGTAGAATTGTGAGCGACTGTTGGTCCTGAAGTAGGATCAACCAGAGCAACTGAGACCAAAGCAGCAAGAGTTGTGACAGTGGTGTAGTCATGGAAGAAGCATTGGGACGCGCCAGAGTCCAGCGTGAATGAGACAGACGCGTCAGCAGTTGTCACAGCCCCACTAGTAACTACACAAGCACCTACACTAGAAGCACAAGCACCTACATTAGCAACAGGCAAGGGTCCCAAGCTAGGTACACGCAGGTCAAGAGATCCATACGTGACAGAATAAACAGTAAAAGAATGTTTGATCAAGAGAAACCTTATTTAAAATGACAAACCGATGTCGAGACAGCACCGTGTGTCGCAGAGGCCTATCCTTTCTCAGTTTTCGCTGCTCAATTGTTTGAAACACCATATCTTCCTAATTGAAGTTACGAATGATACCAAGTTGGTCCTGTGTCCTTACAATATAGTAAATGAATGTTTGATCAAGAGAAATATGTAAAAAATGACAAACGGGTGTCGAGACGGCAACGCGTGTCGCACAGGCCTATCCTTGCATAGTTTTTTGCTGCTCAGCTGTAAGAACACCATAACAGGACTATCCATCATCATTACAATATAGTAAATAAGCGAATGATAAGCAGAAACATTGTTTAAAATGACAAGCACACGTCGATAAGACATTGTGTGTCGCACAGGCCTATCCTTGCACAACTATCCTTCCTCGAATATTTGAAACACCATACCTTCTGAACAGATGCTATAAATGGCCCCAAATAGTAAAGGAATTATTGATAAAAAGAATCATCTTTTGAAATAACAAACGGACGTTGAAACGACACCACATATCAGCCATGCTTATCCTTGCATAGGTTTCCCTACTCAATAGTTTGAAACACCATTTCTTTCTACCAGATGTTGCGAATGATACTAAATCTGTTTAACATCCTTCTAATATAGTAAATGCTTGAATGATCAAGAGAAACTTTGTTTAAACTGACAAAGGGATGTTGAGAGGGCACGACATATCGCTCATGCCTTTCCTTGTACAATTCTCCCTACTCAATAGTGTGAAACACTCATATATTCCAATTAGATGCTGCAAATGGCACCAAACCTGTCTTACATCCTTGCATTATATTAAATAAATGAATCTTCAAGAGAAACCTTGTTTAGAATGATAATCGGACGTCGATTAACTCCTGACCATTCTAGAATTCCACTTCAACTTTTCAGTTGAACGAACCTTTCAGGTCTGCCAATGCACACGAGGCTTTTTTTTTCAGCAAATCAGGTTTCCTTGTGGCATCTGCGGAAGCGCAACTCCTGCCACGCGAGGTTATTGGGGCCACGATGCGAATTCTAACACATCCCTTGTAGTGCGTAAACTGCTCCGTGGGTGCAGTGCTGGTATGTGTGGTTCAGACCAAAAATTCCACTTCAATTTTTCCGTAACTCCTAATGATAGCCGACTCGACCTTACTCTCCCTCGTGGGGGACGATGTCAGTTCAAAGTCATACCTATTTAAACGTATCTCATAACATTCTGTTTTGTCCTTGTTTTTATTATTTATTCGTTTATAGGTTTGCGAACCTTACTGAGATGGCCATACTACCAGGCAATGAGATGTGGTCTTTTCCCAACCAACTTCTTCGGTTGTGGCTCTGGTAAGAACTAAACGTCGTTCAGTCACAGCATTACTTATATTGTTTGTTCCTAGGATGTTGTCTTGCGGGTCGTCCATGATATGCTCAGCCACTGTGATGATGCTGACTAGTCTCCACGGGCAGGTAAGCCTACCATTGTTTTTACTTGTTATGTCACTCACTGTTATCTTTCCCGTTGTGCAGCGCCTTATTAGATAGGTCCAGCTGAGTCTACCAAGACTTCATCTTTAAGCCTGAGTGGTTGTTATCCAACGGTTAGGCCGTATGTCTAGATAATGCATATTAATGTGCATGCCTCTGTCAGGTCAAGTGTGGTACATGCTGCAGCAACGGTGAAGCTATATTATAAAATAAAAATAAAACTTAGGTGTTTGGTTTCTGATCGATCCTGTGTCATTTTAGTACTAACATGTTTTTGAAAATATATTTTAAAATTTGAAAGGTTCGTAGTGTAACTTTTGGTTCTTGAAATACAATTTCATTTGCGGGGTTCGTAGTGTAAATTTAGAATTATGGTTGTAACATAGTATATGGTAACCTTGTAAACTTGATATTTATTTTATATGAATGTTTGAATATGAAAACAAACGACCGAAGGTGTAACCAGTAACGCATCTTCGTTTCCTAAGCACGATGTCGCTGCCCAATCAGAATTGCCAGTCAATCACCAATACGAATCGTGTGCCTTGTTGAAATCTAGCGAAATTCACCAGTTGAATTGCGAGCTTGTGAACTGACCCCGCAAATACGAGCATCATACGTATGTGAGGTGAAGAGAAAAAAACATTTAAAGTTACAAAAGGGTAGTTTCTGCTCTAAAAGGCACATTGTACACGAGCATTACATGTATGCAAGGCGCATGGAGTTCAGAGATAAAGTTACTGGAAGGTGGCTTCTGTTCTGATCGAGATCTGCGGTTACAATTTGTCGGCCAATTCTCGCCCGTTTCGAAGTGTCAATTGGGTATTTTTTTACTGTCAATTGGGTATGCATTGTTCAACAAACTCTCAGGAGACACACATAATCTTTCCGGTGCCTATTGATAGCCCATTTTTTTTTATGTATGAGTTAAACGGGTGATGAGAAACGGGGGGAGCCGAAAACTGTCGAGAGAATTAGGCAAAAGAGGACTGAACTAGCAAGAATGGGGATACAAATAGCAAACCCTAGAAGGGTTGTACTCGCTACAGAGCACCCCACTACAGGCTAGAGCATAATATTCTGACACACCCCCATAGCCAAAGTGGGGTGTAATCAGCAGAGGAAACAAAGCAGTACAAGCTCAGGGTGGATCACGATGTCACCACACATTCTGAGCACAAGCAAGAAGCAATAGTTTAAGGTGCACAATTATGAGCAAAGCTAGAGGCAGTCACAAAAGGGGCAAGTGAGGAGGAGGAGGGCTAGCGAGAGGAGAGTAGATAGGAGGCGACGACTGAAGCTGCAGACACACGGGCAACAGACGGCTCTGGTGCGACAACGTGGCTACCGGGAATGAGTGCCCCGGAGTACAGGAGTAACAGGCTCCGCGGCTAATATGCGCGGCAGGAGCAACGGACCCACAGGCGACGGCGCAACCGGCTCTCTGAGCTACCGGGAATGAGTGCCCCGGAGTACAGGCGCTGCGTACGACACGACGGCAACCTCCGCTCAACCTCCTCCAACTGTCCCACACCCCTCGACACACACCCCCTGCTTCAAACCCTAGCTCCACTCCGACGGTACCCCCCTTAAACCCCAAACCCTAGGCTCCCACACACCACCCCCCTCAGCGGCAGCTGTAGCAGAGGGAGACGAGGGAGGAGGAGGAGCAGGGGGAGGAACTCACAACCGACACCCCCATAGCCGCCACCCCCACACTCTCCACCCCCAAACCCTAAAACGGGCGGAACGGGGGAAGGAGCGCGGGGGACGGCGAGGGGGACGGCGCGCGGCCCCCAGGACGCCACCACGGGGCAGCGAGGGGCCGCGCGCGGCTCCTTAGGGCGCCGCGACGGGAATTGGGGGGGGGGGGGGGGGGGGGGGGGGGGGGACGGGACCGAGGGGCCGCGGGCGACGGGAAAGCGGGGCCGCGGGCGACGGGATCGGGGGGACGCGGGGGGGCGCGGGCGACGGGACCGAGGGGCCGCGGGCGACGGGAAAGCGGGGCCGCGGGCGACGGGATCGGGGGGGGGGGGGGGGGCCGCGGGCGACGGGAAAGCGGGGCCGCGGGCGACGGGATCGGGGGGACCGCGGGCGACGGGACCGAGGGGCCGCGGGCGACGGGAAAGCGGGGCCGCGGGCGACGGGATCGGGGGGACGCGGGCATCCCCCACGGGAGGAAACCGCCGCGCGCCTCGGGGCGCACGGCGGGGAGAAACCCGCCGCACGCCCCGAGCGCGCGGCGGGATGAAAAATCCGTAAAAAAAAATTCGCGGCAGGAAGGAGGCGTCGCGCGACCAGTAGAACAGCAGCGGAAGCATTTGGTGGTGGGCCCACCCACAGGATCGACCCAACAGGATCGTCCTGCTCTGATAGCATGTCGAGAGAATTAGGCAAAAGAGGACTGAACTAGCAAGAATGGGGATACAAATAGCAAACCCTAGAAGGGTTGTACTCGCTACAGAGCACCCCACTACAGGCTAGAGCATAATATTCTGACAAAAGCAAGATTGAGAAATGCGCTGATCTGAAAACGGGGAGCAGAAAGCGAGAGCTAATATGCTGAGATGAGAGCGGGGCTCGAAACGTGGGTGCTGGTTGCGCTGAGCTGATAGCGGATCCTAAACGTATGTGGGAGCTGGTAGCGCTATTGGTTTGATGCACTGATCAACATGGATTTTGGTGAAAGTCCGGCGACGTCCGTACGTCATTATGCGTGGAGCAGTCAGTGGCGATTTTCGAGGCGAGGGCCATGACGATCTCAACCCCGTATTGCAGATCGGCTATAATGCATCAGCGCTCAACGGAAAGCGACGAGGCCGTAGCAACGAGGCGAGCGCGACGCAACGAAAGCGACGAGGCAAAATAAACACGGCAATAATGACGAGGCGATAGCGACAAGGCTAAAGCGCCATTACAAAAGCGACAAGGCGAAAGCGACTATTTCATCAGAGATGATGCGAAAGCGTGCCAGCCCGTAGCAACGATGAATGCAAGATGCACCACGGTCAAGTCCGCGAGAAGGCGAGCAGACGGCGGTGATGGTCGGCGCTCCAGAATGAAACTCTGTGCACTATGCACAAAGTGGCCGTGAGAACAGAGTAACGAAGTGTGTAAGAATGCGATAGTGATTTGCAATCATCGCCAAAATAGGAGCTACGACAATCTATTGAGGCTTTGCGGAGCGTTATTCTATTGAAGTCTGTTTTATCTACTTTTGTGTTTCTACGAAAAAAGGTAGGCCTCACTGTCGGGCCAGTTTTGGTATACGAACTCGATGTGGGTCAAGTTCTAAACCAAATGAAATCGTTTCCGCTGTTGGCTTGGAAAACCCCCACCCCCTCCCGAAACCTTCCGCTCAAATTGTTCGTTTCTCCGTAGGGCCAAAGTTGTGGAGACAAGTGTTACCCCATTTTCTAGGGATAAACCTTTGCCTGTCCTTCGAGGTATGTACAACGCCGCTTTAATCACCCAACCTTTGCTCACCTTGCACATCCTTGGTAGGAGCTTGTGGTTCGGTTCGACTGGTTCCTTATATTGTGCCATGTAGGATGATGTCGATTACAAGGCCATTGTTATGCAACCTATTCTTTACCCAGCATGCCATCCCCAAGGCACATCCCCAATACCTCAATGAAGACCGCTATCCGCCAGCATAGTCCTTACGATATCTAAGAGTGACCTCACCCTTTTTGCAATGTTGTTGTGTTGTGAGGTGTACGGTACCATCAACTACCTCAACATCCCCTTCGTACGCAGAAAAATGTTGAACTTTGCATTCACAACTCCCCACCGTTGTCGGTCCTTAAGACCTTCAGCTGCTTCCCACTCTGCCTTTCAGCTCCCACCTTCAAGTCCAAAATACTGGAAGTCACCTCTGTCGTGTCCTTGATCTTTGTCACCCACGTGTGCCTAGTCCATAGGTCAGTGAAAGTGACAAAGCACCAGCTTCCGTGCCTAGAAGTTTCCCTCCATGGCCCACACACATTAACTCCCACCATAGGGCTCCTGAATCTGGTGTACGGGATGGGGAGGTCTAGAGATTTTGCCTACCACACACTTGTTGCAGCTCCCCTTACTCCCATTTCCCCTCCTTTCAGCTCCGCACCAGTTGCCATGCCCTTCTTCACTAGCTCCTTAATTCGCTCTATCCTTGCATGACCTAGACGCATGGTTTCTAGATCCACTTTTGCAGCTGTTGACACCATTGCAACAGCTTCCACCCGCAGCTCTTCTATTGCCACTCCTTTCAGGTTCGCCTTCAACTCCTCCCTCAACATCACTCCCTCCTTCGGTGATGGCTGGTAGGGGGGGCCTTCTTAGGAGCTAAGATCTTCTCATTCAGCTTCATCTCAAATAATCCATCATTTCTCATCCCCTCAGCAACAACATTGCACGCATGGTCAAACACCCAGATCTTCCTTATATAACTAAAAGTCTTGCATTTGGTGCTGCTCAACTGCGATTGGCTAATCAGTTTCAAATTAAATCCATCCACATACAGCACGTTCTCCAATTTCGATTCCCATACTGTCGTTGTAGCACCAATTCTCCATCACCCTTCATAGGCAGCTTCCCTTCATTCCCCAAAATCACATATGGCACACTTGACTCCCTCAAACCAGCTAATCACTTACATTTGGTATGTGCTGAGTGCACCTGCTGTCCATGAATCACGCATCATCTCCACCTCCTTTTGCCAAGATGCACACCCCAAATGCACGTGCCACATTCGTCTTATGTGCACCACCCAGAAAGACACCCTCCTTGTCGTTCTCTGTTGCAGTTGCTGCATTCGCTTTTAGAAGTATTGATCCCTGCTGTTGCGGTCCCCTATAACTTTGGCTGTTGAGATTGGAGTAGTAGTCGATCGTTCTATGCCCGATCTTCATGCACTAGTGGCATGCTCCACCAAACTTCCTTTTTGGTCCCCCTTCCATTTCCTGCACCATTCTGTTGTGCTCCACTCCATCCCGCACTGTTTTCCTTGTAGTTTTTGCTATTTGAATTCTCCACGCACTTATAGCAAGCTCCCGAGCTCCTTCCAGCAGTTGCCGCATTCATCAAGGTAGGCCCCTCTTGCACCGTGCCCTTGGCAAATTTCTCTCTTCCCTTCTGGTCCTCTCGTGCTCGCTCCAACGCCTGAAGCATAGAAATAGCGCCTTCCTGAGATGGGGCCCCATCAACGTGCAGCACCATTGGTCCAGTATGGTAGAATGTAATATTCTCCACACCCACCACACTTGCCAAGCGACGAGAGTCGCTTCGGGCGAAAGAACAAGAAAGAATTGGTGCAACCACTCACATGCGTCCGCATCAAACGTTCATGCGACATTTCCCAAACGGCCGCCTACACCCACAAGATGGTTGAAAAGGGCCTGGGAGGGAATGGCAAAGAAATTTAGCTCTAGCGTATCGTAATTTCGAGCCCGCCGAAACACATTCGCGGCTCCAATTCCAACCGAACCACGCCAAATGCTCCAGCCACATTTCTCATGGTAGCAAGTTGCCTACTCTTGCAAGTACCCGCGACGTTCACCCCAGGCCCATTCCACCCCATTGACCACCTCGCCAAGTTAAAGGACCAAGTTCCAGTAATATGTTGGCTTCATCTTCCAGGCGCCAGCGAGAAGTTAGATCAACCGACACGTTCTCTGATGGAGAACCGGCTGTGACGCCTTACGTAACGTGGCTGCGTGAGTAGAAGGTGTTAGGTAATAAACGAATTAGATTGATATGTTTGTCCTCAAATTCCTTCTCCGGTGGCTTTCGACATTCTAGTCCTGCATCAACTCTACTTCATATAACGGTGGCTCTGCTTCGACCACGGATGCGGATTTTTTTGGCGAATCAGACGGTTACAATGTTGTCTACTCCATCCACGAAACTGGAGAAAACGAGCTCATGTCTCCCTCCTTGTCCAATTCCCTCAAAGGGAAGCGCAAGGTGGAGGGGCTGACCAACGGAAACAGCCCTGGGACGACGGTGAACTCACGGACTTCGCTGCCGCTATGTGATCTATTAAAGAGGTCTTTGTCAAACTCAAGGGCAAGCAAGCTTCTCAGCACTGGAAAAGGTTTGAGGTGCTACTAGCGCATCAAAATGCCAACTCGCGATGCCCTGCGGATGCATTTGAGAGGCAATGCCCAAGGCTTGTCACACCCCACCCCTTCCCTACTACCGTACCTTCCATTCCTTTCATCGGTATTTCAGAGCGTGAGGTTGTGCCGGCAGGTGACTGTGCAGCCGCTGCCACATGTGAGAATGTTATTATCTAGCCTGTAGTGGGGTGCTCTATAGCGGGTACAACCCAGTTAGGGTTTGCTATATGTATCCCAACTACAGCTAGTGAAACCTCTCCTTTGCTCATTTCTCTCTTGCCTAGCTAGGGTTTACCTAGCTATGGCTCCTCGTTCTGCCTACTATTTTAACATGGTATCAGAGCAGGTCGACCCCCTTGGGTCGATCCTGTGGGTGGGCCCGCCACCTAACTGCTTCCGCTGCTATTCTGCTTCTCGCGCGCCACGGGCGTGCGCCTACTTCTTCCTGCGAAAGTTTTTAGGGTTTTCATCCCGCCGTGCGCTCGGGGCGCGCGGCGAGTTTCTGCCCGCCGTGCGCCCCGAGGCGTGCGGCGGTTTTCTGCCGTGGGGGACCCGCGCGCGACACCCCGCCCTCCCTCGTGCGTCACCCCGGGAACCTGCGCTTCCCCCCTTCCCGTCGACCGCCCCGTCGCCCGTCGAAGCGCCTCCCGTTGCCCGTCGAAGCGCCCCCCGTCGCCCGTCACGGAGCCCGCGGACCCGCGCGTCGCCCCCCGTCGCCCGACGCGGCCCATGCGACCTGCGCCAGGCCCGTGCGCGGCCCGTACGGGCTGCGACAGGCCCGCGCGCAGCCCGTCCGGGCTGCGTCAGGCCTGCGCGCGGCCCGTACAGCCCGCGCGCGGCCCGTACGGCCTGCGCCAGGCCCGCGCGCGGCCCGTACGGGCTGCGCCAGGCCCGCACACGGCCCGGGCAGCCTGCCCCAGGGCCGCGCGCCGTCCCCCGCACCGTCCCCCGCCCTCCTGCCCCGTGCCACCCGTTTTAGGGTTTGGGGGTGGCGAGTGTGGGGGTGGCGGTTATGGGGGTGCCTGTTGTGTGCGCCGTCCCCTACTCCTCCTCCTCCTCCTCCTCCGTCTCCCGCTGCTGCAGCTGCCGCTCAGGGGGGTGGGTGTGTGGGGAGCCGAAGGAGTGGTGCTAGGGGGGTGACGTGGGAGTGGAGTTAGGGGTTCAGCAGGGGGTGTGTGTCAAGGGTGTGGGTCAGTTGGAGGAGGTTGTGTGGAGGTAGCTGTCGTGTCGCCTGCAGCGCCTGTAGTCCGTCGCCCTTGCTTCGGTAGCCAGTTAGCATGTTGCACCAGTCGCCAGTGGGTCCGTTGCTCCTGCCGCTCGTCTTAGCCGCGGAGCCAGTCACTCCAGTAGTCCGTCGCCCTTGCTTCGGTAGCCACTGAGTCAGCCGCTCCTGTGCCCGTGCCTCTGCAGCTTCAGTCGTTGCCTCCCATCTTCTCTCCTTCCACAGTTCCTCCTCCTCCTCACTTGCCCGCTGTGATTACCTCTAGCTTTGCTTATTATTGTGAACTCCTGCTATGCTTGCTCATTGTGCTGATTACACCCCACTTTGGCTATGGGGGTGTGTCAGAATGTTATTATCTAGCCTGTAGTGGGGTGCTCTATAGTGAGTACAACCCAGTTAGGGTTTGCTATATGTATCCCAACTGCAGCTAGTGAAACCTCTCCTTTGCTCATTTCTCTCTTGCCTAGCTAGGGTTTACCTACTATCTTAGCACCACAGCTATTTTACCATGCCTTAGCACCACCCGTGAAGTAGACTGTGGTCATGGATAGCCAAGGAACATCTATTACCCAGCTACTCCGTTTTCGAACCACCCGCCTCATGGCGTCTAAGCCACGCATCATGAATCGCCTTACCAAACTGCTGACAACGTAGCACGTAAGCGTCGCGGTTGGTTGTCGGCGTTGGCTGCCATTGGTACATGCACATATCCAGCTGTCCCCACCAACGAGTCCTTGTCCGCACATCCCCTCCTCCCCACCAACAATGCGACGTCTTTCTACACTCCTCTTGACTCTTAGTCATATTATGAAGCACCACTGCGCAGCCAACACATGCCACAACTTCCCTTCATGGCGTTTGGAGAATATGCGCTATCTATCTTTGAAGAACCCCATGGTCTTCTCCACCGGCATCCTCATGACGCTCTGAACATTGTTAAAGTTTTATT
The DNA here is from genome assembly GCA_947470075.1 of Closterium sp. Yama58-4. Taxonomy (NCBI): domain Eukaryota; kingdom Viridiplantae; phylum Streptophyta; class Zygnematophyceae; order Desmidiales; family Closteriaceae; genus Closterium; species Closterium sp. Yama58-4. The sequence goes on from CANIUD010000044.1 coordinate 211,288, forward strand.
CCCATCCGGCCAACAACTGTTCTTAGCTCGCAATTATCGGCGTCAATAAAATTTTGCGTAATGGATAGGCAGCGTCATCTATCAATTGGTAGGATTCAATTTCTCCTTTGGCCGTCCACAAATATAGTGCGCAACCAGTGAGCACTCGGCTGTCATGTGTAGAATCCGGCTGACCCACTACGTAGTCCCATATGCGGCCCTTGGCATCTACGGTGGTCTGAAATTGCACCGGATAAAACTGTTTTCGGCGATAGTGTTCATTTCGGTAGTTGTCAATACCTCTCATAAAATATGTGTTCCATCCACAGCGCCTATGACGTTCGGAACGCTTCTGGCAGACCGAAACTCGGCTTCCATTTCAGCCATTTTCGCTCGAGTGGGTAACCACACCCATTCCTATTTGAAATGACGAGGAAAGTGCAATATAAGGCAATCCACTATCAGGTGGCATGTTTTTATAGGGACCCCAAAAAATAGGCTCACGTTTAAATACGACATTCCTCTTGCAAGGTACTTAATGGGGATCAAAATGCATAGACATAGTAGCACTTTGTACAGATGCACGATGATATGGAGTGGCTCCTTCATGTTATTGACGATGTAGTCAATTATAGCTTGATAAATGCGGAATAGCTCTATATATTCATACTCACTCATGCTCTCAATACGGTCCCACCATTCTGATTGTCGGGCATTTTTTGTACTCCTTCAACTCCTGTATTTGTTCTGTGCAAGTAATTGAGGCTCGCCTGCCTATGACTGTGGACATCATATAGATGAGAGAGGCATCTGCCTCATTGTCGTCTGCTTGCATCCATGCTATTGTGCTTGCTACGGCTAGTGCTAAATGCTGAAAAGTTCGTCCTTCTGTAAGAGCGGCGATTCCACCGCGATGTGAAAAAAGCCTTCAGAGTAGGTTGGTTTACGTAGCTTGTAGGCCTGGGTTACATAGCGTGCCTTTTGCCAGAATTGCATTTTGCAATTTGTGTTTGCGCCAGATAATGTTTCAAGGTTTTGGACACGTTCTTCATTGACTTTTTAGAACGTGCAAAATTAACCTACGACTGGGAACCCGTGACAGTCTAGCCAGACTGTTGTTCTGATGTTAGGAGACAAGGAAAGTTACCGCGAGGAAATTTCGCATGACCCTCGGCTGCCAACTGATGCGATGTCCACATTCACCCCCCACTTTGCTGCCATGCCACATGCACGTGTTTCGGACGCAGTTGCTGGGGGAACTTTGATTGGGGTCCCATTCCAGGAAGGTGATCTAAGTTTTGTCATGTTTTCATATGGGTGACAGATCAACGCCGACCGCTCATCCGACCAATCCTTTTGTAGTCCATTGACAATGTGTCCTATCATTGCCCATTCCCTTTCCGGCTCCCCCGTCGCAGCTAGGTAGTCATTGTAACTCCTAACCAAGTTGACGTAGTCAATGATACGTTGGCTGGGCTCCATGATCATCAACAGGAGCTTCTTGGTCACATCAGCTATGTTCGCGTCCATATGTCCGAGATATGTTGACGCCATGTAAGCACATGCAGCTTGTGCAAGGTGCTCCAGCTCTGCAAAATCATCCATACATACGGCAATCCTACCAGCAACAAAGTGACATTACTAAAAAAACACATGCTTACTACTTTTCTTGTATCCCATCATCCGATTTTGTCGCGCGCTCTGCTGCGTCTTCTTTGTTGTCCGGTCGGTAGTATTTCCTCAAAGTCCAAATTTGGTTCCTTGTCGAACACTTCTCAGTTGACCCACACATTTCTCCCCGTCAAACGCAATTCTCCAAACATTGTGGAACCTTGATATTGTCTTGCAAAATGCAATGTCTCATTTCAACTAGGTGAAGGACAAGTGGTCTTCGCTCCCTCTTTTATACCGAAAAAGAGGGGAAGTGGCGATTCATCGAAGCATTTTGCTTCGGTACAAACATATTCGGTTTTCAAAATACACAATTTTTGAAAGTGTTACACATTTTTCCAAAATTCGCGTTTCTTCATTTATCTTCCATTGTTTCTTCTTGTTCATCCAAGCTTCTTCCGTACTTCTTTCTTGCTTCCAGTAGAGTACACTGCACGCCTAGCCATAGATCCAACTTTCTGATGCTTTCGTTTAGCGCAGCCAACACGCTATCTTCTTGCCACCATCTGTCTGCTTCAGTTGTCGTTAGTGTGGTTCACGGAACCACTCCAACATGCTCCATGCCCGCGGGCCACCCACCCGCCCGGCCACCCGCCCGACCGCCCACTGCTAGCGCCCCACGCCGGCTGGCCGGTCGGCCGGTCGTCTGCCTGCTTGCACTCGCTATGCTCGCTCCCCACGCCCACCGACCAGTTGCCCGCTCGCCCGCCCTCCAATTGCTCGCGCCCCACGCCCAGAATTCATCGTGCATAAAGAGAGCACAGAATTCAGCCCAGTTGACAACAAAAAAGCAGACATGGCTATCGTGGCATCACAATTACTGGCCCAATCAACAAGAGGGACGAAATCGTCGTAAAAGAAAAGGGATGGGCAGCAAGGGAAGTAGCAGATTGGAAAAATGGGCTATACTACGACATGGCTGAATTTGCTGAATTCTTCCCCCTAGCAGTAAAGACGTGTGGAAACCCATGTGACGAGGTGTCGGCCTTCTTGAAACTTCTGGCAAAAGCAGCAGCACGTAAACTATTGAACGCGGGCCCCTCATCCTACCGAGCCGCGGAGATGCTGCACCACTTCCACTAGCAATTGTCTGTTGCCCTGCAAAGAGCAAAGGCCGAGCGCTTCTTCATAAAGTTAAACCTGACAACTCAATTTAAGAACCATCTTATGGGAGGGCTGGCGAGGGTCATAAACCCTTGGGATTGCCACGCGTAGCCGCCCGCGCATCATTGTTACGAGCTCAGCTGTGATCTCTCGTTCGTAATGGATTTGCCCATCGCCCATCACGCCATCCAATATGTTTGTGCTACGGATCGCAAAAAAAGCACAAACTGTAAGTACCCAGTTTTTTTTTTTTTTTTTTTTTTTTTTTTTTTTGCGAAGCAACCTATTACGATCGATTTGGCCACTTTGTTTTTCACAATTCATAATTATTTAAAATATAATATGAAAAAATAATGGATGCACTAATCGTTGTAGGAGGTCCTCTATATTTCAATTATATTATTATGCTGTGATTTACCACCAGATAATATGCAAATAAGATGAAGAGATGAATATAATGATTGGTAAATGCAGATGAATATGATGATATTAGCAGCAGCGCGACTCCCGCTAGGCAGCAGCATTTTCCTCGCTAGTAGCAGCGCGATCCCGCCACGTAGCCTGTGACTCAGCCTCCCAGCCCGCGATCTAGCCGCCCAGCCCCAGATCTAGCCGCCTACGCCTAGATCTAGCCGCCCAGCCCGTTTCTTAGCCGCTCAGACAGCAATTTAGCCGCCCCGCCCGTGACCTAGCTGCAAAGCCGCGATTTCGCTGACCAACCGGCGCCTTAGCTGCTTAGCCCGCGAACTGCAAGGAGCAGCGCACAGCTAGGCAGTGGAACCTACGTCGTAACAGTGAAATCCGCATCGCAGCAGCGAAAATCGCGCCGTAGCAGCAAAATCCACACCGTAGCAGCGAAATTCGTGCCGTGGCAGCGACATCCACGCCTAGGTAGCAAAATACGCGCTGTAGCAGCGACATCCGCGCCGTGGCAGCGAAGCCCGTGTTGTAGCAACGAAGTCCGCGCCGTAGCAGTCAAGTCCGCGCTGTAGCAGCGAAGACCGCGCCGCGGTGGAGGGATCCGCCGCACAGGCAGCTGTAGTCGTACGAGGAAGCGCCGACACAGCGAGGCCCGCACCTAGGAAGCGATTACTGCACGTTGAGAGGAACACAAGCTAGATCCACGCCTAGGTAGCAACATTTGCAGGTAGGAGCGTCCCGTGTATAGGGGTTCCGTGCGCCAGCAACGCTCAACACCTTCGACTCGACCGGACTGCGAACCTTATATCGAGGGCAGGAGGCGCCCATCCAGCGCTCCCCGCAAACATCTTACACCATGTACAACGACTCAGAACCCCCGGACCGGGGGAGGAAGATCCACACGGGGATTGGCCACAAGAGACCCAAGGAGGCAGCGCTGAGTATGCAATACCCACAACTCTATCGCCTCTACGAGGATGATGCACTCCGCATTTTTGGCAAGCCCAGCAAGCGACAAAGGTATGGACCTCTCTCGACAGAGGGGGGTGTGGAGGAACCACCTAGAGGCACTCTCGGCGGCTCCGTAGGTGGCAGCGACACCATCTCCAACCGGGACCCGGACGCCACGGACGAGGGCGAGTGCGGTCATGGGGTGCACAGGCAAGGTACCGGTGATGACGCGGCGATGGCTGCATGGGAGGCACACTGCCGGCGACTGCAGGAGTCTCACGATAGGCGGCGGCATGCCCTTGGAAATCCCGCAGTACGCCCGTCCCTCACAGCTCCGCGCAGGCCTCGCTTGGCCCAAAGGCAGGAACGAAGGCGGAGAGCTCGGGCGGACGTTCAGCAGGAGAGTCCAGTGGGAACCCAAACCTTATGGCAGGAGGCGGGGCAGGAGAACCGGCTGTCGAGGGAGGCCCTGAGGTCATACGCAAGGGGGCAGCAGGTGCTGTCGGCGGGAGGGCAGCAAGAGCTGCTGGCGGGAGGGGAGCAGGAGCGGTCGACGATAGGGCAGCAAGAGCTGCGGGCAGGAGAGCAGCGTATACTGCCGGCAGGAGAGCAGCAGGTACTGCCGGCGGGAGAGCAACAGGAGCGGCCGGTGGGAGAGGGGCAGGAGCTGGTGGTAGGAGGGCAGCGAGAGCTGCAGGCTCGAGGGCAGCAGGAGCTGCCGACTGGAGGGCAGCAGGAGTTGTCGGCAGGAGGACGGCAGGAGTTGCCGGCGGAATGGCAGCACGAGTTGTTGGTAGGAGGGCAGCAGGAGTGGCCCATGATTTTATCGTTGAGGCTCCTCAACGGCCTCCACTCATGACCGACATCCTGGCCAGAGCTATCCACACAGCCGCTCGCGCTTCACAGGGCAGCAGGGCCATCGGGGTGGGTCACAGAGCATCTGCGCGACACCTTCCTAACTGAACCTTCCTGCCTTTCCCACCTGCTGAAAGTGTTCAACCAATGGGTGGCGGGACAGATCCCTGAGCGGGCTCGGCCCTGGCTCGCCGCATCCGACCTATCTGGGCTTTCCAAACCTAACGGCGACATCTGGCCGGAGGCGATTGGGGAGGTGCTTCCGCGTATCCTCGCTCGAGCTCTCTGCATCTCGCTCCGCCCTTCGATGGTTTCTTACTTTCTGTCGTGTAACCAGCTGGGAGTGGGCACCAGGGCCGGGGTGGAGATTCTTACTCATTCTTTCCGGTCAGCGCTGGCCACTCATCTCGACTGGTGTGCGCTGTAGATAGATGTCGCGAACGCCTTCAATTCGTTTCACCGTCACGCGATGTTCGAGGGGCTGCGGGAGTCGCCTTTCTCAAGAATGATCCCATTCTCACGTATTTTCTACGCGACACCAAGCGACCTGTACCTCCGAGCGGGCCCTTTCGTACAGAGTCTTGAGTCGGCACGAGGATCGCGACAGGGGGACCCGCGTGGCCCTTTTCTTTTCGCTTTCACGCAGCAGCAGGTGATGGAGACGGTGACTAGAGAGTTCATGGATCTACTTTTCCTAAGTTATGCAGACAATACCTACATCCTGGGACAAGAGGCTAGGATTCTGGAGGCTTTTGGGGTGCTGCGGGAGAGGTTGGAGTGGGTGGGGCTGGAGGTGCAGGCGCACAAGTGCAGGTTTTGGGAGTGTGAAGGCGGGGATGCGGAGCGGGCATTGCCTTTCTGGATGCAGCGGGAGGAAAAGGGTCTCACTGTGGTGGGCGTGCCTATTGGGGAGGAGGATTGGGAGGGGGCCCGATTTCGAAAGCGGCTTCGAGAGTTGCAGGCACCGTTGCCATGGCTCCCCCTACTCGACCACCCCCAGATGGCTTCGCATCTCCTCGCCATTGCAGTTTCAGCACGGCCGATGTACCTGGCCCTTACTATGCCGCTGCGTCCGGAGGTGGTGGAGGCCATTAGAGATTGGGACAGCTGTTTGGAGGATTGCTTTGAGCAGCTTTTCCCCCCTGGCACTTGGGAGCAGGACCCCGGCAGGTCTAGGCGCGCACGCATGCAGCTGCATCTCCCTGTGCGCCTCGGAGGGTTTGGGATCCGGGCGGCGGCCTCTTTGAGTCCGCTCTCCTATGTTTGTGGGTGGGCGCAGGCCGCACGGGATATTGCACGGTTGGGGGTGGCGGGCGAGGAGGCGATGTTTGCAGAGTACCTCACCACTTCGGCGGGGGCAGATTTTCTTGACCCGTGGTTCGCCAAGGCTATTGAGCAGTTGCCTGCAACTATACGCCAGGAGCTGCCAGACTTACCCCTGTGTGTAGCGGCCCCTCCTCTTTGGCTTTTTTTAAGCGCGGAAGCAGCAATTGGCTGTTGAGGAGCTCCAGGCACTCCGCCGCTTGGCTCGTGACGATGCCACCCTGGCCCGTTTCACATCCCTTCAGGGCCCGGGGGCTGGTGCATGGGTTTCGGCGGTCTCGGATCATTCAGATCTCACATTCGCTACGGCTGGGTGGGGCATTGCTGCTGCTATACGGCTCAGACTCCCAATCCACCAGCTGCAAGTGGCGGGGAGGTGTGTTTGTGGCACAGCGTATGATGACCCAGCAGACCCGCATCATGCCCTGAGATGCAAGCACCAGCACGGTCCATCTCGGGTGCATGATGAGGTGAAGTTTGCGGTGGCGAAGATCTCTAAGGCGTCAGGGGGGGTGGTGACGATGGAGGATAGTGCGGTGCTGTCGGGAAAGCGTGTTGACGTAGCGGTGCAACGACCAATGGCCGGAGAGGCTCAAACTCTAGAGATCAGCGTCGCGGGCCCGCTATCACTGTCTCCATCTCTGCTAGGGCACTGTGGGTGTTCTATTGGCTTGGCGGCAAATGAGTGGGAGCGTCGCAAAACGGGTGATTACGCGCCCCTGCTTGCACGCAACAGGGACGTGCAGTTCACCGCTTTGATAATGGAGACGTGGGAGTGTCTCGGCGGTCGTTTCCGGCGGCGGCTTCGACAGCAGGGGGACGTGCGCATGGGGCTAACTGTGTCGCTGGGGGCTTGTCGGAAGGATGACACTTCGTTTTTGGCTTACCTTTTGGGGTCTCTGAAGGCGCTCATCGGAGTGGCGTTACAACGGGCGCAAGCTCGTGTCATCCTGCTTCGGGCGGCGTCTTCCATCGAGTGGTTGAATGTGGATTTGGTGGATAGGGAGAGGGACGATGTCGAGGCGGAGGGCAGGGCTCTTTGGGTAGAGGCCCCCTACATGGTGGATGCGCAGATGTAACTGGGGGGGGAGGGGGGGTGGAATGTGGTGCGATAGGGTGTCTGGTTGGGGGGTCCCGACTGGGTGTTTTGAGGGGGTATTTTGATGGGGCTTTTTATGGGTGTTGCGTTTGAGATATTTTTGGCAGTTTTCCTTTCCTTTTAGTTTTTATTTTCCACCTCCATTCTCTTCCATTTATGTATGTTTCCTTCTTCCATGTTTCTCTTTTCCTCTTTCTGTCTCGGATCATGTGCATCCCTTGCCTAGCATGGGGAGGAGCTAGTAGCATAGTCTTTGAACAATCCGCAGTCACATGAAACAACACAAACTCTAAATTTTAAAAAGATGGTCAACAAAACCGTCTCCAGTTCAAGTGGGCTCCCGACAGGCGCGCCAATGAACCTTCTAATGAAATGATAGATCCGATTTGTAAGAATAACTGAACGAGGAATGAATGAACTAGCTCAGAGTTTGGTACAAGTAGGAAACCCTAACTTTGTGTACCCCCTAAGGTGTAACCCACTACAGCCTAGACAATATAAACATACAATGTTTGACACACCCCCATAGGCGCAGTGGGAGACAACCACAGGGTCATGAGACCAGTCAAAGCAAAGCAAAGCAAGCTCAGGGTGGATCTCAAGGATACCACACAAATTCTGAGCACAAGCAAGTGGTCACAAGACCAGTTCACATGCAGTTTCATAATGTAGCAAGAGATACAATGATCACAACCTAGCAGGTGTAAACATGCAGGTATATATATATATAAGATCACAGTACAAGCAGAGTCAAGAAGTAAGCAAGTGAGGTCCAGCAGGCACAAGGCCTAGAAGAGTACAGAAACGCTGATGGTCACAAGGCTGAAGCGCCTTGGTGAACACATCAGCAAGGTTGGCCTCAGTGGCCACGTAACGCAGACAAAGCTGACCACGCTGCTGCAGCTCTCGAGCAAGGAAGTACCGCAGGGCGATGTGCTTCGTTCTGTGCTCCAGTCTCTGCTCCTCACACAAGGCAATAGCAGCCTGGTTGTCGACGTACAGCACTGGAGGAGAACGAGGCCGCTCTCCCAAGTCGGTCAGCAGGTAGGTCAGCCAGCGTAGCTCCTGGGCAGCCATGGCTGTGGCGTAGATCTCAGCCTCACAACTGGAGCTGAGAACAGAAGAAGAGCGTGTAGAACGCCAAGAAACTGAGCCGGAGCCAAGGCTGAAGGTGTAACCCTGAGACGACCGCTGAGTAGCCTGGTCGTCCGCCCAAGAAGCGTCTGAGTGTCCAGTAAGTACAACTCGGTCTCGCCCTCCAAGCACTAGCCCCATGCCCGACGTACTGCACAAGTAGCGCAACACCCTCTTAGCGGCATCCATGTGCTCCTTCCTGTGACGGCCAGGAGCGACATAGCGTGCAAGGATGCTAAGAGGGTATGCAAGGTCAGGTCGAGTGCAGGTCATCAGGTACATGAGGCAGCCCACAAGCTCTGGATACGGGCCACTCGGCTCTACGGACTCATCCGAAGGTAGAGCTGAGAGCGAGTGACCGGTAGGCAGAGGAGTGGACTGAGGCGAGGAGTACGTGAAGCGGAAGCGCTGAAGGATCTGCTGCACCATGTGTGACTGAGTCAAGGTGATGGTGCGCCGTGCTCTGTCCCGAGTGATCCGCAAGCCAAGATAGCTTGTCAGTTCACCCAGGTCTGTGCACGTGTGTCTCCTCTACAGCTCCGACTTCACGTGGGCGAGTGCTGCTGTGTCAGCAGTGGCAAAGACCAAGTCGTCGACGTACACGAGGATGTAGAACGGCGGCAGCGAGGTGTCTGTGCGTAGAAACAGTGACGGGTCAGCAGTGGAGGGAGCGAACCCAAGAGCCGCAAGTGTCGTCCTCAGTGTGTCGTGCCACTCACGCGGTGCCTGGCGGAGACCGTAGACCGGCCGCTGAAGCCTCCACTGGGTACCAGGAGGAACCGACCCAGTGAAGCCAGGAGGGCGGCGCAGCCAGATCTCCTCGTGCAGGCTGCCCTGCAAGAAAGCAGTGCTGAAGTCAAGTGAGTGAAGCTCGTAGTCGCGCTGAGCGGCTATGTGCAGCAGCACCCGAAGAGTGGTCATCTTCGGGGTGGGGGAGAAGGTCTGAAAGAAGTCAACTCCCTCTCGCTGACTGAAGCCTTGAGCCACGTAGCGCGCCTTGAAGACCGGAGGAGAACCAGGTGGCCGCTTCACCCTGAAAATCCACATGCCACTGACGATGTTCGCCCCATGTGGGGGAACCTCGTCGACGTAGGTGCGTGTGGACTTCCAGGAAGCCATCTCTGCGTCCATGGCTGTCTGCCACTGAGAGGAGTAGGGACCCGCCATCGCCTCAGCGTAGGTGCGCGGGGTCGGGATGTCTGGTGCATCCGGGTCTCCCTCAGGGGCAACTAGCATGGACACGAGGTGGGGCAAAGCAGCAGCAAAGCACTGGAACTCCTCCTGTCTGTCCTCAAGGACGTCCGTGCCAAGAGCACACTCACCCTCGACGGACGGAGGACAGACAGACTCAGACTCAGACTCAGCAACAAGGCTAGTGGCGTAGTCTAGACGACACCGGGCAGCAAAGTCTATCAACTCAGCGACCAGAGCAGACGCAGCAGAAGACTCAAAGGTAGGGTCAGTGACAACAGTAGCGAGGAGGCGCGTGACAGTGGGACTGGCAGCACGACGGGAGTCAGACTCCGGATCAGGAAGAGTAGGCAGAGAGGACGCAGGAGGAGACGGCAAAGGAACACGCTGAGGAGCAGTGGAGGGATGCAGAGTCATGTAGTGAGTGCCAGGGACAGGAGGAGGACGCTCACGTGGGACACGACGACCAGTGCGAGCAGGACGAACAGGCGACGCAGGACGAGACTCAGGCTCACGACGCTCTGTAAGACCTCCTGTGGGACCAGTGTAAGGAGAGGGAGCAGGGAGAGGCGAGGCAGGCGGGAACTGTGACTGCGACTGGACAGGCGGAGGACACGCTACGGAGGGAGGAGGACAAGGAGGAGGAGCCTGACCAAGAACCTGCTGAAGAAGTGGTACGAAGTACGGTCGCGGCCGCGTAGCGTCTCCAGAACCAGCAGAGACACCAGCGGCAGGGTCCTCAGCACCAGCAGCAGCTCCACCGTCCGGGTCCTCAGCTCCAGCAGCAGCTCCAACGCCCGGGTCCGCAGCACCAGCAGCAGCGCCACCGCTCGGGTCCGCAGCACCAGCAGCAGCTCCAACGCCCGGGTCCGCAGCACCAGCAGCAGCGCCACCGCCCGGGTCCTCAGCTCCAGCAGCAGCTCCACCGCTCGGGTCCTCAGCACCAGCAGCAGCTCCACCGCGCGGGTCCTCAGCTCCAGCAGCAGCCCCAACGCCCGGGTCCTCAGTACCAGTAGCAGCGCCACCCCCAGGGTCCGCAGCACCAGGAGCACCACTCCGAAGACTGCAGCGCCGCGTGTACCACTCTCGGATCTGCTGAATGGGGGGGAGCTCCTGGGCAGGAGGGGAAGTACTGGTACGAGCTCCAGTAGTACCTCTCCGGAGGCGGCAGTACTGTAGGTACCTCTCCTGCAGCTGCCGGGAGAGGAGGGCTCCTCCAGGTGTAGTACGCTCAGGCTCAGCACCCCCAGACTCAGCACCCCCAAGCTCAGGACCTCCAGGCTCAGCACCCCCAGACTCAGCACCCCCAGGCCCAGCACCCCCAGGCTCCGCACCTCCAGGCTCCGCACCCCCAGGCTCCTCACCCCCAGGCTCCGCACCCCCAGGCTCAGTACCCTCAGACTCCTCACGGTCAGGCTCAGCACCCCCAGCAGGACGAGAGTCAACAGCTACCTCGACAGGCTCAACCGGGTCTACCTGGGACACACCTGAGGGAGCGGCACCCTGAGGGGGGAGGGGGTCTGGTACCTCAGCACCTGGAGCGAGGAAGAGAGGCGGGGGGGGGAGCGGGGCAGTGCGGTAGGGGAAGAGGCGGTAGTAGGGGACGGACTCGTCAAAAGTGACGTCCTGAGAGGCCAGGACACGACGCGAGGTGGCGTGGTAGAACTGCCAACCAGGCGCGTCCGGGACAAAGCCAAGGAAGATACAGGGAACAGCGCGACGGGAGAGCTTGTCCGCGGACGTATCGCGAACAAAAGCTCGAGATCCCCAGACCCGAAAACGCGACGCATCGCCAGCCTCTCCCGTCCAACGCAGTGTCGGAGAAGTCTCCGGTAAGGAGACACGGGGCCAGAGGTTGAGCTGATGCGCAGCGTATCGGACTGCAAACGGCCACAGAAAGTGGGGGGCAGCCGCATGAACCAGGGAGGTACGAGCGACCTCCATGACCAAGCCAATGCGGCGCTCAGCAACCCCGTTCTGCTGTGGAGAGGCCGGAAGCGTGAACGACTGCTCAATGCCCTCCTGCTGACAGAAGGCCTCCAAGAGGCCAGAGGAAAACTCCCCACCTCTGTCAGAGTGCAGACGGAGGACAGGGAAGTCGGAGCGGAAACGCTCACGGAGCTGGAGACGAGATCTGCGGATCCAAGGGATCAAGACATCAGGGACGTCACCCTTGGTGCGCAAGGGGAAGACCGTGGTGTAGCGCGAGAAGTCGTCAACAACAATCAGGAAGTACCTCTCCTGACCCTGACCACGGATGCGGGCTGGGCCCCACACGTCCATGTGGAGCGTCTGCAAAGGAGCAGTCGTCGGGGGGAAGGAGGAGGAGTGAGGAGCGGCGCGCTGCCGCCCCTCGACACAGGGAAGACAGGGAGGAGCAGGCGAGGGTGGGAGGGGAGGGAGAACCCTGGGAAGACCAGCAACAAGGTCCCGTTTGTGCATGGCCCGAAGGCGCTGCACAGACGGGTGACCAAGGCGGTGGTGCCAGAGGACAGTCTCATGCGCCAGAGAGCGACACGAGCAGGGGGCGGACAGCTGACCTGACGCAGACGCAGACGCGGACGCAGCTACCTGAGGGGACTCAGTGGTCAGTGTGTACAGGTCCGACCCCGGCTGCCGAGTGAAGGTAGCCAGGTGACGGCCCGTCCGAGCACACGTGCAGTGGGTCACGCGCTCGTAAGCAGGGGTGAAACCCAAACCCATGCATTGTTATTGCAATGTTGGATCAATGTACACTCACACAAGCAAACACATTCATAACAACCAAACGCATGCATAACAAAAATCCCAGCCGAAAACGCACGATAATACACAAAAGACGTAAAACAAAGTAGAAATGGCAATATGATAAATAATGTAAGAGAACTAGAAATTTTCTAGATTGAACACGTCAACCTGATCAGCAAGACTTCTGAGAAAAAAAACAGATACAGAAAAAAGCATGTCATGGACGAATGGAAAAAAATGAATAATCAGGAGGATACAAAGTTATGGATGATGAGAGAGGAAAGGAAGGCAAGGTAGGGTAAATCATATCAAAAAACCGATCACATCAAACAAAGCATAAAACGAAAGCATAAAAATGAAGCATAAAACGGAAGAGCAAACGGAAGCGGCAAGCTGAAACAGTAAACAAAATGAAGGAAGGAGGGAAGTAAGTCCGCGAGGTAGAAGGGAGGGAAGGAAGGAAGGACAGACGGAAGGAGAAAGCGAGAGCAAAAGAGAGAGAGAGAGAGAGAGAGAGAGAGAGAGAGAGAGAGAGAGAGAGAGAGAGAGAGAGAGAGAGAGAGAGAGAGAGAGAATGGAACAACTAGAGAAATTGCACGCAATAGACATTCATTATGCTATAAACGGATAGGTACAGACGTGTATATGGTGTATCTGACAACCATCTTCTAGGGCCTCTTTTTGTTTGGAGGGGTGCTGGATCACCCTTCACATGCTTTCTCCCTTCGCTTTTGACTACTAGGCTACGATCTCGTAGCATATTCAGAGGAGTTGATTGAGAGTGGCAGAACCTAGAACCATGGCCAACTTGCAATCTAATGCAAGAGGCGTTGGAACATCGTCGAGTAGAACCGCTGCAGGTCCGTCAAAGAACAACATAAAACACCATCTGTAAATGGGGCACCTTCAAGTTCTTCTGAAGATCCATTCAGCGGCCGTGTCAATAGTTATCAGGCCCTTATTCAGCAAACTTTTCCAAGAGCGGTGTATGGGAAATGCGACGACAAGGATCTTCGTATTGAAGAGCTTAATGCTTATATAGCTGATGCTGGCAAGTCTTAGGCATTGAAACTCCGTACTGAAGAAAAGCTTGAGGAGTCAATCAAAGCAAGACAAGCTACCGAAGAAAACATTAAAGAGGGTCTCCTACATCCTGCGTACCACACCGGCCCAACTACTGTCGTTGTCGGAATGGAGGGGCTGGAGTGAAGGTTTGATCCGGACAGCGTTGGAGGCGGCCAAATTGCACTTGCCATTTAACCCGCAAGACCCGCTACGTGTGGGTGAAGCCGGTCGCCAGGAAGTCGGACGTACTACTGGAATTCCAGAAGTGGCTGGTGCTGGTGGAGCGGCAGACGAAGAAGTCGGTGTTGCAGCTGCGCTCTGACCGAGGAGGGGAGTTCCTCGGCCGGGAGTTCACTGCCTTCGTAGACGACTTGACCTGCCCTTACACACCGCAGCAGAACGGCATGGCCGAGCGGGAGATGCGGACGGTAGTGGAGTCGGTGCGGACGATGCTGCTGCACATGGGCGTGCAGCACCACTGGTGGCACCTCGCTCTGCGGCAGGCCGTCTGGGTCCGCAACTGCCTGGAGCGGTCGGCGACGCCGGGGACGACGCCGTACCAGCTGGTCACTAGGACGAAGCCCGACTTGTCGCTGGCACGGGTGTGGGGCTGCATGGCGCAGTTCTTGGTCCCCGAGCAGCAGCGTGGTGGGAAGCTGAAGCCGAAGGCCAAGTGGGGCCTCCATCTCGGCGTGTCAGAGGAGAGCAAGGGATGGGAGCTCCTCGACATTGCTGCCAACCGGGTGGTCACCACGTCAGACGTGGTGTTCTACGAGGACATGTCGCTGGAGGTGTGGAAGTCGGAGCACGGGCCGGTGTCAGGACGGACGCCGACCACCCCACCCACTGACACCTCCACGGCGACGCAGCCTCTGCTCGTCGAGATCGGTCAGTCTGCTAATGAGGACGCCGAGTTCGTCCACCCTTCTTCCCCTACTCCTGCTCCTCCCCTCGTCGCCGACCTGCGTGGGCTGACTCCGGCGTCGGCCTCCGGCGATGAGGGGAGCAGCGGGGAGTCGCCTGTGGCACCAACCAAGAGCATCGCCGGTGGCCGCCGTGACGTCCCGCAAGTCGGCTTGGAAGCGAAGTCGACAGGAGGGACGCCGGGGAAGCAGCAGGCCGAGCAGGTGACCCCGACAGGAGAGCAGGCAGCAGCGCCGCCGACCCGGGAGCAGTCGGCGACCTTGCAGTCGGCAGGGGAGCTGGCCGCAGGGGAGACATCGGTCGGGACGCCGACCGAGGTGCAGCAGGACGCCGCGGACAGTGAAGCCGAACCCCGAGCTGCCTGCACTACGGCGTTCGGGACGAGCCCGGAGGCCGCCGGAGCGGCTAACCTACCATGTCTGCCTCCCACCGGCCGCCTTCACCACGGTGTACGACGTGGAGGATGACGACGATGTGCTGTACGACGACGTCGACGAGGATGAGGAGTACCCGGAGCTCGACCCCGACATGCTGGCCGACCCCGAGCACCGCTGGGACATCTCAACGATGACGGTGAAGGAGGCGCTGGCAAGCTGGAAGGGTCCGGCGGTGAAAGCCGCCATGGAGGAGGAGATCCGCAGCCTCCTCAGCATGGGCACGTGGGAGCTGGTCGAACGCCCGCCGGGAGTGAACGTCATGAAGAACCGGTGGGTGCTGACGACGAAGTACAACATCGACGACACCGTCGAGCGTGAGAAGGCACGGCTGGTCGTGAAGGGCTTCACGCAGGTGTACGGCGCCGACTACGACGAGACGTTCGCGCCGGTGGGCAGCTACGTCACGCTGAGGATCTTCCTCAGCATCGTCGCCATGCTCAACCTCAACCTGATGCAGCTCGACATGAAGAACGCCTTCCTACAGAGCAAGCTCGACCGGGTGTTGTACATGTCGCAGCCGGACTACTTCAACGACGGAACCGGTCGTGTGTGCAAGCAGTTGAAGAGCCTGTACGGGCTGAAGCAGTCGCCGCTGCTGTGGTACTTGGCGCTCAACGATGTGCTGGTCGGCGCCGGGTGGAAGAAGAGCCAGGTCGACGAGGCTCTGTACTTCAAGGTCGGCGACGACGGAGTGGCCTGCTGGGTGTTGGTCTACGTCGACGACCTGCTCGCCGCCAGCAGCAGTGCCGAGATGCTGAAGGAGCTGAAGGAGCTGCTGGAAGCCGCCTTCGAGCTGCGCGAGATCTCGCCGGTGTAGAAGTACCTCGGGCTGGAGATCGTGCGTGACAGGTCGGCGGGGAAGCTGTGGCTGCACCAGCAGGGCTACGCCGACAAGCTGCGTAGGCGCTTCATCGACGAGGAGCAGGGCGCACCCGGAAGACGCCGGTCTCGGTCAACGCCTACGCCGAGCTCACCTTCGACGACGAGGAGGTGCAGGAACGCCAGGAGGAGGAGTACCGGCAGAAGGTCGGCTCGCTGCAGTTCGCGGCGACGACGACGAGGCCGAACATCGCCTTCGCCTGCAGCAAGCTGGGGAGCGGCCTTACGGTGAGGGCCGACCAGCACTGGCGCGAGGTCGACTGCTGCCTCGCCTACCTCGCCAACACGCGCGACACCGACCAGAATCGCTGGAGCTGGTCGGCTACGTGGACGCCGATGACGCCGGTGACAAGCAGAACAGGATGAGCACGGGCGGCTACGTGTTCGTCTACGGAGGGGCCGCGGTCTCCTGGTCGAGCCAGCGCATCAAGTGCGCGACGCTGTCGTCGACCGAGTCGGAGTACGTGGCGGCCGTCGAAGCCGGCAAGGAGGGACGCCGACTTCGCTTCCTCCTCGCAGAGTTCCGGCAGCTGGACGCCGGGAAGCCGACTGTCCTGCGAGTGGACAACAAGTCGGCCATCACGGTCGCCCGGAGCATGGGGTTAACGGGCAACCTCAAGCACATGGAGCGGCAACAGGCCTGGCTGCAGCACATGGTGAAGCGGGGGAAGTTTGCGCTGCAGTACATCCCGACCGCTGAGCAGCCGGCTGACTTTCTGACGAAGGCGCTGCACTACCCGGCCTTCAACCGGTGCTCCGTCGCAGTCGGCCAGGTGCGCCTGGCTGAAGTTGGCAACGGTGACAATGACATGCAGCAGTAGGTGCCATGCCCTCTTGCATGGCTGGTGCGGTGACTGGCGTGTTGTGTGTTGTGTGCACGCCGCTGAGCTATTCTCCGAGCTGTGCTGCCGTATGGGCTGGGGGCCCAAGCGTGAACGCGGCAGGGGAGTGTCAACGGGAGTTGTGTTCGGCCCCGTCCTCGCTTGGGCGGAGCCGACCTCGTGGTCGGGTGTACGGGGGAGATGCAGCCGACCTGTAGCAGTGGGCACGGGGGCCACTGCAAGGGCGCGGAGCTTGGGGGCGTCTGGCTGGAGGGCGCCGAGCAGGTGGACGCCGACCTAGGCGTCTGCTCGGCGTCCTCGGTGCCTGGACGCCGTGCTAGGCGTCTGCTCGGCGTCCTGGGAGGTGGGACGCCGACCTGGGCGTCTGCTCGGCGTCCTGGACGCCTGGACGCCGCCCTGGGCGTCTACCCGGCGTCCTGGGCGGCAGGACGTCGACCTGATGGTCTACTCGGCGTCCCGGCGTCCCTGATGCTGACTTGGGCGCCTGGAAGGCGTCCTGGGTGAGGGGACGCCGACCAGGACGCCAGGTTGCCGACCTGGGGACGCCGGGCTTGGCGTAGCCGGCGTCTTACTGGGCTGGCCGACCAGGCAGGGTTGCCCTGTCGACCGGGATACCCGGGCGACATGTGCGAAGGTCGCCGGGGGACGTTTCTGCGAGGACGACCACGAGGGTGGTATCCCGAGGTCGACGTGGCTGATGGGCGCCGTCACGAGCGGGAATGTCTGCGCTGGGCACGTGACGAGGAGTTGGACGCCAACCAGCTGCGCACACCTGCGAAGCAGGTGCACCGTTGTCCTGCGGGTGCAACGCTGTGCAGCCGACTTGCTGCAGCGTTGGCACACTGTGGACATGTAGCGTTGGCGCGCCGCATCTCTGCAGCGCTGGAGCGGTGCGAGCATTGCTGCGCTGGAACGCGGTCGACCGTGCTGTGCTGGAGGTCGACCAGCAGCTGTGCTAGCTCTGATGTAGCCTTGCATGCCAATGTTGTTGCTATCATTCTGAACTTTCATTGTGATGTTTTTCCTAGTAGAATTCTTGCCAATTCTCCCCGTGAACTAGCAAGTAGTGTGCGCACAAGGAAACGACTAAGGAACGAACGCAGAGATCCCTCTCACACAACGTGCCTTCCCCGTAGCCAAGCTCCCGTTGCTAGAGTTATCTCCGCAGAGCGTGGGTGGCGGGAGCATATCACGAAAAAGTCTTCACTAGCGCGAGGAAACGTGAGAGAGAAAAGAACGAACAAACGAACGAGAAAAGAAGCTCAAGTTAGGAACGAGAACGTTAAAGAAGTACGGTTAAAGGAAGAAGATAGGTCAAAAAAAAAAGGAAAAGAGAGAGAGAGAGAGAGAGAGAGAGAGAGAGAGAGAGAGAGAGAGAGAGAGAGAGAGAGAGAGAGAGAGAGAGAGAGAGAGAGAGAGAGAGAGAGAAAGAGGCGACGAAATCGTCTTAGGGTTGCGAAGCGTTGTGCATAATTAACTTATAGTACACAATTTCTAATACTAAGTAAGGGTAGCTTTGCATGAATATCTAACTTCTATTACCAAGTATGCAACTCAGGTTGAGGTTTGCAAAATGGTCCTCTGCAGGGATCGAACCCATGACCTTTTGTTACCAAAGGAAATCCTAAGCAATTGCGCTACAGATCAATAAAACTGTGAGACGAAAATTATAGGACGATTGTTGACGCGCCAAAACACAAACTACCTTAGGGTTTGTGTTTCTCTGTTTTTCCTCCCTCTCTTCTTCTCGATCGTCACCCTCCAGAAACCACTTCACCTACTCCAGTAAGGTGAGAAGATACCTAAGATCTACCTGCAGCTAAGCTAGATGACTATTACATAGACCAAGTTGTTAGATAGACTACTTGAATCCCGTATCCTAACTGCGTGAAAGGATGGCCAATATCTAGACTAAGTTGTTTAAGCTAAGGTTCTATGCTTCTTGTAAAGACTTCAGATTCCCTTCGTATTTCTTTGGTTTCGTTTTTTCCTGCATAATCTAGCATACGTTTCCTCTATTCTTCATCCTTACTTTTCCTCTTGCCGGTTGCCTTATTACTACCTCGTATTTGCATGTTTTTCATTTTGTCTACCTCGGATTTGTTGCTTATTCTTACTTTCCCCATGTTTTTTACCGTTCCTTCTCTCTCCATTGGTCATGCATATCCCTCTGTCAGAATGAACGGACTGGAATGAATGAACTAACAAGGAAGGCAGTACAAATAGTAAACCCTAGAGATCTGTACCCCATATGGTCTAACCCACTGTAGCCTAACAGCAACCAACACATATAATGTTTGACACACCCCCATAGGCAAAGCGGGGGAGAACAAGGGGTCACAAGACCAGTCAAGGCAAAGCAAGGCAAACAAGCTCAGGGTGGATCTCGAGGATTCCACACAAATTCCGAGCACAGACTAGTGGTCACAAGACCAGTTCACATGCAGGTTTATAACAGAGCAAGAGATACAGTGATCACAACCTAGCAAGAGTAAACATGCAGGTATATATATACATAGTGATCACAGAACAAGCAAAGTCAAGAGGTAAGCAAGTGAGGTCCAGTAGGCACAAGGCCTAGTAGAGTGCAGAAGCGCTGATGGTCACGAGGCTGAAGTGCCTTGGTGAACACATCAGCAGTGTTGGCCTCAGTGGCCACGTAGCAAATACAAAGCTGACCGCGCTGCTGCAGCTCACGAGCAAGGAAGTACCTCAGGGCGATGTGCTTCGTTCTGTGCTCCAGTCTGTGCTCCTCACACAAGGCAATGGCAGCCTTGTTGTCGACGTACAGTACTGGAGGAGAACGAGGCGGCTCTCCGAGGTCGGTCAGTAGGTAGGTCAGCCAGCGTAGCTCCTGGGCAGCCATGGCTGTAGCGTAGATCTCAGCCTCGCAACTGGAGCCGAGAACAGAAGACGAGCATGTAGAGCGCCAAGAAACTGAGCCAGAGCCAAGGCTGAAGGTGTAACCCTGAGACGACCGCTGAGTGGCCTGGTCGTCTGCCCAAGAAGCGTCTGAGTGCCCTGTGAGAACAACTCGGTCTCGCCCTCCAAGCACAAGCCCCATGCCCGACGTACTGCACAAGTAGCGCAACACCCTCTTAGCGGCATCCATGTGCTCCTTCCTGTGACGGCCAGGAGCGACATAGCGTGCAAGGATGCTAAGGGGGTATGCAAGGTCAGGTCGAGTGCAGGTCATCAGGTACATGAGGCAGCCCACAAGCTCTGGATACGGGCCACTCGGCTCTACGGACTCATCCGAAGGCAGAGCTGAGAGCGAGTGACCGGTAGGCAGAGGAGTGGACTGAGGCGAGGAGTACGTGAAGCCGAAGCGCTGGAGAACCTGCTGCACCATGTGTGACTGAGTCAGGGTGATGGTGCGCCGTGCTCTGTCCCGGGTGATCCGCAAGCCAAGATAGCTTGTCAGCTCACCCAGGTCTGTGCACGTGTGTCTCCTCTGCAGCTCCGACTTCACGTAGGCGAGTCCTGCAGTGTCAGCAGTGGCAAAGACCAAGTCGTCGACGTACACGAGGATGTAGAACGGCGGCAGCGAAGTGTCGGTGCGCAGGAACAGCGACGGGTCAGCTGTAGAAGGCGCGAACCCAAGAGCCGCAAGTGTAGTCCTCAGTGTGTCGTGCCACTCACGCGGAGCCTGGCGGAGACCGTAGACCGGCCGCTGAAGCCTCCACTGGGTACCAGGAGGAAACGACCCAGTGAAGCCAGGTGGGCGGCGCAGCCAGATCTCCTCGTGCAGGCTGCCCTGCAAGAAAGCAGTGCTGAAGTCAAGTGAGTGAAGCTCGTAGTCGCGCTGAGCGGCTATATGCAGCAGCACCCGAAGAGTAGTCATCTTCGGGGTGGGGGAGAAGGTCTGGAAGAAATCAACTCCCTCTCGCTGACTGAAGCCTCGAGCCACGTAACGCGCCTTGAAGACAGGCGGAGAACCCGGCGGCCGCTTCACCCTGAAAATCCACATGCCACTGACGATGTTCGCCCCAGGAGGGGGAACCTCGTCGACGTAGGTGCGTGTGGACTTCCAGGAAGCCATCTCGGCATCCATGGCTGTCTGCCACTGAGAGGAGTAGGGACCCGCCATCGCCTCAGCGTAAGTGCGCGGGGTCGGGATGTCTGGTGCATCCGGGTCTCCCTCAGGGGCAACTAGCAAGGACACGAGACGGGGCAAAGCAGCAGCAAGACACTGGAACTCCTCCTGTCTGTCCTCAAGGACGTCCGTGCCAAGAGCACACTCACCCCCGACGGACGGAGGACAGACAGACTCAGACTCAGACGCAGCAACAAGGCTAGCGGCGTAGTCTAGACGACAGGCAGCAGCAAAGTCAACCAACTCAGCGACCAGAGCAGACGCAGCCGAGGACTCAAAGGTAGGGTCAGTGACAACAGTAGCAAGGAGACGCGTGACAGTAGGGTGCTCAGCACGATACCGGTCAGACTCAGGGTCCGGAACGTCAGGCAAAGAGGACGCAGGAGGAGACGGTAGAGGGACACGCTGAGGAGCAGTAGAGGGACGCAGAGTCATGTAGTGAGTGCCTGGGACAGGAGGAGGACGCTCACGACGGACACGACTACCAGTGCGAGCAGGACGAACAGGCGACGCAGGACGAGACTCAGGCTCACGACGCTCTGTAAGACCTCCTGTGGGACCAGTGTAAGGAGAGGGAGCAGGGAGAGGCGAGGTAGGCTGTAACTGTGACTGCGGCAGGACAGGCGGGGGACACTCTACGGAGGGAGGAGGACAAAGAGGAGGAGCCTGTCCAAGAACCTGCTGAAGGAGCGGTACGAAGTACGGTCGCGGCCGCGCAGCGTCTCCAGAAGCAGAGGAGACTCCAGCGGCCGGGTCCTCAGTACCAGTAGGAGCGCCAGCGTCCGGGTCCACAGCACCAGCAGCAGCGCCACCGCTCAGGTCCTCAGCTCCAGCAGCAGCTCCACCGTCCGAGTCCTCAGCACCAGCAGCAGCTCCACCGTCCGGGTCCTCAGCTCCAGCAGCAGCTCCACCGTCCGAGTCCTCAGCACCAGCAGCAGCGTCACCGCCCGGGTCCTCAGCTCCAGCAGCAGCTCCAACGTCCGAGTCCTCAGCACCAGCAGCAGCTCCACCAGGCGGGTCCGCAGCACCAGCAGCAGCTCCAACGTCCGGGTCCTCAGCACCAGCAGCAGTGCCACCCCCAGGGTCCGCAGCACCAGGAGCACCACTCCGAAGACTGCAGCGGCGTGTGTACCACTCGCGGATCTGCTGAATGGGGGGGAGCTCCTGGGTAGGAGGGGAAGTACCGGGACGAGCTCCAGCAGCACCTCTCCGGAGGCGGCAGTACTCGAGGTACCTCTCCTGTAGCTGCTGGGAGGAGAGGGCTCCTCCAGGTGTAGCACGCGCAGGCTCAGCACCCCCAGACTCAGCACCCCCAGACTCAGCACCCCCAGGCTCAGCACCTCCAGGCTCCGCACCTCCTGGCTCAGCACCCCCAGGCTCCGCACCCCCAGACTCAGCACTCCCAGGCTCAGCACCCCCAGACGCAGCACCCCCAGGCTCAGCACCCCCAGACGCAGCACCCCCAGGCTCAGCACCCCTAGCAGGACGAGAGTCAACAGCTACCTCGACAGGCTCACCCGGGTCTACCTGGGACACACCTGAGGGAGCGGCACCCTGAGGGGGGAGGGGGTCTGGTACCTCAGCACCTGGAGCGAGGAAGAGAGGCGGGGGGGGGAGCGGGGCAGTGTGGTAGGGGAAGAGGCGGTAGTAGGGGACGGACTCGTCAAAAGTGACGTCCTGAGAGGCCAGGACACGACGCGAGGTGGGGTGGTAGAACTGCCAGCCAGGGGCGTCCGGGACAAAGCCAAGGAAGACGCAGGGGACAGCGCGACGGGAGAGCTTGTCCGCGGACGTGTCGCGGACAAAAGCTCGGGATCCCCAGACCCGAAAACGCGACGCATCGCCAGCCTCTCCCGTCCAACGCAGTGTCGGAGAAGTCTCGGGCAAGGAGACACGGGGCCAGAGGTTGAGCTGATGCGCAGCGTATCGGACTGCAAACGGCCACAGAAAATGAGGGGCAGCCGCATGGCTCAAGGAGGTACGAGCGACCTCCATGACCAGACCAATGCGGCGCTCAGCAACCCCATTCTGCTGTGGAGAGGCCGGAAGCGTGTACGACTGCTCAATGCCCTCCTGCTGACAGAAGGCCTCCAATAGGCCAGAGGAAAACTCCCCACCTCTGTCAGAGTGCAGACGCAGGACAGGGAAGTCGGAGCGGAAACGCTCACGGAGCTGGAGACGAGATCTGCGGATCCAAGGGATCAAGACATCAGGGACGTCACCCTTGGCGCGCAAGGGGAAGACCGTGGTGTAGCGCGAGAAGTCGTCAACAACAATCAGGAAGTACCTCTCCTGACCCTGTCCACGGACGCGGGCTGGGCCCCACACGTCCATGTGGAGCGTCTGCAAGGGAGCAGTCGTCGGGGGAAAGGAGGAGGAGTGAGGAGCGGCGCGCTGCCGTCCCTCGACACAGGGAATACAGGGAGGAGCAGGCGAGTCGGGAAGGGGAGGGAGCACCCTGGGAAGACCAGCAACAAGGTCCCGTTTGTGCATGGCCCGAAGGCGCTGCACAGACGGGTGACCAAGGCGGTGGTGCCAAAGGACAGTCTCATGCGTCAGAGAGCGACACGAGCAGGGGGCGGACAGCTGACCTGACGCAGACGCAGACGCGGACGCAGCTACCTGAGGGGACTCAGTGGTCAGTGTGTAAAGGTCCGACCCCGGCTCCCGAGTGAAGGTAGCCAGGTGGCGACCCGTCCGAGCACACGTGCAGTGTGTCACGCGCTCGTAGGCAGGGGTGAACTGGTGAACACCCCCGTCCTGGAGCGCACTACCTGCCACCAAGTTCGTAGAGAACGAGGGGAGGTAGAGACCTGACAGCGTGCCGGACGGGACCGCCGGACAAGGAAGGACAGTGGAGGAGGTCGCAATGACCGGACCCCCAGAGGGGTCAGCAAGGGAGACAGCAACTGGCCGAGCTAGTGGCTCAAGGACAGTGCGGTCACGAAAGAAGGAGCGAGAAGCACCTGAGTCCAGTGTGAAAGTGTGCAGTGCTGCAGTCGACTCAGTACCAGGGGGGACGGACGCACGAGCACCTAGGGCAGCAGCCTCACCAGGACCTGTGGGAGGAGACGCACTAGCACCTAGAGCGGCAGCCGGACTGGCCTGAATGCCCGGGTCGGGCGGAACACGCAAGTACTGAGCACCCTCTCCACTAATAGACATCGCATACATGGCAGTGAGAATAGCATCAAAGTCTAAAGCCCAAATATCAACACCCCTCTTTTCCAGATCAGCCCAGCGCGGCAGCTCAGTGGCAGCAGGAAACTGAGTGCGCCACGCGTCGTTAAGGCGCGCGAAGCAGCGCTGCGTGGGGTGCGGCCTCCCACACTGCTGGCCGCTGCGGTCACCTGTGCGAATGACGTACGTGCAGATAACGCTACGCTGCGCATACCACTCACGGGCGGCCTGAAGCGTCGGGGCGGGCTGCTGACTCTGCCCTCCGCCAGTGCCTCCACGACCACCACCCCCACCGCCGCCGCCCCGGCCACCTCCACCCCTGCCGCCGCCACGACCACCTCCGCCTCCGCTGCCGCCTCCACCACCACTCCCACCGCTGCTGTCTCCTCCCCCACTGCCGCCACCAGTCTCCCCAGCCGCGCCTCCACTCCCACCGCCTCCACCCCCACCTCCTCCGCCACCACCCCCACCCCTGCCCCCTTTGTTCCTGCGGCGCCCGCTCGAAGCAGACGCGGTCCCGACCTTCTCAGCACCAAGAAGGTCGACAGCAGCAGCAGAGGTGACAGAGGGGAGGAGGGGGGAAGGGGAACACCCCTCAAAGAACGGGGTGCGGGGGTCGCCACGAGAGGTGCCTACAGCGACGATGCTCGCCTCAGCTGCAAGCAGTTCCTTCTCGAGGAGGGCAACAGTGAGCTCAGTGGGGGAGCGAGAGAGGAAGTGGTCCCTGACTGCGCGCAGAGAGTCAGGGAGGCGGGTGACGATGTGGTAGAGAGTGATCCAGAGTGGGGGGGGGTTGCTAGTGAGAAACTCGGCAGGCATAGCAGCGCGAAAGCGGGCCTCACTAGTCTTAAGGTGGGTGATGAGGTCTGCGACAGTGTGAAAGGAGGCTAGGTCGGGGAACAGGTAGGGGAGAGTGAGGCGGCCTAGCGTGGCAGAAGCGGGTGAGGAGTAGCGGGCAACTACAGCGGTGTAGAGGTCCTTAGCAGTCTTGCACTGGCCGAAGTGCTCGCGTTCATCTAGCGGCAGGGAGTTGCGAATAGCAAAGCGAGCATGCGCATCACGGGTCTGCCACTGGGAACGCAGAGTGCTGTCAGCAGTCGAGTCAGGGGCAGTGGCATGGCCTAGGGCGTGGTCGTACAGTGAGATATCTTCCTTGGCAGTGAGCTGTAGGAACAGGTGCAGGTCATCGAGCCAGGTTTCGAACTTCACTGGACGGCCCTCGGCATCGAAAGCTAGAACTGGCGGACTAGCCATAGTGACAGTAGCAGTAGGAGCAGTAGGAGTAGCAGTAGGATCAACAGGGCTGCTAGAACGGTCGACGCGGCTCGGTCGGGCGGCGCGGCTCGGTTCAGGTAGGGCGGCGCGGCTCGGTTCGGGCTGCGCGGCTGCGCGGAGCCGCTAAGAGGGGCGGGACGGGGTCGCGGGGGCCTCTAAGCGGGGCTCGACGGGGCCGTGGGGCCGCTAAGCGGGGCGCAGCGGGGTCGAGGGGCCGTGTGGTGGCGGGCGACGGGGCCGCGGGGCCTCTAAGCGGGGCTCGACGGGGCCGTGGGGCCGCTAAGCGGGGCGCAGCGGGGTCGAGGGGCCGTGTGGTGGCGGGCGACGGGGCCGCGGGGCCTCTACACGAGGTGCGCGCGGGGTCGACGGGGCCGTAAGCGGGGCGCGCGCGGGTCGACGGGGCCTCCGTGTGGTGGCGGACGACGGGGCCGCGGGGCCTCTACACGGGGTGCGCGTGGGGTCGACGGGGCCGTAAGCGGGGCGCGCGTGAGTTCGACGGGGCCGCGGGGCCACTAGGCGAGGCGCGACGGGGCCGCGGGGCCTCTAAGCGGGGCGCGATCGACGGGGCCAGCGGGGCCGGGAAAAAAAAAAAGAAAGCGCTCGAGGGCGCTAAGGGGGGAGGCGCTAAAGCGCACTCCGATAGTAGGGCGCACGAGGGCGCTAGTAGGTAGTAGGTAGTAGGTAGTGGTGGGCCCGAAGAGAAGTTAGGTCCTAGCGAAGGACCTGCTCTGAAACCATGTCAGAATGAACGGACTGGAATGAATGAACTAACAAGGAAGGCAGTACAAATAGTAAACCCTAGAGATCTGTACCCCATATGGTCTAACCCACTGTAGCCTAACAGCAACCAACACATATAATGTTTGACACACCCCTCTCTTTATTCTTCCTCCCTTCTTCGTCTCTCTTCTTCATTTCCCTTTGTTTATCCTCTCGTTATCACCGTTTTGCCGGTACAAGTCACTCGTGCGTCTTTTTGCTGGTGCCAGGCGCGCGAGAGGCGAGTGCGCCACGCTCAGTCTCATGCGCATTATCCGCGGCTACAGTAGCAAAGAAAGGCACGAGCAAGTCGGTGAAAATTGGTGAGTTTAGACTGTGAAAGAGAGAGAGAGTAGTGATGTGCGAAAATACTACGTGATGAAGAATACCAGATTTGCACAGAATGTGAGAGATAGAGATTATGTGTAGGGAAGTGAGCGTGAAAAGAGTTGGAAGAATGTGAAGGAAAATATGAGTGTGCAAAGTAGGTAGAAATGAATACAATATATCTCACATTAGCCTTCTCTCCTTTCCTCACTGCCTTTGTTTTAATGAGCGAGCAAGCAAGTGTTAGAGAGATGTTCATTGTGTTATATTGGATTCTTTCGCCTTTTTGCCTTTCGCATGATATCCTCCGTTCTTCCGTTTATGTTCTTTGTTCTTTCTGTTCTACTTATCTTCATCTTAACATTCTTTTCAACGTTTTATTATAGGGACCATTTAGACCTAGTTTACTGTGGAGTTTGTGTTTGAGCATCATCTTGAGAAAGAGAGAGGGAGAGAGAAGGAGAGAGCCTAAAAGTAGCGACAAAGCAAGCGATAGAGAAAGTGAGAGGGAGAGTGTGCTAGAGAACGAAAGAAAACCTTTTGTTTTTCCATTAGAAGCCGTTGGGACCTTGTAACCTTGGCGTTTATTTTCTTACAGTCTTTTATACTTGGATGGTGCAAAACAGAGAAGTTTTTTACGGTAATTATTTTCCTCTTTTGTATATTTCTTCTGATCGTAGCTGCATCGTAACTTCTTTCTTCATAGTTTCTGATTCACTGTGCCACCTTTGAGACTTGTTGAATTCCGCATTATCGTTCTTCTATTTTAATCAACATCCTTCACCTCTCCCCTGTTCCCTGTTTCCCCTATTTGTTATGTGTTTCCAGCTAGCTCTAGCATTCAAAACATCAAACACAACTGTGGAAAACTGGAAGATACCGTCCTAGTGGCGGCTTGTAGAAATGATAAATTTTGAAAGTGTAATGAAATGTAACACTTTCTAAAATTTTGTATTGTGAAAAGGGGTACGTGGCCAACACAGCAAAGGTAGCGCCGAAGCGCTACTCACCCTCTTTTGCCTACAAAAGAGGGACGTGGGGACATTCGTCCCCACCCACGTTTTCATTTTCAAAATTGTAGTTCTAATTTCGTTCTCGTCCACACTGGCGAAGACTCAGTCGCTTCCGCGCTTCACTGCCCCATCAACGCTCCTTAACGACATCTTTAAGCGCAACCTCGCAACGATGGCTCCGGTCAATCCGGCACTTAACCGCGACAAATCTAACATTTCTAGCCCCGGTAACGCGGCGGAAACCTCGACTCCGGCCGGGACAACGGATCGTCGCGGCGGAAAACGTCCCGCCGAAGAAATTTCAAGCGAGGGACCCTCGGCGGTCGACCTCCTGCTCGGAGGCACCCTTCGGACCCCCCCTGAGGAACGCGCGACTGTTGTACAGTCGCGCGTGGCTGCTGCTGAAGAGCGCGTGCCTGGCAGGCACGCGCGTGCTGCGCAGAAGACGACGGCCGCCGCTGACGCGGCGGCCGTCTTGACCGGCGCTGACGCGGGTCCATCCGGGCCCACGACCCAGAAACGCCAGCGCGCGGCACCCTCCGCTGACGTCACCCCGGTCAACGCCGCCCCGCCCCCCTTTGACTGCACAGCAGCTGCAGGCGCTGATCTCGTTATTGCAGCAGCATGCGCCTTCGACTACAGCAACTTCAACCGAAAATATTTCTGCTTCCGCTAAAATTGGAAAGCAGCAGGAACCGGTTGCGCCCCCCCGCTCCACCAAAATTGCTCGCGCCAACAACGCTGCTCCTGCTCCCGCCCCGGCTCCGGCACCAACCCAAGCCCGTATCCCCGACGACAGCGACGACTCGGAAAATGAAGACGGTGAGGCCCCCGACAACCTTGCTCGTCGTCGCATTCTTACACCCGCACCTCCCCTCCCGCCACTCAACCCTACACCCGCAGCTACTACCTTCATGCGCAAGGGAATGCGCGACCAGGCGGAGGTGTTCTCCGCAATTCAAGCTCACCTGAGGCACGTCGAGTTCAAGCTCCAAAACGGCGACGTCGAGGGCGCGCTCTCCAACGTGGAGCAAATCGAAACGTTGATCAACAAACGCTTCGAGGTGCTCTTGGTGGCGGATGAGGCCGGTTTCGAAGCGGCGGATCGGTTCCAGCTGTACCAAGCCAAGAGCGTGCTCACGTCCCGCTCTTACAAGCTCGCGGTAGCCGATGTGACGGCCCTCAAGCGTGCACGTACCGGCTTCGCCCGCGGAGGCCGCCTTCTTCCTCGAGACGGTGAACCGGAAAGCAAGGGCATGCCACCCGCGGGCTGCCACGAGCCCCGCTTCAAGGGGGTGTGTTTCCGTTGCGGCCAGCCCGGCCATATGGCAAACAATTGCCCTATGGGAGGGCGTGGCGCACAAGGTCCCGCACCCTTGGTGTGAGAGGACCTATGGGGCGGCGCCCCTTGCCACTATGCCGGGGGGCGTAGGTGGATGCACCGGTGGTGCGTAGGCTGGTTAGGAGCCTTGGAGAGTAGTATAGGCCATGGGGGCCAGGACAAGGTGGCAGCCGTAGGGGCTGGTTATGGTGTAGGTCTAGGCTTGTATGCCTTTGTGTGGATTAATAGAATAATATTGTTATTGGCCAAAAAAAAAAAAAACAACAACAACAACAACAACAACAACAACAACAACAACAACAACAACAACAACAACAACAACAACAACAACAACAACAACAACAACAACAACAACAACAACAATGGAGAGAGAGAAAGGGAGACAACACGAGGAGCGAAGACAAATGGCACACCAAATAAAAAATCCAGCCCCCTCTTAAGGAAGGCAGCCATGGAGGAAGAATTGGTGGCGGAGGCGCGGCAACTGGAGGGGGATGCGACTGGAGCACAGGCTGGCGAGGAATCTCGGGGGCCGGCAAGGCGCGCATCGAGCTACTCTGACTCTGCGCAGCCCTCTCCTCGCGTACGGCCCTCGACACCTCCCTCGACACCTCCCTCTGAAGGTCTGCCATCGTCATGGGCGGACGATACCCACCCCCCCGCCCGCGAGGACCCCTCCAGTCCCCCTGGCCCCCGAGGTGCGCAGGCCATTGCGCTGGCTGCTGATAACGGCGGGGGGAATCGCGGCGGCGACGGGACGACCGCCACTCCTGTTGTGACGCGGGTGAATGGGGACGCGACTGGCGCACGGGCTGGCCAGTCTGCGCAACAGGGAGGGCCGCAGGGGCAGGGTGTCCCACAGCAGAAGGTGCCAGCGGCGGAGCTGGGCCGCCATTGGTG
Organism: Closterium sp. Yama58-4; assembly: GCA_947470075.1. Classification (NCBI taxonomy): domain Eukaryota; kingdom Viridiplantae; phylum Streptophyta; class Zygnematophyceae; order Desmidiales; family Closteriaceae; genus Closterium; species Closterium sp. Yama58-4. The sequence continues at coordinate 240,781 of CANIUD010000044.1, forward strand.
GCGGAGGCCGCCTGCTGGGACGATGCCGAGACCGGTGCAGTTGCGCCAGGGACTCCAACAGGTGCAGTTGCGGGCGAGTCAGCGACAGGAGCGAGCGCGCCAGGGGCGGCAGCAGGCGGAGGGCCGGGAAGGCCTGGCGCGGGAGCAGGCGACTCAAGGACAGCAGCAGGCGGGAGAACGTTCTCCCCTGGAGCAAGAACACTCGCGGCTTGAGCACCAGCAGGGGGCGCCAGGGAGCCAGCCGCAGGGAAGGACGCGCCTGCAGGAAGCACCCCATGACCAGCTGACGGCGAATCCTCGCGAGGCCCCGGGGGAGCCACCGGAAGAGGAGCAGCAGTCGGGGCGGCCTGCGCAGGGACCGGGGTGGCAGGACCAGACTCCGCCGCTGCCGCAGCCACGTGTTCGGAAGGAGGAGCATTTTCAGAGACTACTGTCGAGGGCCTCGGAGCTGGCGGCACAGGGGGCTTCGTCGCCTTGGCAGAACTCACAACCAGGTGCTACGTCTTGAAGCTGAATTGTCAGCAAACAATGAAGAGGCTACAAAGTGTTGGGTGCAAAAGCATGTTGCACATCAACCTGTCGCCTATTCGTCGAGCAAGGTGAAATTTGAAGGTATTCGTTTTAAGGTAATTTGTGTCGTGTGGAATGCGCACTGGTGTGCTTTCATTTTGGCGTTTACGGTTTGTGAATCGCCTCAGCGGTTCATGAGTGATGTGCTTTTTAGTGTGCGGCTGCGTTCATGAGTTTTCATGACTGTTCGCTTGCGTTTCGTGTGTGCATGCAAGGAGTTCCGAGTTTTCATGTATTTTTGTATTGTTTCATGAATGTGCGTGAAGTTCCGAGTGTTCATGGTCACTCGCAGGTGGTTCATGACTGTCCGTATGCTATTCGTGTTTGTTCATGAGCGTTCATGTACGATCATGCTCGTTCATGACTGTTTATGTTACGTTCATGTTTGTTCATGTTTGCTGGCATGATTTTCCGTGTGTGTTTATTTGAGTGTCGAGTGTTTTTGCTGGTTTGACCTTTTCGTGCTGGTCAAGGCTCGAGGCCATGAGCCCGAGTCCTGTGGTGCAATCGTGGGTGTAGCGCCAAAAAGGTAAGCGTGTGCGAATCGTGGCACACGCGCGGCCTGAGGCCGCAATTCAATTCGGAGCCACACGCGCGAGTGTGGCAGCAAAGTGGCGCGTGGGTAAAGACAGGCGCGCGTGGGTCCAGGTTGGATTTCGTGGGGCCCTCGAGCTCTTTGTCTTCATCTGCCGAGAAGAAATTCGCCGCGGAGTGTTTTGCGACGTGCGCGATTTACATTCGATGGTGGTGCGAAGTGAGCAGGAAGAATTTCAACGAATTCGCAATTTCGTCGCGTAACTGCGCGAATTGATCAGGTGATTTCATGAACTGTCAAGTATGGTCATGAGCTGTCATGATCTCAAACGACCACACGTTTTTATGGAATTTCAAGAGCAAGTATGGGTTACACAATTGTGCGTGGGCGAGTATGTTCCCACTGATTTCGTATGGAGACAGTTGGCAATTCGGAGTATGGTGCTAGCTATTATATTGGTGGGCTGTTTCCTTTTGCTTTTGGTGGGCTAGTATTAATCTGTGCTTGCGTTTGTTCGTGATCAACTTTTTGGGAATGAATTATTCTCTATCGACGTATTGACTGAGGAGAATTTTCTGCACACGAGCCAATCAGTCAATTAACGCTGCGCAACGGAGTTTGTGACTACTCTAGAGCACACGATTGTTATCACACTTGAAAAATCCCTTAACAAACACGGACCCTGGGTTAGGGGCTGGTTTTATCAGGCACCCGAGGACCCTTGGAGGTGACCCCGTGGGGATAACTGAGTGGTGATTAAAGGTGTGTTTAGAGGTTCCTAGTCTCAATAGTAATCAACACAAAGGTGTATATTAATATGCTTTCCATGGACAGATCACGTATTATTTATATGATGCTTATGTATTTCATAATCCATTTCCGTTCGAACTATCGTTATGTTTCATAATCTGTGCCGTTTCCTCCTTCCTTCTTCCCTCCCTCCCTCCCTCCCTCCCTCCCTCCCTCCCTCCCTCCCTCCCTCCCTCCCTCCCTCCTCCCTCCCTCCCTCTCCCCCCCTCCCCCCCTCCCTCCCCTCCCCCTCCTCCCTCCCTCCCTCCCTCCCTCCCTCCCTCCCTCCCTCCCTCCCTACTATTCGCACACGCTTATTAAATGGGCATAGTGCCTATTCATTCTTTAATCCCACGATTGCAATAATTCCATCCCGTTTTCTTTTTTACCCTGTCAGCTCAGATACGGAAGGAGTATGCATCTGTGCACGTGCATGTGTGAACCGTTGTCGTAGCGCATATGCTTTACAACCTTTTCTGCAACCCCCCAAATTGCAGGTGCCTTGTCTTCAAGCTGAGTTGTCAGCTCTTAAGAAAGAGGCTGCATAGGTGTGTATCAATATGCTTTCTATGGACAAATCACATACTATTTATATGCTGCTTATATATTTCGTAACCCATTTCCATTCGAACTATTGTTATGTTCCATAATCTGCGCTGCTTCTTTCTTCCTTCCTCCCTCCCTCTCTCCCATCCTCCCTCCCTCCCTTTCCTTCCTTCCTTCTGTTCTTAACCCATTTCACTCTCAATATAAGGCGGAGAAACAAGCCTTGGAGCAACAAGCAAGAGCAACAGCGTACGTAGCTACGGATCAGACGAGAGACGAGCAAATGGAGTCAGAGTTACAGAAGACACGCAAGAGGGTGGAGGAGCTGGAAGCATCAGAGAAGGTTAATTAAGTGATGCAAGATGAACGCAACGCAACAAGAAAACGAAATGCAAAACCATGCTTACGTTAATTGTCCTTCCACTATCACACTCTAACATAATCTGTGAGTTTTGCTTCTCTCATCATTTTGTTTGCTTCTCTCTCCCACTTCTTGCTTCTCTCCCCCACTGCTTGCTGCTCTACTACACAATTAGCGCTTTTCTGTGCTAAAGCACTAGTTCACTCCCTTGCTAGTTCACTCTCCAGCTACTTCATTCCCCTTATAGATCACTGTTCTGCTAGATCCCTCCCTTGCTCATTTGCTCCCTAACTAGCTTACTCACCAGCTATCTCACTAGTTCACGCTCCTACAGATTCACTTTTCTGCTAGTTCACTCCTTTTCTAGCTCACTCCCCTACCACTTGATTTCATCACTAGCTCACTACCGTACACTTGATTCCACTAAGAGCTCACTCCTCTACAAGCTCACTCCCCTACCTTCTCCATTTCGTTGTTTGCTTATCACTCCCCTAGATTTTTTTTTTTTTCCACCTGCTCGTTCCTTTACCGCCCTGTAGGCTTTTCTCTCCTGATTGTCTGTCTTCGACACCTTTTTCCTTCTTCTCCACCAATTTGCCTCTCCTTATGCTTTTTTAATTCCCTCTCAACTTTCTTGTTACTGCACCCACCATACCTCCACATTATTCATATTGAAAAATGAATGTTACTCTTTTTTATGTGCATACGATACAGACTTTGAAGAAGCGGTTCGTGGAGGAGCGCTCGAAGCGACTAAAGCTGCATAACAAGATGGAAGGTGAGCGTTCTTGAAAAGTGTGCATATGCAATGTGGCAGGAGTTAAAGACGGCGGTTTTGATGGCATAGCTACAGTTAATGTTTGTCAGCATGTTTGCAGTTAATGTGTGCATTCTTAAATCTTTTGTTTCCTGTTGCCCGCCGTCGTGCAGACTCAAAAGGTAACATCCACGCAATTGCACGATGCCGCCCGTTACAAGAGGGTCACACGGGGGTGGTCACGGTCAAGGACGAGCATACCACGTCTACGACTCGGAAGCAGAACAGGAGGATGTGTTCAAAGGCATCAAGGTAAGTGCACAATGGAAAGAGAGGGGGTTGCGGCCGTTGATGACAGTCGCATCTGTGGCAACTTGGGTGCAGTTCTCCAAATGACTTTTCACACCCCATCTTTGACTCATTAAGAAACATCCCGATTTTCCTACCCTCCATCCACCTGTAGGCCATGATTCAATCGGCTTATGACGGTTAAAACGTATGCATCTTTGAATATGGGCAGACTGGGAGTGGAAAAACGTACACGAAGATTGGGAATGAGAATCACCCTGGTCTTATTTCACTTGGGATTAAAAAGGTCTTCAGTCCGATAGAAGAAAACTCTTCACTTTTAACCACCATGGTGCAGGTAAGTCATTAACTATAAATAAGCTAGTTATTGTTTGTAGTAATTGTTTTCCTACTTAGCCAACATCCGGTCATATCTCTTTTACTTCCCTTTTCTCCCATGCCGCACATGCAGGCGTACATGCTGGAGTTGTACCAGGACGATGCAAAGGACCTGCTGGATGACCTAACAATTTGTAACGCATACACTTGTAACAAGGAAATTATGAACATAAATGTGTATATACAGTGAATTCAAAATGTTCACAACACTTTATAGCAGAGCCCTTATGAATTTCAGTGCGAGATCGATAAGTGCCAATTTTGATTCTCGATGCCAGCTATTTCAACCAACCCCAACAAAACAGGCATAAAGTCCCACATACCTCAGCATTTTATATAGAAATAGAAATGAAACAAGATACGTATGCAAAACAGCTTCGCAACCCTAAGACGATTCCGTCGCCTCTTGTTTTTCTTTTCTCTTTCTTCTTAATACATATTTTTCTAAATGCATGAGCACTTCTTGTCCTTCATACGGGTGCATGTACTAGCAAACAACGGACCAGTATAAGGTCGAACCCTTACGGAGAAAAAGTACCTCACGTCGATGTGCTTCACTCGACTCTCCAGTCAAGGCTCTCGACACTGGAGGATCATGGCCTTGTTATCAGCAAACAAGGTCGGTGCAGAGCTCGGCCGCTCACCAAGGTCGGTGAGCAAGAAGGTCAACCAGCGAAGCTCCTTTGCAGCCATGGCACCGGCGTAGATCTTTGCCTCTGCACTGGACTGCACCAAATATGACGACCGCGTAGACCTCCACAGCATAGCTCCAGCGCCCAAGCTGAAGCAGTAGCTTTGAGAGTTGATGTCAGTGATAACGGAATGGAATGGTGGACTAGAAAGGATTGTGAGTACAAATATGAAACCCTAATGTTGTGACCCCCTATAGGCTACCCCACTATAGCCTACACAAATATAACATGTATAATGTTTGACACACCCCCATAGGCAAAGTGGGGGAGAGCAAAGGGTCACAAGACCAGTCAAAGCAAAGCAAAACAAGCTCAGGGTGGATCTCAAGGATACCACACAAATTCCGAGCACAAGCAAGTGGTCACAAGACCAGTTCACATGCAGGTTGATAATATAACAAGAGATACAGTGATAGCAACCTAGCAAGTGTAAATATGCAGGTATATATATAAAGATCACAGTACAAGGAGAGTCAAGAGGTAAGCAAGTGAGGACCAGCAGGCACAAGGCCTAGAAGAGTACAGAAACGCTGATGGTCACAAGGCGGAAGCGCCTTGGTGAACACATCAGCAAGGTTGGCCTCAGTGGCCACGTAACGCAGACAAAGCTGACCACGCTGCTGCAGCTCTCGAGCAAGGAAGTACCGCAGGGCGATGTGCTTCGTTCTGTGCTCCAGTCTGTGCTCCTCACACAAGGCAATGGCAGCCTGGTTGTCGACGTACAGCACTGGAGGAGAACGAGGCCGCTCGCCCAAGTCGGTCAGCAGGTAGGTCAGCCAGCGTAGCTCCTGGGCAGCCATGGCTGTGGCGTAGATCTCAGCCTCACAACTGGAGCTGAGAACAGAAGAAGAGCGTGTAGAACGCCAAGAAACTGAGCCGGAGCCAAGGCTGAAGGTGTAACCCTGAGACGACCGCTGAGTAGCCTGGTCGTCCGCCCAAGAAGCGTCTGAGTGTCCAGTAAGTACAACTCGGTCTCGCCCTCCAAGCACTAGCCCCATGCCCGACGTACTGCACAAGTAGCGCAACACCCTCTTAGCGGCATCCATGTGCTCCTTCCTGTGATGGCCAGGAGCGACATAGCGTGCAAGGATGCTAAGAGGGTATGCAAGGTTAGGTCGAGTGCAGGTCATCAGGTACATGAGGCAGCCCACAAGCTCTGGATACGGGCCACTCGGCTCTACGGACTCATCCGAAGGCAGAGCTGAGAGCGAGTGACCGGTAGGCAGAGGAGTGGACTGGGGCGAGGAGTACGTGAAGCGGAAGCGCTGAAGGATCTGCTGCACCATGTGTGACTGAGTCAAGGTGATGGTGCGCCGTGCTCTGTCCTGGGTGATCCGCAAGCCAAGATAGCTTGTCAGTTCACCCAGGTCTATGCACGTGTGTCTCCTCTGCAGCTCCGACTTCACGTGGGCGAGTGCCGCGGTGTCAGCAGTGGCAAAGACCAAGTCGTCGACGTACACGAGGATGTAGAACGGCGGCAGCGAGGTGTCTGTGCGTAGAAACAGTGACGGGTCAGCAGTAGAGGGAGCGAACCCAAGAGCCGCAAGTGTCGTCCTCAGTGTGTCATGCCACTCACGCGGTGCCTGGCGGAGACCGTAGACCGGCCGCTGGAGCCTCCACTGGGTACCAGGAGGAACCGACCCAGTGAAGCCAGGTGGGCGGCGCAGCCAGATCTCCTCGTGCAGGCTGCCCTGCAAGAAAGCAGTGCTGAAGTCAAGTGAGTGAAGCTCGTAGTCTCGCTGAGCGGCTATGTGCAGCAGCACCCGAAGAGTGGTCATCTTCGGGGTGGGGGAGAAGGTCTGGAAGAAGTCAACTCCCTCTCGCTGACTGAAGCCTCGAGCCACGTAGCGCGCCTTGAAGACAGGAGGAGAACCCGGTGGCCGCTTCACCCTGAAAATCCACATGCCACTGACGATGTTCGCCCCAGGTGGGGGAACCTCGTCGACGTAGGTGCGTGTGGACTTCCAGGAAGCCATCTCTGCGTCCATGGCTGTCTGCCACTGAGAGGAGTAGGGACCCGCCATCGCCTCAGCGTAAGTGCGCGGGGTCGGGATGTCTGGTGCATCCGGGTCTCCCTCAGGGGCAACTAGCATGGACACGAGGTGGGGTAAAGCAGCAGCAAAGCACTGGAACTCCTCCTGTCTGTCCTCAAGGACGTCCGTGCCAAGAGCACACTCACCCCCGACGGACGGAGGACAGACAGACTCAGACTCAGACTCAGCAACAAGGCTAGTGGCGTAGTCTAGACGACACCGGGCAGCAAAGTCTATCAACTCAGCGACCAGAGCAGACGCAGCAGAGGACTCAAAGGTAGGGTCAGTGACAACAGTAGCGAGGAGACGGGTGACAGTGGGACTGGCAGCACGACGGGAGTCAGACTCCGGGTCAGGAAGAGTAGGTAGAGAGGACGCAGGAGGAGACGGCAGAGGGACACGCTGAGGAGCAGTAGAGCGACGCAGAGTCATGTAATGAGTGCCAGGGACAGGAGGAGGACGCTGGCGTGGGACACGACGACCAGTGCACGCAGTACGAACAGGCGACGCAGGACGAGACTCAGGCTCACGACGCTCTGTAAGACCTCCTGTGGGACCAGCGTAAGGAGAGGGAGCAGGGAGAGGCGAGTCAGGCGGTAACTGTGACTGCGGCTGGACAGGCGGAGGACACTCTACAGAGGGAGGAGGACAAGGAGGAGGAGCCTGACCAAGAACCTGCTGAAGAAGTGGGACGAAGTACGGTCGCGGCCGCGCAGCATCTCCAGAACCAGCAGAGACACCAGCGGCAGGGTCCGCAGCACCAGCAGCAGCTCCAACGTCCGGGTCCTCAGCACCAGCAGCAGCTCCACCGGCCGGGTCCTCAGCACCAGCAGCAGCACCACCGCTCGGGTCCTCAGCTCCAGCAGCAGCTCCACCGCCGGGGTCCTCAGCACCAGCAGCGGCTCCACCGCCCGGGTCCTCAGCACCAGGAGCAGCTCCAACGCCCAAGTCCTCAGCACCAGCAGCAGCTCCAACGCCCGGGTCCTCAGCACCAGCAGTAGTGCCACCCCCAGGGTCCGAAGCACCCGGAGCACCACTCCGAAGACTGCAGCGCCGTGTGTACCACTCTCGGATCTGCTGAATGGGGGGGAGCTCCTGGGTAGGAGGGGAAGTACCGGGACGAGCTCCAGTAGTACCTCTCCGGAGGCGGCAGTACTCGAGGTACCTCTCCTGCAGCTGCTGGGAGGAGAGGGCTCCTCCAGGTGTAGCACACTCAGTCTCAGCAATCCCAGACTCAGTACCCCCAGACTCAGCACCCCCAGGCTCCGCACCTCCAGGCTCCGCACCTCCAGGCTCAACACCCCCAGGCTCCGCACCCCCAGACTCAGCACTCCCAGGCTCAGCACCCCCAGACGCAGCACCCCCAGGCTCAGCACCCCCAGACGCAGCACCCCCAGGCTCAGTACCCCTAGCAGGACGAGAGTCAACAGCTACCTCGACAGGCTCACCCGGGTCTACCTGGGACACACCTGAGGGAGCGGCACCCTGAGGGGGGAGGGGGTCTGGTACCTCAGCACCTGGAGCGAGGAAGAGAGGCGGGGGGGGGAGCGGGGCAGTGCGGTAGGGGAAGAGGCGGTAGTAGGGGACGGACTCGTCAAAAGTGACGTCCTGAGAGGCCAGGACACGACGCGAGGTGGGGTGGTAGAACTGCCAACCAGGGGCGTCCGGGACAAAGCCAAGGAAGACGCAGGGGACAGCGCGACGGGAGAGCTTGTCTGCGGACGTGTCGCGGACAAAAGCTCGGGATCCCCAGACCCGAAAACGCAACGCATCGCCAGCCTCTCCCGTCCAACGCAGTGTCGGAGAAGTCTCAGGCAAGGAGACACGGGGCTAGAGGTTGAGCTGATGCGCAGCGTATCGGACCGCAAACGGCCACAGAAAATGGGGGGCAGCCGCATGACTCAAGGAGGTACGAGCGACCTCCATGACTAGACCAATGCGACGCTCAGCAACCCCATTCTGCTGTGGAGAGTCCGGAAGCGTGAACGACTGCTCAATGCCCTCCTGCTGACAGAAGGCCTCCAGGAGGCCAGAGGAAAACTCCCCACCTCTGTCAGAGTGCAGACGCAGGACAGGAAAGTCGGAGCGGAAACGCCTGGTGAGCTGGAGACGAGATCTGCGGATCCAAGGGATCAAGACATCAGGGACGTCACCCTTGGCTCGCAAGGGGAAGACCGTGGTGTAGCGCGAGAAGTCGTCAACAACTAGCAGGAAGTACCGCTCCTGACCCTGTCCACGGACGCGGGCTGGGCCCCACACGTCCAAGTGGAGCGTCTGCAAGGGAGCAGTCGTCGGGGGAAAGGAGGAGGAGTGAGGAGCGGCGCGCTGCCGCCCCTCGACACAGGGAATACAGGGAGGAGCAGGCGAGTCGGGAAGGGGAGGGAGCACCCTGGGAAGACCAGCAACAAGGTCCCGTTTGTGCATGGCGCGAAGGCGCTGCACAGACGGGTGACCAAGGCGGTGGTGCCAAAGGACAGTCTCATGCGCCAGAGAGCGACACGAGCAGGGGGCGGACAGCTGACCTGACGCAGACGCAGACGTAGACGCAGACGCAGCTACCTGAGGGGACTCAGTGGTCAGTGTGTACAGGTCCGACCCCGGCTCTCGAGTGAAAGTAGCCAGGTGGCGACCCGTCCGAGCACACGTGCAGTGTGTCACGCGCTCGTAGGCAGGAGTGAACTGGTGAACACCCGAGTCCTGGAGCGCACAACCCGCCACCAAGTTCGTAGAGAACGAGGGGAGGTAGAGACCTGAAAGTGTGCCGGACGGGACCGCAGGACAAGGAAGAACAGTGGAGGAGGTCGCAATGACCGGACCCCCAGAGGGGTCAGCAAGGGAGACAGCAACTGGCCGAGCGAGTGGCTCAAGGACAGTGCGGTCACGAAAGAAAGAGCGAGAGGCACCTGAGTCCAGTGTGAAGGTGTGCAGTGCTGCAGTCGACTCAGTACCAAGGGGCACAGACGCACTAGCACCTAGAGCGGCAGCCGGACTGGCCTGAATGCCCGGGTCGGGCGGAACACGCAAGTACTGAGCACCCTCTCCACTAATAGACATGGCATACATGGCAGTGAGAATAGCATCAAAGTCTAGAGCCCAAATATCGACACCCCTCTTTTCCAGATCAGCCCAGCGCGGCAGCTCAGTGGCATCAGGAAACTGGGTGCGCCACGCGTCGTTAAGGCGCGCGAAGCAGCGCTGCGTGGGGTGCGGCCTCCCACACTGCTGGCCGCTGCGGTCACCTGTGCGAATGACGTACGTGCAGGTAAAGCTACGCTGCGCATACCACTCACGGGCGGCCTGAAGCGTCGGGGCGGGCTGCTGACTCTGGCCTCCGCCAGTGCCTCCACGACCACCACCGCCACCACCACCGCCTCGGCCACCTCCACCCCTGCCGCCGCCACGACCACCTCCACCTCCGCTGCCGCCTCCGCCCCTGCCACCGCTCCCGCCGCTGCTGTCTCCTCCCCCACTGCCGCCACTAGCCTCCCCAGTCGCGCCTCCACTCCCACCGCCTCCACCCCCACCTCCTCCGCCACCACCCCCACCCCTGCCTCCCTTGCTCCTGCGGCGCCCGCTCGAAGCAGACGCGGTCCCGACCTTCTCAGCACCAAGGAGGTCGACAGCAGCAGCAGAGGCGACAGAGGGGAGGAGGGGGGAAGGGGAACACCCCTCGAAGAACGGGGTGCGGGGGTCACCACGAGAGGTGCCTACAGCGACGATGCTCGCCTCAGCTGCAAGCAGTTCCTTCTCGAGGAGGGCAACAGTGAGCTCAGTGGGGGAGCGAGAGAGGAAGTGGTCCCTGACTGCGCGCAGAGAGTCAGGGAGGCGGGTGACGATGTGGTAGAGAGTGATCCAGAGCGGGGGGGGGTTGCTAGTGAGAAACTCGGCAGGCATAGCAGCGCGAAAGCGGGCCTCACTAGTCTTAAGGTGGGTGATGAGGTCTGCGACAGTGTGAAAGGAGGCTAGGTCGGGGAACAGGTAGGGGAGAGTGAGGCGGCCTAGCGTAGCAGAAGCGGGTGAGGAGTAACGGGCAACTACAGCGGTGTAGAGGTCCTTAGCAGTCTTGCACTGGCCGAAGTGCTCGCGCTCGTCTAGCGGCAGGGAGTTGCGAATAGCAAAGCGAGCGTGCGCATCACGAGTCTGCCACTGAGAGCGTAGAGTGCTGTCAGCAGACGTGTCAGGGGCAGTAGCATGGCCTAGGGCGTGGTCGTACAGCGAGATGTCTTCCTTGGCAGTGAGCTGTAGGAACAGGTGCAGGTCATCTAGCCAGGTTTCGAACTTCACTGGACGGCCCTCGGCATCGAAAACTAGAACGGGAGGACTAGCCATAGTGACAGTAGTAGGAGTAGGAACTAGGCCGCTGGAAAGGTGTGCGTAGGGTCAACGGGGCCGGCGGGGCCGCTAGGTAAGGCGCGGGCGGGGTCGACTGTCCGTAGTGGCACACGAGCGGCAGTAGTAGGGAGCGTGGCAGCAGGAGCTGCAACGGCGCACTGGTGGCAGTTGCAGTGGCAGCAGTGTGCGCGGTAGGTAGAAAAAACAGTGGGAGCGAGCGCCTCGCGGGCGGCGGCTACAGAAGCGCACGGGCGGCAGCGGCTGCGAGCGGTGCACAAGTAGCAGCGGCAGCAGCACTCGGGCAGCAGCGGCGTATGTGCACGGGCGGCAGCAGCAGCGGCGCACGAGCGGCAGCGGCGCACGGGCAGCGGCGGCGCACGGGCAGCGGCGGCGCACGGGCAGCGGCAGCGTAGGAGCAGCGGTGGCGCTCGTGCGGCGACGGCGGGAGGCGGCGGTGCGCAAGCAGCAGCGGAAGCAGCGCACGGGCGGCAGCTGCGTATGCGCACGTGCGGCAGTGGCAGCGGCGCACGGGCGGCTGCGGGCAGCGGGCGTGCGGCCTCTGCGACGGCGAGCTGCGGGCCTGCGGGGCGTGCGCGAGCAGGCGACGGGCGGCTGCGGGGCGCAGCGGGTGCGTCAGCGAGGCGCACAGGGCAGCGGCGGGCAGTGCGCGAGGCCACGAGGCGCACGGGCAGCAGCGCAAAGGCGCGCGGGCAGCGGGGAGGCAGCGCGACGGGCCGCGCGCGAAGAAAATAAAGCGCGCGCGGGCAGCTGGCGGGGCGCACGCGTGAAAACGGCCGCGCGCGAGCGGCTAGTACGGCGCGCGCGGTAAAAAAAAAAAGGAAAGCCACGCGCGGGCGGCTAGCGAGCTGCGTGCGCGTGGTAGGTAGGTAAGGAGCGCTCTAGGACGCGCAGGCGCACGAGGCGCACAGTAGGTAGGTAGGTAGGTAGGTGGGCCCTAAGAACAGTCCTAGCAACGGACCTGCTCTGAAACCATGTCAGTGATAACGGACTGGAATGGTGAACTAGAAAGGATTGTGAGTACAAATATGAAACCCTAATGTTGTGACCCCCTATAGGCTACCCCACTATAGCCTACACAAATATAACATGTATAATGTTTGACAGTTGAGTCTCTTCGTCATCGACGTACGAAGAGTTGCAGTGACCAACCAGCACAACAGGCTGTGTCCCTCTAAGCACAAGCGCGATGCTTAATGTAGTCGCCTGGTACTTCGCCACCCTCGCAGCTGCCGTCCAGTGTACGGGACGGTGTCTCTTAATTGCAACAAAGCGAGACGGGATGCTAAGGGGAAAAGAGAAGTCCGGACGAGTACAAGTCATCAGGTACATGAGGCAGCCCACCAGCTCTGCGTGCGGACTATTGGACTCAAAGGGCTTGTTGGGAAAAGGGCCGGTGAGTCTGTGGTTGATGGCAAGAAGAGTGGACTATGTGGTGGAGAACCGAAACCCGAATCGCTAAATGATTTGGTGCACCATGTGTGACTGAGAAAGTGTAATGGCGCGAGCAGCTCTGTCCCTGGTGATCTGCAAGCCAAGGTAAAGGCACGGCTCACCCAGGTCAATGCACGCATGTTTCTTCTGTAGCTCAGATTTTACCTTAGCTTGAGGGACCTTGTATGGTGTAGACAAGAACAAAGAACGAAGTGGAACCGGTGTGAACAAACAGAGATGGGTCAGCGGACGAAGGACGAAACCCAAGGTCAGCAAGGGTGGTGCGTCGCTTGTCGTGCCATCTACGGTGCGCCTGGCGGAGACCGTAGACTAGCCGCCTCAGACTCCAATGGGTCCAAGAAATAAGGGGCATGACGACCGCAACCGATGGCCTGCCTCAATAAGGCCTAGCTGCAGATGGAACCTCGATAGCATTTGCTCGTTTTTGCTATAATCATGCCTTCGCTCACATTTGCATTTGTTCGCCACCTTAGTGCAATCCTAGCTACCTCAATACATTTCACTTTACTCTTTTCAATTATTACTTTTGAGTTACCGTACTTGTTATTAACTGTAAGGAATTTTCTCGACATTCCTTACAGAGACCTGCAACACCGCGTACAGCAGCAGCCGTTGTTCGCCCACCCATTACTGCTAACGGTGCTTCGCCAACTTCGCGCTCACTGTTTCACCAAACCACACACTGCTTGCCCGGCCGTATCGGCAGGGCCCTATATATCAGACTTTTTTGTCTAGTTCTGAGTCCGTTCGGACTTTTTTTTTTTACCTAGTCTGAACTCCAATATATATGTATACATAGTTTTTAATGTGCCTTGTCTGACTTTTCTGAGTTTTTTTATACGAGTTGTCTGAAATGTTTGGTGTGTAGGCTGGGCCTCAGACTTGTATCACGGATGCACTCTTAAACCGGTAATAGAGGGGTTCCCTCCAGCCTGGCGGCGTGTACCACTAACACAGTCAATCACGGGCGGGAACCCAAAATATCCCGAGCGCGGCACCGCACAGTCGCGTTGGTACAGAATTGCGGTAATCAGTGCCAATTCCAACCAATCGCGGCTGCGCAGCATGCAGCAGGCAAGATTCCTTGCCAACGCATAGCTCGTAGCGCGCTGCACCTTCGCTCGACACCACATCCATCCACCACAACCCACCTTCCTCGTTTCCAACGCATAGCTTGCAGGGCACTGCTACTCTGACGTCACCACATCCATCCACCCCAGCCCACCGTCCTCGTTGCCAACGCATAGCTCGCAGCGCGCTGCTACTCTCACGTGATCACATCCATCCACCCCACCTTCCGTGCTTTCAAGACCAGGTGCCGTGCATGCAGTGACCTCTTGGGAGATGAGAGGTCCTAATAGGATGACCTCTCAACCTCCTCGTGGTCACCGTTCTTGCGAGTCTCTCTCGCTTCACTCCATTTGCCTCGCCTAATACTCGTGCCAGAGCCCTTGTTTCAGGCTCCTGTTACCGAGTTGGCTACACCACTACTCGCACAGACTCAATGGCAGCCACAGCAGACGCTGCCACCAATGGGCCCGACAATGACGATGATGCTGATGTTCGCCCGGTTTCCAACCCTCTCACCGGCCTAGACTTCCTTTGATCAGTCTTACCGACGCATGGTCCACCGCCTGCGCCACCGTCGCAACCCAACTCCAGTCGCCCTTCAAATCCCAGGGACTCTGCACCTCTACACAAGGCCGTCACTGAACCAGTGGTCGCTGCGCAACAGACGGTGCCCCATGAGGCGTCCGTCGAAGCATCGTCCCGTCCCGCGCCACCGACGAATATGCGGTACCGACAATCCTCCATTGCGTGGGCAACTCCACCTCCTCCTTCGACCGTTGAAACTCCAGCGAGCAACGCTCCCATGCAGTACAGCTCCAAGCCCAGCTTAGAGTTGAAATATGAAGAAGCTCATCAGCGCTTCAAGTCTAAGTGGTCTACCGATTACTCATGGTCAGTTCTTACTAAATCATCTTCTGGTGCCCCTTCTTTTAGGTGCAGTATTTGCTTGGAGATTGCGGGATTGACAGGCAAGTGTGGACAGCGTGGTGAGGGCGCGACCGACGTGCAGACATAGTCCTTTCAGAAGCATGAAGGGACGATGAATCACCGATTTGCTCTGCAGCGGCAGGAGGATCTGCTGCAGAAGAATGAGTGGCAGCAGCGCATTGACATGCAGCCGAAGGCGCAGGACAAGAAGTTGTTGCAGGTTTCGTCGCTCATGGACTCACTGTACTTCATGGGGAAATGCAATGAGCCCATGAACTCGTGGATCCGGTTTGTGCACTATCTGGCGAAGAAGGTGCCCGAGTTTCCCGAGCAGGGGTACGGCACGTACTACAGTACGTAAGTAACGTCGTGCTTAAGCACCGTGTATTTCCTTTTCACTCATTGACCGTTGCTGAAGACTATGGGTTCTTTGTGTAGGTACGGCTTCAGAGAACTCACTCAGGCAAATGCAATGTGGCTTCGAACAACGCAACTGGAACACCTTCTAACGAGCCCCTACATCGGGATCACTCTGGATGAGAGCACCGACCGGCTGTGCGGCAAACACATTATTGCGTTTGCCACCTTTCTTCATGAAGGACAAGTTGTCACTGAGTTCATCGCTCACCTTACGATTGAGAATGCTGACGCTGCTTCATTGTGTAGTTTGTTGCTTTCCTGCCACATGGCAGTCGGCGTTGATCTCCGTTGTATTTCGGGTGTGAGCACGGATGGTGCCTCGGTGATGGTGGGGTCACAAAATGGTGTGGTTGCCCGTCTTCGGATGCTGATCCCCAACCTGGTTTGCAGGTTTGGTAGCGGTGCGTTTCTGCTTATGCATTAGATTATAAACGTCGGACTCGGTTGTTTATATTCTAACCGTCTTTGCTATTATGGTTTGCAGGGAGGCGTTGGCTGCAAAAGCCGCAGCAGAGGCGATTCCAACCTTCAACATGGTTGACAACGTGATTCGCGCCATCGCAGAGTACCTCGGGTGATCGTCACCGTGGCATCAGCGGTTCATGGTGCTGCAGGAGGTGTTCACGTCCACAAATCTCGAGGTGCAAGGAATAAACGCCGTCCGGTGGCTTTCTCGAGGCGCTTCAGTTGCCCGCTTTGTCCAAGTCCTTCCCTCCATCATGGTGATGTCGTCGGAGTGGAATGACCAGACCATGTACGAGCTTGTGACGTCGTACAGATTCCAGTTCCTGATCAGGTTCCTTGCGGACCTTCTGGAGCAGCTCAACATCCTCTCGTCGATATTCCAGAAGCGGGACATTAGTATCTCGAATGTTTTGCTTGTCTTGTTTCCAACACTAATCCCCGTGTACTGAATTTTTTTTAACGTATGTGTTGCAGCTCAACTACGCGTTGGTGCACACACAACCTCACTCTTGGAGAGCCGCTACATCGACTGTGGGGATGACTGGGGAGGGGGGGGTGGCAACGAGAGGCTGTTCCGCTTCATTGAGAAGCATGGTCCGACGGGGTCACCTAAAATGGTGGTTGAAGGAGCATAGTCGGACGGCAGCCTCAACCGCTTCAAGATTACCCTACACAAGCGCACCGACCGGAACTATCGTGGGCCGGGTCATCACGACGCCTGCGTGGCGCTCTGCACCAACATGGCCGAGCTCGTCGTTGAGAACCTCCAGTCAAAGCTAGGCGACCTTGACTCTCTTTCCGGAGTGAGGCTGTTCATTCCGAACGGATGGCAACCGAACTGGGAGCGCAGATGATTCCAAGGAGATCCTACCAGGTCAGTTTATGTGTTGCCCCGTTCCCCATTAGAAAGCGCATCGTTTACTAAACCCGTGTCTTGTCGTACCTTGCAGGCATTGACAAGAAGCGTGTGTTTAAGAAGCTGCGGACTCTGTGTCCAGTCCTTGCCAGGGCGCGAAAGAGCAAGCGAAAGTTCCACACGGGACTTATTGCAATTCTCAAGACACCCGACTGGCAGCAAGCGTACCCCAACCTAGTCGGACTTTGGGTGGTGATTGCAGTGTTGCCTCTCAGCACTGTCGAGTGTGAGCGAGGGTTCTCTCGTCAGAATCTCATCAAAACATGGCAGCGCGGCTGTATAAAGGATTGTAGGCTGAGTGATCTTCTTTGTATTTCAGTGCTACACTATGAGATAGACATCCATGGAGTGGTAAACATTTACAAGAAACGCCGGTCAGTCACAGCACCTGCTGCAAGACACAGGGAGGAGCCCCCGAGGGCTGGGAAGGAGCCTGTAGATGAGCCAGTAGTAGTACATCGTGCTCTTGTAGAATCTATGTTGCACTCGAATTGAGATATGTAGATTTTATTGGTGCCTTTTGATATCAGAGTAAAATTTGGGTGTTAGTGTGTAACATCAGCGTAGAATCGATTGTGTAGTCTGAACTATCATACTAGAAATTGGAGTAAACTCTTACACCCGGAGTAACAAGAGGGGTGCACTCTGATCGATCAGAGTGCTCCAAAACGAATCTAGGGGCCTGCGTTTCGGCCTATGCTTCGGGACTAGCCCGAACCTCGCTGCCAGCGTAGCACTAGCTAGCTCGCACGCAATGCGTAACCTTTTGCATGTTTCGCGTACCGGTATAAATGTTAGCTCACAATTTGTACTCGTTTGACACCTTAGTGCAATCCTCACCTTTTTACCGCCTGCACTAGCTCCTACAATTCATCCATCTGCTGGTCGGACTAGCAGTCTGTCGATTCTGCCAGCACCCCAGCTGAGCCTGTTTGCAGATGCAATCACTTACGGCGCATCCGCGTTCCAGGATACCTGTAGTTCGTTAGGCGACGCTCTCTTCCAGCCGAACAAGGCCCTGATTTACAGATTCGTGGTTCGTGCAGCGCTGTTCCAAATCTGATGTAGTCGCGATCTTTAGTTTAGCCCTCCACCCTCCTCATCTCGTGTGCCTCGGATGGCTGTCACTGCCGCCTCCCCGCCGATGGCCGTCTCTACCGCCTCTGCCGCGCTGACCCACGCGGAACCGAACTCGGCGGAGGCTGAAGCCTTGCGCCAGATCGGCGCAATGAAGGTGCTGCTAGCGCGCGCGGATGAAGCGATAAGATCTATCGCCGCCTGCGGCATCCGCGGGGGGCCGACTCGCGCGCAGCTCCCCGCGCTGACGGCGGGCGCGCAGAACGCGCTGGCGGCGCTTGGGGGCGTCGAGCGGGAGTTGCGGTCACTGGCGGAAGAGATGGCGGAGGGCAACGAGTGCGCGGTTGGGTCCCGCGAGGAGGGCGGCGACGGTGGAAGCGGAAGCTCCGCGCAGAGGTAGTAGGCGGGGAACGAACGAGATCGGTGAGGGCGATTGGGTGGAGTGAAGGGGAGGGGATGACGGGGATGACGGGGATGACGGGGATGACGGGGAGGGAGGGGAGGGAAGGGAGGGAAGGGGGTACAGATGTTGCGGGTTTTGGGGCTTGGTGGGAGATGGGGGAGCGGGGGGAGCGAGAGGGGCAGTGGAGCGATGGCGGGCAAAGGCACCCCCCCCCTCCCGCTATCCCTCCATCTCACCCTAACCCCCCAAACCCCTCCCCCTCCCCTCCCCCTTCCCCTCTCCCTCCCCCTCCCCCTCCCCCTCCCTCACCCCCTCCCCTTTCCCCCTCACTCTCCCCTTCCACCTCCCCTCCCCCTCCCTCTCCCCCTCCCCCTCCCCCTCCCCCTCCCCCTCCCCCTCCCCTTCCGCAACCGGAGTAACCCAGTGAGGATCTTATTCCCGTGTCCTCCCTCAACATCCCCCCTGCCGTTTCTGTGTCGTTTCATTCCCTCGTTCCCCCCTCCCTCCCCCTTTCCATTCCCCCTTCCAACGCCCCTCCTCCCCACAGAGTCCCCGTGTGGCAGCAGGTGCAGGTGGCCCTGCAGCAGTTGCACCACGCGCACCCAGGGTAACATGCTTCTCCCGGCCTCCCTCCCTCCCTCCCTCCCACCCTCCTGTTTTCCATCCCCTTCCATCCTTCCCTGGCCCTGATTTCAACTTTCTTGCCCTGTTCGTGCGTCGCTCTCATGCTCTTCTCCTCTCTTCGCTTCTTATCTCCGTCTCTCTGTCTTCGTCGCTCCGCCTCGCTCTCTTTCTCGCCCCACCACAGACTCACTCTCTGCCATTCCCCACACTCCTTCTGCCACGCAATCTCTCTGCCTTGCCATTAACCCCTCCCCACCGCACCTCTGCCCCTCTAAACCCTCATATCTCCGTTTGTTCTCCTACCAGACTGCGGCAGCGGTTGCGCCAGGCCACCATGACAGCTCAGCAGAACCTCATGCGGCAAGCACACAAGGAGGTGAGGCCTGGTACCATGAGTGTGGTGTGCGAGGGGGGGGGGGGAGGGAGGGGGGGTTTGCAGGGAGGGGGGGTTGGCTGGTAGCAAGTCGGGAGTTGGAGCCTAATTGCACGAGAGACGGGGGGATTAGTTGTACGAGGGAGGGTGGGAGTTGGGAATCCTGAGTTGCTACGGCTGTCCCCACTTTGCTATAACCGCCGCTCCATCCCGCCGGTCCTTTAAACGAATTGCTCATCTCGTTGGCGGAGGCGGGGAGGCAGGGGTGGGTGGGATGCGAGTGAGTGAGAGTGTGAGCAGCAAGTGGAAGATAGCCACCATGGCATAGAAGAACTTGTGAGGAAAGTGGGCGTAGGAGGAGATTGGGGATCGTATTAGTGGTGTTTGGGTCAGGTATGGCAGGATGGCTGCACAGATCGAGTCCTCTGGCCGCTATGGGTGTGTGTGTGCCACTAGCTGCAAATCACTCCTCGCGGCACATCAGCCCTTCATTCTGCTTTGTGGGATGGGTGCCTGTGTGTGTGTGTGTGTGTGTGTGTGTGTGTGTGTGTGTGTGTGTGTGTGTGTGTGTGTGTGTGTGTGTGTGTGTGTGTGTGTGTGTGTGTGTGCAAGCTCATGTATGTTATTCCGGGATGTGAAGGCGAATGAGAAGGCTGGCTGTGTGCTGGAGGCGTTTGTTTAAATGTGCACTGGACACGAATGCATGTGCTGTTCCTACGTTCCGGTGTGCATGTGTCAACGTATCGTCCTCTTGTCCATGTGTGCATGTGCACGTGTGGGAACAGAGAGAGGAGCTGCTAGGGGCAGGATGCGAGGCGTCGTTGCGGCGAAGAAAACTAGAGTGTGTACCCTCTCATACCCTCTCATACCCTCTCACAACTTCCCATTCCCTCTCATACCCTCTCATGCATACTCTTTCATGCCGAATTATACCCTCTCATACACCTTCATACCCTCTCATCCCCCCATACCCTTTCATACCCCCTCATACCCTCTCATACCTTCTCATGCTCTCTCATGATTTCTCATACTCTGCCCATCATACCCTCTCCTACACTCTCCTTCCTTCTCATTCACTCTCAATTTCTCTAATTACCAGCATGTCTCACATGTGCGTGACGGTGTCGCTTCCTCTCTATTGATCTCGAGATCTCTGAAACATGCAGTCTTGTGTGCTTCATTTGCTGCCGTTCATGCTTGCATCATGCGTCTTGTGCCATGTGTGTTTTTTCTGCTTGTGCTTTTAATTCATGCGTTTTCACTATATGTTGTTGTATCCTATGTGCTTGGATCACATGTACTTGTTTTCCTTGTGCTTTTATTGGATGTGCTTGTACTGCATGTGCTTGTATCAGATCAGCAGCACAGATGGCAGCTGCAGCTGAGGAGGTCACTTCCACGCTCCGACGAACACGGCACGTCATGGAACAGGTGGGATGATGACGTGGCGTGGAACAGGTGGGATGATATCATGATGATATAGCAGGAGGATCGTGTAGGATGAATGACATGGCATGGAATAGGTGGGATGATGACATGACATGGGATGGAATTGCTTGTTGCTGTGGATGAACTGGAATTTTCTTCATCCCATGCATTTCTTCCTGCACTCTCTCCCTTCCTGCATCACCACTTTATCCGTTGCTGTGTTTTCCTGGCTTCTCTATACTATGATTTCACCTTGGCATGGCATGGCATGGCATGGCATGGCATGGCATGGCATGGCATGGCATGGCATGGCATGGCATGGCATGGCATGGCAGGAGGTGCAACGTGGCGTGCACACATTGGAGGAACTCGGTGAGTTGATGCTGTTTTGATGCCAGGGCATTGGGCATTGGGCATTGGGCATTGGGCACTGGGCACTGGGCATTGGGCATTGGGCATTGGGCACTGGGCATTGGGCTCTGGGCACTGGGCACTAGGCACCCTTTTGTCCACACATGCTCATGCATCACCCTTTCGTCCACACATGCTCATGCATCACCCTTTTGTCCACACATGCTCATGCGTCACCCTTTCGTCCACACATGCTCATGCATCTCTCCATCGCACACCCCCGTGCTTGTGTGAAGTCGCTTCTGCCTGGTTTTTTGTCGGTCCTCCGGTCTAGAGTAAACCCTCAACACACTGCCTAGCTTCCTCCCCTAGCCCTGCTTTCATTCAAGCCATGCCACTGCTCTGATCTCCTCAGCACCACACAGCACTCCATCCAACGTCTCCTCCTCATTTCAATGCACGTCCTTCCTCCCTTCTCTCTCTCTCCTCTCTGACCCTATTGTCCAAACCAGACACGTCAGCGGCAGTGCTGACATCAGCAGCATCTCAGTACTCCCTGCAGCACTCGCGGCTCTCCACGGCCCACCAGCTGCTGGCACTGCTGCAGCGAGGGGACGTGACGGACAGGTGAGTGGGGGAGCGAGTGGTGTTGTGGGGAGTGGATGGAGAGGGGTGCAAAGGAGTGTAGAGGAGAGTGGTGGGTGGGCTGCAGTACCCCCTGCCCCTGCTCTCCTGCCTCTCCACGTCTTACCAGTTGCTGAAGCTGCTGCAGCGAGGGACGTGGCAGACACATGAGGGGGGTGTTGAGGGAGGTAAACGCAGGGTAATAGTGGGGAAATGAGTGAGAGGTGACGGAGAGGTGAGGGGGAGAGTAGAGAGGGTTTGGGAGAAGTTGAAGAGGCGCACATAGGGGTATAGGAGAGAGTGATGGCCGGGTTACAGTCCATAGACACTCTCGGCTCAGCTTTCTGCCTCCCACCAGCTGCTGGCGCTGCTTTGGCGAGGGGACGTGGCGGCGGGCAGGTGAGAGGGAGAGGGGGATTGGGGGAGATAGGCATGCAGTAGTATAAGTGGGTGGGCCAGTTAGTTTGTGTGGGTTGGTGGGCTTGGATGGGTGGCTGGGTTTGATTGGGTACCTGGGTTTAGATCGGTGGCTGGGTGGGTCTGGTTGGCTCTGTGACAGGCAGGGGAAGCGATGAGAGCATGCCAATACTTTCCACATGCTGGCTTATGATATGCTTCTTCTCATTCCAAGTGGCTGACTTATTGCAGACTCATTTTTATCCCCCCTGCCGCTTCATCATCTGTTCCCACGTGTGGGAGCACTACTTGCCTCTCCTGTGCCGCTCTTGCATCTTTGTGCCATTGGTCCTCCTGAACTTCACACCTTCGCCTTCATCATCTCCCTATGGTTTGCTTTGTTCTCATGATTCTTCCTCTCCGCTGTCCCCTTCCCATATGCTGCCCCATGAGAGCCAACATCATCCTGCAGTCTCTCTTCTTCTCGCCCGTCTGCCCATTCGGGCCTCCCCTTTCTACTATCCTTCCGCCCTTCTTTTCTCCTGCGCCCACCAGGCTAATCATCATCCTCGGGTCTCTCTTCTTCATCACCATCTCTCCTCCTTTGCTTTTCCCAACCCACCCCCCTCCTTTTCTTAAAATTTCCCCCTCCCCACTGTGCTGCCCCCACCAGGCTCATCATCATCGTCGGCTCTCTCTTCTTCTTCCTCGTCTGCTCCTTCATCGTCGTCTCGCGCGTTCCCCTCCTCAACTCCCTCCTCCTCTCCTCCACTTCCCTCCTCCTCTCCACCACTCACTCGGTCCTCTCCCCCATACTCTCTCTCGTCTCATCCCTCCTCACACCTCTCGCATCCTCCTTCCTTCCCACCCTCGCGTCTCTCTCCTCTTCCTCTCTTGCCCTCGCATCCTCCTCCCTCTCCTCCCTCCACCACACACTCCAACCCCTCCTCTCGCCCCCACTGCCTCCCCTGCCTCCTCTCCCTCTGTCCGCGCCTTCTCCCATGCCCTCACCCTTTCCCCCTTCCTCCCCCTCCCCACCCATCACGACCACCACTATTCCCTCCTCTTCGTCCCCCTCATCTTTCCCCTCTCCTTCTCCCTCCTCCGCCTCCTCTCTCCCTTCTCTAAAACCATCTCAACCGCACACGTCTTCTGAGGCGCCCCACACATCAACCCAGCCACAGCTACAACAACAGTCGGATGAAGAAAAGTTTGTTGCGCCAACAGAGTCGCTGTCGCTAGAAATGGAGGAGGAAAGAGTGCAGCGAGCAAGGGAAGAGGGGCACGCAGATGGTGATAGAGAAGGGGTGGGGCAAGGCGGAGAGGAGGGAGGGGGCGGTGGACAGAAACAAGCAGAGGCAGGTGAAGCAGAGACAGGACAAGCAGCAAAAGGAGCAGCAGGAGAAGGGACGAGGGAAGGGGCAGGGGGAGAAGGGTTAGGAGCGAGAAGGGTGAGGCGAGGGACAGGGGGAAAAGTCCCAATGGGGAAGGGGAAGATGGGTGGTAAACAGAGGGCGGTGGCACGAGGGAAAGTGAGGGGTGGGGAAAGAGGAAAGCAAAGAGGGGGAGCAGGAGGTGCAGGGAGTGGAGGGGAACGAGGAGGTAATGAGGCAAGGGAGGGAGCACGAGCAGAAGCAGGAGCAAGGGAAGGTAGAAGAGCAAGAGGAAGTGGAGAGGAGGCAGCAGGAGGTGACACAAGAGGAGGTGGAGGAAAAGGTGACTTGGCAGGTGCAGGTGAAGCGGCTGAGGGCAGTGCATCCATTGCAGCTGCTGGTCGCCCAGTCCCCACACCTGAAGCACCTCCCCTTGCCACCCACCGCGCTGCTTACAGGCCTCCTAGGGATTCACCTGTTGGGAATTCACCTGGTGGGGATTCACCTGCTGTGGATTCACCTGCTTGGATTACACCTGGTAGGGATTTACCTGCTGGGAATTCACCTGGTGAAGATTCACCTGGTGAAGATTCACCTGGTGAAGATTCACCTGGTGAAGATTCACCTGGTGGGGATTCACCTGGTGGGGATTCACGTGCTGCTGCACATGTGAGGGAGGGAGGAGGAGTGGAGGCTGCAGCAGGTGGGGTAAGGGAGCGTGCGAGTGCGGAAGGGGAGGGAGAGGGTGGGAGCGAGGAGGGCAGAGGGGGAGTGGGCAGTGAGGGTAGAGAGCAGGGTACGTGTGGTGTGGCAGGTGGCAGTGGCATGTGTTATGTAGACTCTGAACCTGCTGCAGCCTTCCAAGGTGATGCTGTCAGTCCTTCTGCTGCAGCTCATAATGATGCTGTCTCAGTGGCTTCTGCTCATGCTGCTGCTACTGCGGCGGCTGTTGCTGATGCTGCTGCGGCGGCTGCTGCTGTTGATGAGGCTACTGACACTGCTACTGCTGATTCTGTTACTGACGGCACTCATGTTCCCCCTCCTCCCCCTCCTCCTCCTGCTGCTGCTGCTGTTGATGCCACCACAACTGCTGCTGGTGACGGCAGCACATTGGCTGCCGCTGATGCCACCACAACTGCTGCTGCTAATGACGCTGAGGCTTAATGGGAAAGGGAGGGTGACAGTGGACTTGGGGAGGAGTTTGGGTGGCTTGAGGCGAGCACATGAGCACAGGGTGGGTGCAGAGGGTTGGAGATGTGGGTGGGAGAGGCGTGCTGGGAAGAAAGCTCAGACGGTCAGAAAGGCGTGCAGGTGCAGGCAGGGATGGTTAGATGGCAGCAGGTGCAGGCAGGGATGGTTAGATGGCAGCAGGTGCAGGCGGGGATGGTTAGATGGCAGCAGGTGCAGGCGGGGATGGTTAGATGGCAGCAGGTGCAGGCGGGGATGGTTAGATGGCAGCAGGTGCAGGCGGGGATGGTTAGATGGCGGCACTCGCTGGAGGGGATGTTGGCGATGTGTCAAGTTGCAAATGTGCAGCTGCTGGGGGGTTATGACATACTGGATTCTAAAGGGGCATGGAGAGCGGAACGAGGCAAACATGGGAGAAAGGTAGAAGTGAAGGTACTAAAAATCTCATCAGTTAATGGGGGGTGAGATGCACCTACTCTACATATATCCCTTGGTCTTGCTTCCATAGCACATATGCTAAACAGCTGTTTTGCTTTGCTACCGCGAGCTAGTATACGGTATTTGCTTCTCAAAAACTGAGTTCGGCAAGGGTTACGCAACACGTGATGACTGTTATGAGTTGTACTAAGAAGAGTGCGCGGAAGACTTTATAAAAAGGATGTCGAATACAGAATGTCAAGAATGATAAAGAAGCGAGCATTTATAGGGTCTAAACCGTGCTAGGCGAGGACCTCGATGTGCGTGGCTCGGGAATGTCGCAATTGGTGCGGGGCGACTCGGGGCTGGTTCGGTACGAAAGTGTAGGCCGAGCCCAAACTGACGCGAACAGTTCGGGCTGTCCTCGCTAGGAACAGCCTCTACAGTAATGAATTCTAATTCATTACACTCTAAAGAAGGCACCTTATACTTAGGCGAGTCTGGCAGTAGCGTAAAAACTGCAGATCTCGGTCGAGAACCAATCTGACGGCGCGGAAGCGTTGTTGACTTTCGAGTTGACGCGTGGCTGAGCGCGTTGACCAGGCAAAATTCAAAGAGTTGGAATGTCAGCCGTAGATTTTGCCGATGTCGATCGGGCGGTTGAAAGCGAATGTCGTTTGGAAATCGGTCGACGAAGGAAAGCCGTCGATGTCGCAGACGTGTATCGGACGGTATAGATGAACGTAATGTCGGCGGGAAGTCTGACACGATGTCAGAGGGCGATGAGCAGAAGCCGGCGATGCTGTTGAAATTGATCTCGGGCGTCCCTCGTGCTGCTCGAGCCTGACAGAAGTGTCAGAGACTGCCAAGGGAATACTGTGCGACAGCACTCTCTTCCCCCCCCCCCCTCTTTTAAAAATGACTGCCCACCAGAAAGTGCACAGCTGCGCGGGCACAAAACCCCAACCACCCTGACGACGAGGGTAGAGCAGAATACCAAGTATATAAACTCCCGCCTGAAAATCAGCCACTGTGCTGTCGAAATTTCTGTTGGTGGCGGAATCCTTACTGTCGAAACCCCGAAAAATGCCGAGGGTAAACACTGTCGAAATCCCTTCGAAAGGAGATCGTTTTTGCAGGGACTCAGCATTAATAAAATCTTCTTGTTGTCTTCTTTTTCTTGCGAAAAACTCCCGGGCAGGGGCGAAAACAGCTGCTGTACTCCCCCCTGACCGTTGCAACACATTTTCCAACCTTGAACTGGAATTGCCGATGACGTCAGCTGCAATGTCGGCGTTGTCGTGACTCGCCGAGGACTTCGGGGCAGAGGCGAAAAAGCTGTCCTTTCTCCCCCCACCTGTTGCGATAATTTTCACCTGTGCTGCGGCTGGGACCCCTGAAACTCCACAGATTTTGCCGTCAAGAAGTTCACCACGGCAGTTTTCGCGCGCTTATCCCAGCGCCGCTGCAACTCCGCCGTTTTTTTACGAAATTGTCGGCCGTCACCGCCGACTCCTGTAAAACCGAGACTCGGTATTCTCCGTAAATGTCGGTGCCGGAAATTCTTATACGTCTTAGTCACCTGCAGGTTATCCCCTTGAAGAACCGGTGTATCTAGCGTGCCCACCCATCGTCATTTTAAAATATTGCGGTTAATCACACTAGCAACCCACCAACAGGAGGTTCTGTTTGTGCGGAACCCAGAACTATAGGTCTACCGGGACCAAATTTCACGGAACCTAGCCCGCATCAACGCCGCAGATCTCGCTGTAGAATTTCCCCAGATGGCTTCGAAGTACACCATAAAACGCAGAAACGTGTCAAGCAGACATTCACCCGTCTCCCACCGTAGGAAAGGACCCCGAAAATCATGGTTGTTGAAGCAGTCCCGAAGTATTTTCCGCCGCGTAACCCCGACGTTTCCGCCGTTAACCCTGGTACTCCGACGTTCACCCGTCTTCGCACTTGTCGAAATTACTTAGCGAATCCCAGGTATCCTTGGCGATACACCGCTCGCCGCGCCTCCATGTAACGATATCAAACCCTTTCGGGGGTCTACCGAATAGACTCCGAAATTCGCGGTGGATTGGTGTACGGGCTCAACCTTTCACTCTGGAGATCTGCTGGAGCACCCACAAATTTCCCTCCATTTGTTTTTTGTCTTCACCCCCACAATTTCGCTTGCCGCCGTTCACCCAGCGTCCGCTTTTGTCGGATGAGGTATAACTCCGTGTTGCCCGCGATTTTTCTGACATTCGGTGAAGGCGCGAACGCTATCGTAGCCGGATCAGGTTTATCGGATCAAACCGTCGGGCCGGCCGCTTCGTTTGCCCACCGCGTCTATCACTTTTAAAACTCCACAGCTTCGGAACCCCTTCTCCACCGCTACACCGTCGTCGGGTAGACCGTTGAATTAGGAGAAACTCCGACAGCTGCACCAACTGCTTCAGTTCCGACTTTTTCGGCGGGGTAACTGCTGCCGATGGTCCGGTTTTGTCGGGGCTGAAACAGTGTCGCAACCTTGAAAATTTCTTGTACGCCCAGCTGTCGAACTGGCGCAATACCCGCGCTTTTTAGCCAGCACAGGGCTAAACACAGGGCCCCACCTTTGGATCCAGTGGCTCTTTGGTCTTACAATTGCCTTCGAGGCCTTCTGGGCGTGAGGTATGTGAAACGTTCGGAAACCTCGGCCGGTAGTGGTACCCATCCGGCTACCGCCGCTTAGCTGCAAACGTTTAGGCATCAGCTTTAGCGTTTCCCCGTGGATCGTAATTCTCGCCTTCTGAAGCTCGAAACCCGTTTCTCTAGCTAAACCCGAACTCGACGCAACTCCGTGTATTGTAGCCGGTAGAACCCCCGAAAATCGCGGGTCTAAACACTGCGCCGAAACGTTGTCCCGCTGGTGTACTGCCCTGTCTTCGACGCAAATACCCTTGATCAGGGGGTACTGTGCCGCCTGAAGTACCGTGTCGGCCGCTGCTATTGCTCCGAAAATTTCGCCGATCGTGGTGCAGGTGCAGCAGTGACCCTAGCGATAGACTGTCTACTCGTAGGCGGATTTTTCCGATCTTTTCGGTGGCTTGAAATACAACTTCCGTCCCACACTGTGCCGCTCCTACCGAACGACGCACCCTCCTGCAGCCACACCAGCCGCACCCGGGCAGAACGACGGTAGACCCCCGCTTTCTTCGGGCAGTCGTCACGCCGTCTCTCCTCGCCGTCGCATTTTCCGACGCAAATCACCATGCGCCTGGCCTGCCCGGCCAGCTGTCGTTTCTGCCGTGAAGCCACCCGAAATCTTCGCACACAGTGACGACGATCACACGTGCCGAAGACTCCGAATTTCTCGTGCGCAACGTGGCGACGCCACGTGCCGCACGCATTCACTCCGAAATTGTCGCGCGCAGTTGTCGGCCACGTGCCGACGCAGCTCGCACGCCGATTGTCTCCGTCGATCTCGGACGTGCAGTGACGACGGTCCCTTCGACGTCAGCTGCCACACAGCGTTAACTCTGAAAATGACGAAAACGCCCTGCAAGTGACTTACGCATTAAATGCGACGACAGCAAAAGCTGTCCGCCACCCTTGGACGGAGGCCACGGTCAATCCCGACCGTCGAGGGCAAGGATCCGTCGGTGCCGGTAGGAGCGCCAGCGAAATTCATGGCCGCTAGGAGCAACTACCCGTTCTCCTGGCCGGCTACTGCGCTACTCCTGTCACCACGGCTATTCCTTCACGGCATCCCCCGAGGGGTAATACACTCTAAAAAACGGGGAACCTAGGAACTTAGGCTCTGATACCAAGTGTTATGAGTTTTACTAGACAGAGTGCGCGGAAGACTTTATAAAAGGATGTCGAATACAGAATGTCAAGAATGATAAAGAAGCGAGCATTTATAGGGTCAAAATCGTGCTAGGCGAGGACCTCGATGTGCGTGGCTCGGGAATGTCGCAATTGGTGCGGGGCGACTCGGGGCTGGTTCGGTACGAAAGTGTAGGCCGAGCCCAAACTGACGCGAACAGTTCGGGCTGTCCTCGCTAGGAACAGCCTCTACAGTAATGAATTCTAATTCATTACAATGACAAACAGAGTTTCGAGTTTCTCGACTAATGATCTTTCTGGGTTTTACATGTACAAACGACTTTACAAATGCCATCACAACGAAATAAAGAATCGCCTTCAAACGGAAAATTTGCTCCAGTCGAAATCAGATCACCGACTGCGCTAGGAACGCAATTCCAGATGCCAGTTGCCTGTGACCTACACCTAAATATGGAATGACCTATCGCGATTCCAGCTTGTTCGCAAGAAATGATCCGCCAGACTCCTTCACACACGGCACATACTAGTCACGAAGTACGAGCCCGAATCATACGCAATGCCACGCCTAACATTCGCTTTCCCCAGCCTGCCGCGTGGCCACGCGGCTCGGCAAATCATGTCGCCGCAGCTTGCGTTCTCCTCTCCCTCGCGCTCACCGCCGCCAGCGCTACGTGCTCCGTTTCCACCGCCGCCGCTGATCGCCCACTGCCGCTCCGACATGCCCCCCGTCCGTCCAAACAGCGCCTGCTGTCTCGCGCTCGACCCAGCCGCACCCGACGCTCGCTCCTAAAGCTCGCTGCCGCGACCAGCTCCGGCGCCGCCGCGCCCCGCGGCTTGGAAGCGACTGGAGCGAGCTCTGCAGGACCCGTCGTGTTGGACAGCTCGCAATGTGAGTTCGATTTGTCCCAGTTGAGGTTCTCCGTGACATATCATCCCCCCACTCGGCACTGGGAGCTTCACCTTAGCGCAGACAGAATTGCGCGCGCTCAAGCAGGCCACCGCTTCAAAGTGCGTCGCACCGCACCGCTGCGCATGTGGCGGCAGTGAAGGCGCTGCCCTTTTTTTGCGTGAAACCGCCCACCCCACACTTCCCCGTTGTGCAGGCAGTGAGGGCGCTGCTGCAGCTGAAGCAGGCGTGGGGCATGGGCGGGCAACAGCACGGCATGACTGCGTGTCTTTCCCCCCTCTCCCCCTCCCAATCGCATGAACCATTTCCTCATTGTGCCGGCAGTGAAGGCGCTGCTGCAGCTGAAGGAGGCGTGGGGCATATGGGCGGGCAACAGCAACGCCACCACTGTGTGTCTTTCCCCCCTCTCCCTCCCAATCGCATGAATGTGGCCACATTTCCCCATTCTGCTGGCAGTGAGGGCGCTGCTACAGCTGCAGGAGGCGTGGGGCATTTGGGCGGGCAACAGCAACGCCACCACGGCGTGCTCGGCATGGGCTGGCGTCACCTGCAGCCCCAGAGGGCTCGTTGTCTCCCTGTGAGTCCCATTGCCGCCGCTCGCTGCCTTCGTTCCTCAATACCCTATTTTTTGCTCCGTGCTGTGTTGCCCTCGTTGCCCCAACTGCCCCTCGTTACTCTGATTGCATCTAACCGCACACCTTGGAATATTCCCCCCGTATAGGCAGTTAGGGCACAGGGCGTTGTACTGTTATCTAGACCCTTGGGTTCGAATCCAGCTGGCCACGTTTTCTGCCCCACCAAGGTGTAACGACTAGTTGAAAGGAGAAAAGGTCCCTGCAGAACCAACTCCTTGATCTAACGAGGACGTTGGCTGGCACCACGGCTGGACTGGGCGTCTGCGGACTTTACACACAACTGAAATAGCCCCCGTTTTGGCCCTGCCTAGTCTATGGCACCGGGCGTTATATCGTCCTCGTTACCCCTCAGTCGCCCTCTGTGCTCTTTCCCCCACTGCATATCGTTCTCCCTCTGGCTGCTCCTCTTGCATTACTTGTGTACTGATTTCAAATGGGCTGGATTTTGTGTGCGTGTGGGAGCATCAAAATACGGATGGGGAGGGGGAAGGGTTGAAAGTGGAGGATGTGGGTGGTGGGATGGGAGAGAACTGGGGTGGGAGTCGGGGGAGGAGTGGGAGCTGGTATTGCGTGTGCGTGCGTGCGTGTGTTGTGTTGGCAGGGATGCAAGCCAATTCGTTAAGGATTCTCCCCAAAGTGCCTCCATACCTGCCTCCATCACCAGTCTTGCCGCTCTGCATTACCTGTGCGTCACCAACCATTCACCCTCTCCTACCACTCCACTACATCCATACTGCATTGCTTGCACAATGTATTTCTTTCGATTTCCATGCCCTCGCCCCAACCTTTTTATGCTCCGTCCATCCTTCCATCTCGCTCCAAGCTTCCAATATGCCATAACTGTTACAACTGACCATACCATTCCACACGTTACATCTGACCAGACCATACCATCCTCTTCCTGCCCTTGCGAGCCTCCCCTTGTGCACTAGACCACAAGCTGTAGTCGTTTTGAAGCCATAGATCTCAAGACCACTCAAGACTCCTTTATATTTTTCTGTGCTCTCTCCACTGCTGTTCCCTGCACCCCCATCCCATCCCACAGTGATCTGACCAACTTTGATCTGGAGGGGCCCATTCCATCCCTCGCCACTCTCACTGGCCTCACCCACCTGTGAGTGCTGCTCGTCCATGCCCCATTCGGACGTGGGCCCAACCAATATGCACCTTCACCATCACCCTCTTCACTCCACCTGACCCCCTGATGCTGCACTCGCCAGTTCGATCGTTGTTCCCAGCCACTTCCCCTTCCCAAGGCCGCCGGACCTAGTAGGTCCTTTTCTTCCTTAAATTCACCTTGTGCCTCCTCTTTTACTTCCTGTCCCGTGTCTCGTGCCATTCATTACCAATCGCCCTTACCAGTAATCTCAGCGCCACTTTTAATTTCCTGTTTTCTCCTACGCCCTGCATCTGTGGCATGTGTTTACATTTCCCACTGAATGTGCCACCTGCACCTTGCATGCATTCTGTTGCTGTTTGCATGCCACGGGTGCCCTCAGAGCGATTGGGCCGCTTGACGGCAGCAGGCTGACGGGCACTCTGGACGGACTGGCTTGGCTCTCCTCCCTCACCAACCTGCACACACTGTACGCCCTGCACACACTGTACGTCCTGCACACACTGTAAGTCCTGCACACACTATACGTCCTGCACACACTGTACGTCCTGCACACACTGTACGTCCTGCACACACTGTACGTCCTGCACACACTGTACGTCCTGCACACACTGTATGTCCTGCACACACTGTACGTCCTGCACACACTGTATGTCCTGCACACACTGTATGCCTTGCAGACACTGCATGCCTTGCAAACTGTACGCCTTGCAAACATTGTTCAGCCTACAAGCAATGTTGGCCCTTGATGCAGTCAATGCCACCATTACTCGACTTTTCACTTTGCCATCCACCATGCTGCATGCGACATCGTTCCAGCATGCCATGCGAAACCCCCATGCTCTTATCCTACACCCTTCATGGCTATTCCCATGCCTCACGTCCCTCTCATCATCCAGGAGTCTACAGCAGTTCATGGCATTCACTGGGGACTTGTCCTCCCTGCATGTTCTTTCTCACCTGAGAAAGCTCCAGCAGCTGTAAGCATCACTGCAGTGTAAGAGCGTATTATAGTCGCTTCCTGCTCTTATTCTTAAACTGCATGTCACCATATGAGGTGGTCTATACCAGGTCGTAACAGGCAATGGTCGTGCGCTCACTTGTGCTGAGTACGTGTGCATGAGTGCAGGGAGCTCATCGAGTTCACCAACGCCACAGGGGAGATTCCCCGAGAGATTCAATACATGACTGCCCTCACTGCTCTGTAAGCTTCATGTCATCAAGTCCAAAGGTGGGACAGATGAAGCAAGCTTGTTATTGTGCACGATCACCACCTCTCCATCCCCTTGCCATACACGGCTGCAACGCTATTGGCTTGTCTATGTGACATGCTCTTGCTGTCCTCCCTGCAGGGATCTAGCCTTCCTTCCTGCTGTGGAGTTCCCCAACTGGGTCACCCAGCTCTTCAAGCTTCAGTATCTGTGAGCTGCTCCCATTTTACTCCCCTTCTCCACCATTGCCACATGTGGCACACTGTATCCCCTACTAGGCATGACGAGAACCACATGTGCCAACCAACCATGACAGTGATTGGACTTGTCTCATTGCGGGTGACTCCTGCCGGCCATCTCTGGTGCGCAGGAACCTGGAAACGGACGATCCACACCGGCAGGGGCGACTGCTGAATGACGACATCTCAGAGCTCACAGCACTCACCGCCCTGTGAGTGTATGCATGCATGGAAGTGCAGCAAGCATGCCTTTTCAAAGTTATCCATATAGTAGTATATATCCATTTATATTTTGACTGTAAATTGTGAAAGACTTGGGTCTCTATCTAAATATTTCGTTTAAGGCTAGTACTGCTTGGGTGTTGGATAAGCACATGATGAATGCTAGTTCGTCTCAGTTAAATGCACCATGGCCCACCCACGGCATCTCAATTGTTTTCTTGCTTCATCACCACCGTCCTCGGTAGGGCAAAAAAGCACTCGCGACTCCTGCCGTAGAATCTCAAACAGCCATCTTTCGCCTACTCTCACACTGTGCAGGTCCCTCAGCGGAAACAACCTGGAAGGGTACCTGCCCAAGACCTGGACCAACCTGGTCAATCTGCAGTCGCTGTGAGTCATTGCCTCCTATGCCATCCTGCCTTCCTGCCATCCTGCCTTCCTGCCATCCTGCCTTCCTGCCATGCTGCCATCCTGCCATCCTGCCATCCTGCCATGCTGCCTCGCAGTGGCTCTACCATGGTGCCATGATGGCTCACTGACTTGCTGCAAGCAGCAGCGTGAACCCCATTGCTGTTGCACCATGCCAGACATGAGCGTGCCTGTGTTCGCCCCAACATTTTTGTGTTTGACATGTGCTCCTTGGAAAAGCCCCCCGAGACCTCGGTCAATTCGACGGGAAACACTTGTCGATCTATTTTTTTTAACGCGAATTTCGCCTTATTCCCCTCCCACAGCCCAGACCACACGCTCCACCTGCTAGTATACCTATACTTCAATGAAATAGTTTGGTGAACCAAACTCTAATCTCTTTGTCAACTTTAGGGTTGGCGCCTATAGGTGATTAATGCGCTTTAGGGCGTTTCCTTCACTTCCAAACGCCCACCAGGTTTAGCCACACCTCCCTGAACGTTGTAATCCAGCTTCACGCATCATGCGACTTTAACGAAGGCTTGTGAAGTGTGTGGGTGGGGTGATGGGACGCGCTTTTTACACGAAAAAGCAGTGCGGCATGTACTTCTCTCAAAGCCTATCCTGGTCATCCTCCCAGTGACCGCAAGAAGGACACACTCGTTCTATGCCTGCCTCCCTTTTTTGTCAGGCTATTAAGAAACAATCGGTTTCAAGGAACCATTTCAACAACATTCTCAGCCCTGACAAGCCTAACTGAAATGTAAGTTTGCTGTTTCTTGTCCTTCCTGCTGCCCATCATCAAACCCCCACTCTATGCTTTTCCATACCCCTCGTGCCTTCCTCGCTCAGTACACCTGTTGTTCTGCCCCCCTCTCCTGCAGAGACCTTTCAGGGAATCATCTGTCTGGTACAATCCCCCCTGCCTTCGCCACCAGCATCCAGTCAATGTATGCCACTCTTCCCTCCACTTCCTGCCCCGCCTTTTCAAGCCTAACTCCATTATTTACTTCCTGTACCTTCACGTTTTAGTACATTTTAATGAGTCACCTCCCATCTTTCCCTCATGCATTCCCACCTGATCTGTTTGCCTTTGCCTCGTTGGACCTTGTGGGAAATGAAGTTTGAAGAGAATGGATGATTAGATTAGGAATAGCTAGGGTTTACATAGTTGGAGAGAAGGGTGGAGGTGGCCAACATTATTGGAGGCCCCCAATAAGATGGGTGGGAGATTATTGGTGGGCCTCCAATCATGTTGACCACTTTGAGTTGGGTCAACATTATTGGAGGGGGGGAACCAATAATGTTCCCAACCCAACCTTTGGGGTCCAATAATTTGGGCAAAAGGTTGGGTCTCAACTCCAACATTGGGTTAACCCTAGATATACACCCAACCTAAAGTTGGGTGCTTATCTCTACCCGATCTTGATAGGATGAATGCAGGTTACAACAAAAGTATATTTCTAACACAACCTCTTAACCTGCAGAAATGTAAAGATCGATAGAGACAGAGGGTCACAACCCCTGAATCAAGGAGCGCCGAGGGGAGCAAGGCCGATAAGGCGAAGAAGAACAAAGTGCGCAGGACGGAGAAGCGCCTTGGTGAAGATATCGGCTAAGTTTGCCTCGGCGGCAATCTTGCGAACAGAAATGAGTCCTTTCTGGACCAAGTCACGGATGAAGAAGTAACGGAGCTCGATGTGTTTAGAGCGGCCGTGGAAAACAGGGTCCTGGGTGAGGTAGATGGTGCTGGCATTGTCACACCAGAGGGTGGGGCAGTGCTTAGGAGCGCCGAGCTCAGCAAGGAGAAAGCAGAGCCAGCGGGATTCCTGAGCGGCCATGGTGCCGGCGTAGAGCTCAGCTTCACAGGCGGAGAGTGCAATGGCGGAGGAGCGCGTGGAACGCCAGCTGATAAGGCCGCTGCCAAGCGTAAAACTGTATCCCTGAGAGGAGCGGTGATCTGGTTGCGAGTCTGCCCAGGAGGAGTCGCTGAAGCCAGTGAGGAGAGGAGGAGAGGAGCCACCAAGGGTGAGGGCATGGTCCTTGGTTCCGCGGAGGTAGCGGTGAACCGTTCGGCGATTGCCCAGTGCTCCTCAGTGTGGCGGCCGGTGCCGACAAACCGAGCAAGGACACTGATAGGATAGGCGAGGTCGGGGCGTGTGCACATCATGGCATACATCAACGTCCCGATGAGCTCGGCATAGGGGCGAGAGGAGGAGGAAGGAGAGGTTGGTGGTGCAAGTTGAAGACCGAAGCGGAGGGGGGTGGAGATGGGTTTGGCTTGCGCCATCTCGAACTTTTCCAACACCTGGCCGAGGTAGTGAGACTGGGAGAGGGTGATGGTGCGGGCGGATCGGTCATGAGTGATAGTCATGCCGAGGTAGTTGTGCAGGTCACCAAGGTCCTTGCACTTGAGGTGTTTCTGCAGGGACTGTTTCACCTACTCCATGTCGGTTTCGGAATCAGCCTGCAGGATCATATCGTCAACGTAGACAAGTATGAAGAACCGACGGGGCGAGGAGCGGATGAAGAGGCTGGCATTACAATGGGACGCGGAGAAACCAAGGGACCGTAGAGTGGCGGACAGTTTCGCATGCCAATCCCGTGGTGCCTGCTTCAGACCGTAGACCGGGCGGCATAGTTGCCAGACTGTGTTGGTAGGGAAGGCAGCATGGAATCCGGGTGGTCCCCGTAGGAAGATGCGCTCGTGCAGTTCGCCTTGAAGGAATGCGTTAGAGACATCCATGGAGCACATCTCCATGTTGTCTCGTGCACCGACGTTGAGAAGTGTGCGAAGAGTGGGCGGTTTGGCAGTGGGGGCGAATGTAAACCAGTAATCCTCGGCCCAGGTCTGGGTGAAGCCCTTAGCAACGTAGCGGGCCTTGTAGACTGGTTCCTCTTCCGGCAAATGCTTCACGCGAAAGATCCACTTGCCCTCGACAAGGTTGCGTCGGGGGGGGAGGGGAACGTCGACAAAGGAGTCGTTGCGAATGAATGCCTCACATTCCAGGAAGATGGCTGCAATCTACTTGTCAGCATCAGGGCAGGTGATGGCCTCCTGGAAGGTGGAGGGGACGAAGATGGTGGGGGCTGAGACGGCGCTGAGGACAAGAGCACCACGAAAGTTAGGGTAGAGCGGGGCGAGGGAGGGAGTGTGCTGCTGGACCGTAATAAATCCATGGGAATCTTCAAGGAGGTTGAGGGAGGTAGTAGACGGGGTGCCAAGGATGGGATCAAGGGAGCGAGTATGCATGCGAGGGAGGAGGAAGGGTGAGGAGCGAGCAGTAGCTCTCCGTTGCTGCTGCTGCTGATGCTACTGGAGCACCTGCTGCTGCTGCTGAGGCTGCTGCTGCCGCTGGTGCTGCTGTTGCTGCTGTGGATGCTGCTGGAGTCCTTGCTGCTGCAGCTGTTGCTGTGGAGACTGGTGCCGCGACTGCTGCTGCTGTGAGTGCTGCTGCTGCTGCTGATGCTGCTGAGCCGTCGACTGCTCCTGCTGCCGCTGCTCGTGCTCCCGGTACTGCTGCTGCTGCTGCTGCTGCTGCTGCGACTGTTCCTGCTGTTGTTCTGGCAGTGGCTGCTGCGGCTGTTGGGGAGGAGGGGAGGAGGGGGAGGGGGCAGTGGAGTGGGCCGGTGACGCAGGTGCAATTGGATCGTAGATGTTAGCAGAGGAGGGCGGAGGGAGTGGAACAGGGAGAGGCGGGAGAAGGGGTGCGGGGGGGAGGGGGGAGGGAGGACGGTGTCAGTCCAAGTGAGGGGACGAGAAGGGGCGGGAAGGGGGTCAGGTGGAGGGGTGGAGTAGTAAGGGATGGACTCGTGAAAGACGACGTCGATGCTGCGGATGAGGTGTCCTGAGGGAGGATGGAGGAAAAGATAGCCGGTTGAGTCGCGATTGTGACCGAGGTAGACACATTCTAGGGCACGAGAGGCAAGTTTGCCGTTGGTGCGGTCATGAGGAGGAATCAGAACGTATGCCTTGCAGCCCCAAACACGGAGGCCTGCAGCGTCAGGCTTGGTGCCGGACCAGAGCTCCGTGGGGGTGATGGTGGTGTGTTGGGGATGGGGGTGAAGGTAGACATAAGCATACAGACGAGCCTTGACTCGGCTTGACAGGCTCGGCTCGGGTTACCGTCGAGTCGAGCCTTCTTTTTTGTCCCTCTGTCTCGGGTCGAGTCAAGTCGAGCATGTCTCGTCGAGCCGGGCGAGCCGCTCGGCTCGACGAAGCAATTTCGGCGAGCCAGGGATGGCTCGCGAGTCAATATGACTCGTTGCGAGCCTTTCGTTGGCTCGTCGTTCCTATGCGATCTTGATTGTAATCGATACGTTTGTTTTTGTGCGTTAATCGCGTTGCTAGTCGTAGCAAATGCCCTTCGTAGCATACTAATCAGCTCATCCCTAGATCGGGAATAGTGTCCTATTTCATCGGGGAGGGAGATGCACAGTGACTTGAACTGCGGAGACCAATCTCAGCGACAAATCGACGAGTAACATGCAGGCGAGAAATAGGCGAAACCTTTTACCAATCTCTGTGACACGTGCATTCCATAGGGGATGCGAATTTGATGTGAGATGTCGTCAACTCTTGACAGGTTTTCGCATATTTGAAAAATTAGTTCCTCAACGCGTTCGCCAACATTCTGTATCCAGCTTCGTTGAGCTGGATTTGTTCGCTTATCCCACAGCAGGCTCCCCAACCCCAACTTTCCTTTCCCCGAATTCGTCAAAATTTTGCGGGTTCAAATTAGGGTTACTGTGTCAGAAATTTGAAAAGCACTGTTAGATCTGATTGTTCAACAACCTCACGCGTGTTTCCGTTTCGTGCCTACTGGGAATTTTCTATAGCATTCTAAACGTAGCGGCTAGGCAGCAATAAACTGGATCTGAAGTCGTTCGACAACCTCGCGTCGTGCATGTTTCCATTCCTTCTTCGTGATCCTCTATAGCAGGCCAATCATAGCAGCCAGACATCATAACGGGTTCTGATGTATTATTGCCAGAATCTCACGCGCGTTTCTGTGCCTCGATATGCGCGTTTTAGTGCCTCTCAAGGTGCGTTTCCGTGCCTCGCTAGGCACATTTTCGCGCCTCGCTATGCGCGTTTTCGTGCCTCAATTGGTGCGTTTTCGTGCTTCCCTAGGGCCATTTACGTGCCATTTGAGCATATGTGACTGCTTGAGTCGAGCCTGGCTCGACTCGTCACAAGCCGATGTGGCTCGACCCAAGCCCTTAAGTGGCTCGGGTATGATACCCAAGCCACGAGCCAAGTTAGTTCACAAATCGGCTCGGCCTGGCTCGACTCGACTCGGCTCGAGGTTAAGGCGAGCCACAGCCGGCTCGAGTCAAGCCTTGCTCGACTCGTCCTGTGCTCATGTCTAGGTGAAGGTTGAGGAGGAGGGTAGCATGGAGTAAGGCATAGCCCCAAAGAGAGAGAGGGGTGGAGGCGTGAGCAAGGAGACAGCGGGCAATTTTAGTGATCTCGCGAATGCGGCTTTCTGTGACACCGTTTTGCTGTGGGGAATGGGGGAAGGTACAGTAGTTGGAGAGAGTGTGATTGAGAAATTCGCCTCCTTTGTCGGAGTGAAGGCGGCCGATGGGACGCTTAAAGTGGGTGCGACACTACTCAGC
Source organism: Closterium sp. Yama58-4 (assembly GCA_947470075.1). Lineage (NCBI taxonomy): Eukaryota > Viridiplantae > Streptophyta > Zygnematophyceae > Desmidiales > Closteriaceae > Closterium > Closterium sp. Yama58-4. Next base: position 279,792 of record CANIUD010000044.1, read on the forward strand.
CCAGGTGATGATCACAGTTGGTGCTTGGTCCTTTGTATGGAGGAGGAAAATGGAGGAGTAGCGGCTGTGATCGTCAACCAGGACGAGCATGTAGCGATGACCCTGGCGTGAGCGGGTGGGGGAAGGACCCCATAGGTCCATGTGGATGATGTCGAGTGGGGCGGGAGCGAAGGAGGGATGGCTGTGATGAGGGGATTGTTTGAGTTTTCCGTGGATGCATGAGGGGCATGGGGGAGCGGGGGAGGAGGGAAGGGGAGGAAGGGTGGGGGGGAGGCTATGGAGGAGGCGGAATGTGACGGCTGTGCGAAGGGCTGCAAAGTTGGGATGGCCGAGGCGGTGATGCAAGAGTACATCAGGGTGGGAGAGGTGATCCGAGGAGGAGGGGGAAGGAGAGGACGGAATGGATGGAGGGGGGGAGGGAGGAGGAATGGGGGGTACCTGGGGAGGAAGGAGAGGAGGGCCAGTGGTGGTGCCGGCACGAGTAGTGACATGGCAGGAGGAGGGACGTGGAATGCGAAGTGTGTAGAGGCGGGTGCGAGGGCAGAGGGGAATGCGTTGGAGGAAACGACTAGAGGCAGTGTGGTAGAGGTCACAGTAGGTTGCATAACCTGGGTAGATAGCGGTGATACCTGTGTGTTGAAGTTCATGATGGGAGAGAAGGTTGTTGCGGAGGGTGGGGATGTGAAGACCGGTGACCTTACCAGAGGGAAATATGGTGCAGGGTAGAGTGGAGAGGTGAGTGCAGGGGATGGAGAAGCTGGTGTCTGCACCGTGTACCTGAGTGGGAATTGGTAGAGGAATGAGGGTGCTAGTGTCTTTGAGTGCTGTTTCAGTGGCCCCACTATCAAAGACAAAGTCCAGGGTGGGAGAGGAGGCGTGAGGCAAGGAGTACTGGAAGGTAGTCTCATTAATGGAAGAAGGGTACATGGAAAGGAGAGACGGGTTGACAGCAATGTTACCAAGGAAGCTATCGTGAGTAAGGGGGGTGGCTACACCAGTGGGGGGAGGAGGAGGGGCGCCCCAGAGGGGGGCAAGGGAGGTCTGGGCGGCAATGGCGACCGTTCAAAAGTTCAGCTGCTACTGCTGCCAGGGAGCGACTCTAGGTCCCCACTGCGGCTGTGGCCCAGGTCCCCATGGATGTTGCGGCTGCTGCTGCGCGTCTGCTGCTGCTGCTGCTGCTGCTGCTGGAGGTGCTGCTGCTGGTGCTGCTGCTGCTGCAGAAGATGCTGCTGCTGGAGATTGAGGAATTGCTGGGGAGGAGCAAGGAGGCGAAGGTGAGCGGGCAGGTAGGCAGGGTTGGTCTGGATATCAGTGAGGGAGGGGCGTGGGCTGATGGTTCCCCAACGGGGAGGGGTGCCGACGTTGCCTTGCTCATACCATGCGTCGTCAAGTGCCTTGACGCAGGTTGCAGGGGGGTGGGTGGTTTGACCACAAGGAGTGCCTGCACGGGGACCATGACGGTGGATGTAGGTGCAGGGTGGAAGAGTACCCGGACGACTTCCACGTCCTGCAGAGGGGGAGCCACCAGAATTATTGGTGGGGGTGCCATGGTCTTCACTAGCTGCATTGCCACGGTTGCTTCCGCCACAGCTTCCTTCACCACGACCGTTGCCACCTTTGCCCCCACCTCCCCCTCTGCCGTTGCGGCTGGTCTGCTTGCGAGGCTGGGTGGTATTGAGGGAGGAGGAGGAGGGCTGAGAGGTGGTGAGGTTGACGAGGGGGGTGCGAAGCTTGACCTCAGTGTCGATGATCCATTGTTCGACGGAGCCGAGGTCAGCCATGGGGTTGGCTTCGGTAAAGGCATGGAGGCGGGACTCATAGTCCGGAGTGAGTTTGAAGAGTAGGCAGTGGATTTTCAGAGGTTCAGAAAGGCCGGTTTGGCGGGTTTCGAGACGATCGGCGACCTCCGGCATACATCCTACGAAATCGACAGCACCGTCACAAGTGGCGAGCGTGATGGAGAAATACTCCTGGAAGAGGATGCCAACTGAGCTGATGTCACGGCGCTCGAACATCGCATGCAGTTCCGTCCAGATAACGGAAGCGCGGAGTTCCCAAGCCTGGAAGCGACGCATGAGGATGTCGGGAAGGGCCCCAAGAAGGACGGTGCAGGCACGGTTGTCGGCGGCGAACCAGGCGATGAGTTTGGGGGTGTACGCAGCCATGTCTTCGTTGTACTTTGGCGAGTACAGCGAGATGAGCATCACGGCCAGCAACGGCTTGGGCGTAGTTGTCGGCCGCGGTGTCATAGTCGGCTTTGCGGATGAGATATTCGCGGCGGCTGAGGAGGAAGGCGGCATTGGCAGTGGCTTGGAGCTCAGGAGTGGCGGCGATTTGGAGCTCGGGTTCAGGAGGAGGAGTACCGGGAGGGGGGGGAAGGGGTGGAGTTTCGCCGGGGTGGTCGGGCATAGTAGGGGGGAGAGCATTTGGGCAACGAAAGAGGACGTCAAGAACGCAATAAGGAGGAATCCATGCATCTTTGAGGACGCGACGGATGCTCCCCACGAAGGAGTGCCAGTTGATTGCGGACTTGTCCGCGGCTAGCTGGAGTTTGTCAACGGAGGATACGCCGATAGGGGGAGGGAGTGGGGTAGGAGGAGGCGGGACGGTAGCCATGGGTGACGACTACGGGTGGACCCGTAGCGGTCAAAAAAGGGGGGGGCGCGGGTGGTGGCGTGCGGGAGGGGATGGCGCGGACGGCGGGCGGTGGTGTGGTCCGTGGCGGCGTCAGCGTGGGGCGCGACGGGCAGGGGCCGGGAGAGGGGATGGCTCGGACAGCGGCGGCAGCGCAGATCGCGGCGGCGTCGGCGCGGGGCGCGGCGGGCAGGGGCCGCGAGAGGGGATGGCGCGGACGGCGGCAGCGGCGCGGGCCGCGGCGGCGTCTGCGCAGGACGCGGGCGGGTAGGAGCCGCGGGAGGGGATGGCGCAGTCGGTGATGGCGGCGCGGACCGTGGCGGCGCCGGTGTGGGACGCGGTGGGCAGAGGCCGCGGGAGGGGAAGGCGTGGGCGGCGGCTGTGGCGTGGGCCGCGGCGGCGGCGGCGTGTGACGCGGCGAGCAGAGGCCGCGGGAGGGGACGGCACGGACGGCGGCTGCGGCGTGGGCCGCAGTGGCGTCGGCGCGTGACGCGGCAGGCAGGGGCCGCGGGAGGGGATGGCGCGGACGGCGGTGGTGGCACGGGTTGCGGTGGCCTCTGCGCAGGGTGCGGCGGGTAGGACCCGCGGGAGGGGATGGCGTAGTCGGCGACGGCGGCGCGGGCCGCGGCGGCGGCGGTGCATGACGCAGCGAGCAGAGGCCGCGGGAGGGGATGGCGCGGACGGCGACTGCGGCGTTGGCCGCGGTGGCGTCAACGCGTGACGCGGCAGGCAGGGGCCGCGGGAGGGGATGGCGCGGACGGCGGTGGCGGCGTGGGCCGCAACGGCGTCGGCGCGGGACGTGGCGGGCAGAGGCCGCGGGAGGGGATGCGGCGGGCAGGGGGGGGGGCGCGGAAGGGGATGGCGTGGACGGCGCGGGACGCGGCGAGCCAGGGCCGCGGAGGGGAGTGCGCGTGCGGTTGCGGCAATTGGAGCTGCGGCAGCAATGGCGCGGGATGCAGCGGCGACGATGGTCGCGGCGGCAAAAAAAAATCTGAGGAGGGAGGCAGGGGGTTGCGACGGCGGGGTGGGCCCTTAAAGGAAAGAGGAACTTAGGATCTTGGGGGAGCTCTATACCATGTGGTAAATGAAGTTTGAAGAGAATTGGATGATTAGATTAGGAATAGCTAGGGTTTACATAGTTGGAGAGGAAAAGGGGGGAGGTGGCCAACATTATTGGAGGCCCCCAATAAGATGGGTGGGAGATTATTGGTGGGCCTCCAATAATGTTGACCACTTTGAGTTGGGTCAACATTATTGGAGCGGGGGACCAATAATGTTCCCAACCCAACCTTTGGGGTCCAATATTTTGGGCCTAAGGTTGGGTCTCAACTCCAACATTGGGTTAACCCTAGATATACACCCAACCTAAAGTTGGGTGCTTATCTCTACCCGATCTTGATAGGATGAATGCAGGTTACAACAGAAGTATATTTATAACAGACCTTGCTGTCCTTTATGGTTCGAGCCTCTCTGGTTTTCTCTGTCGGAGGTACAGCTGCTTTTGCATTAACACAAGCTACTCTTGCATCGTTTGGCTGTCTCAGCTCAGCATGAAAGCCATGAATGAAATTATGGTGCTGCGGGCTGTTCTTAGCGCCTATGCACCCTTGGGATACAATCGCCCAACCCAGCCAATCTAGTGGGATGCTCCGCACCTTCGCTAACTACTCGCGTCTAACTCCGATGATCCATTTGTGATACCGACTCACACGTTCGATACCTCAAGCCTACACCACCAACACCCGGACAAGACAGTGTCTGTCCTGCTTTACCTTTGCACAACGCTCACAATTCTTTCTCGCCTACATCCTCATATATTAACAGCCCCCCTCCTCTCTCCCTTCCCTTTCCCTCCCCCCCATCTCACCATCAGATAAGCTTCTTCATTCCTCCTCTTCCCCCCCCTTCATTCTCACCTCGCTTTGTAATTTCGATTCCCTATTCACCATGACCTCACAACCTTTACTCCACTCTTCTGCCTTTTACAATCATCATACCTCTCTTTGGTCATGAAAGAATTATTTTCTCGCCTATTGTCCTTCCTTCATATCCAGCTCTCTTGGCTACAATACCTTCAGTGGACCCATCCCACCACACCTGGCACTGCTCGACCTCGTGAAACTGTGAGACCCCCTATGTTTGCCCATTTGTACGCACTCTTCTTCAAGCCGCCATGGACATTCGCACCTCGGGCACTCCTCCGACCTGCACTGTCTGTCTAGCACCAATTCCCAAAGCTTGTGTCACTCCCTTTCTTAGGTTTTGAGCAGGAACCAAACTCTAAACGGTTTGGTCGAATTTTTTCAAACCTTTGCATTAAACCGAACCGAACTGAACATGTTTGATCAAACTTTGATAGAAAAATAGAACTGTACTGTACTGGGGAGAGCCGTAAAGGTTCGGTCAAACTATTTAAATTCCGCAAACTCACTCATTTTGGTTTGCCAGTCCATTTCATAAGCATGACGAGGATTATTACGATGTTGCACGGTGCTAATGGTATAGTGAGATGTGTGAACAAAATAGACAGTACCAGAAATTCCACAAAAAACATAAAAGAGCAAGGTTTAGGACGGTGGGTCTAAGTGCCCGCTAAGAAGACCGTCTGCAAGGACAGAGTCAAGTGAATACATGCACGACACAGAAGGGAATGGAAGTCCATCTCATAGCTCCCCCAAACGACCATGAAGGTGTGCCCGAAGATGAGTTCCCACCTGAAGGTGTGAACCGACCCAGGGGTGGGGGGGTGTGAGCACCTGGCGGCCCACCCAATGTAGGCCCCTCGTGGGGCTCTCTAACAGCCCCATCAACTGGCTGGTCACCATTTGCCATAATTATAGATTGGGCTAAACTTCTGTCCAGAAAACGGTTTGGAGCTAAGGAGGAAACGGATTACTCTTGATTCCTTTTAAAAAGGTTGAATTCTGTACATAATATCCAAGTCTTTAAGATAGGGCGCATTTAATGATGGAAGGGAGGGCACGGCAACCAACCCTAGGTCATTTTTCGCTTTTGACGGGAACATTGAGAGGGTTTTTTTTGGGCCCGATCGAAACCCGCGAAGTTTGAAGGGACCCTAGTCGGTCGGACTGTCAAAACGTTTCGAGTTTGACAGTCCTGGGCTAAACAGAAAACGTTTGGCCAACACGAACCTAGGTTGTGTTGGTTGCTTGTGGCCACCCCCTCTCATTCTCTGCAATTTGGAATGGTTGCTGTCGGACTGCCCTGGCTGCAGTGAATTATCCTACAACTCTTTCACTGGAGGCATCCCAAACACATTCACCCGCCTCACCCGCCTCACCACTCTGTATGTCTCTCCCCATGCTACTCTGCCCCCTTCTACCTCTCCCAGCCCCCACTACACTGAGCTGCTGCATGAACAGAATTGATTTCAGGGCATCAACTGCTCATTGCTGTGACTTGTTTTACCTTGTTGCTGCGTTCCCAGGCTTTCGTTGCCTCCCAAAAAGTCACACTGTTTGAGTAAAGTTGTGACTAAATCAGAGAGATTTGTGAAACAAAGGACCTGGCATTTACTTATAATACAACTAAGGAAAATTTCTTTCTCTTACTTCACGACGCTGCTTACAGCATACACGACTCTTATCGCCAACAGTACCAAACAGTAATCCGTTACCACCTCGAGACACTCGCCTCAACTACTGTTCCGCCACTATTCACATCGCGACCCAATCACGGCTCGGCTGGTTACCTGCGCTCTGGTCGTTTGCCTCAACAATTTCTGACCTCGGCACCAGGCCTGTCGTAAACCCGAAATTTCACACGTGTGTGTGTGTGTGTGTGTGTGTGTGTGTGTGTGTGTGTGCGTGCATGTGTGTGTGTGCATGTGTGTGTGTGTGCATGTGTGTGTGTGTGTGTGTGTGTGTGTGTGTGTGTGCACTTCAATCAACAGAGACATGGCAGCCAACAATCTCAGCACAGGCCTTGAAGTAGTGGCTCAGATGACATGGCTTCGTTCCATGTCAGCGTTCTCCCTTCTCGCCACCTCAGCAGCATCCTACTGGCCCTTTCCTTGCTTTCTCTCGCTTCCCTTTGTCCACTTTGGCTGCCTCCAACATCTGCGACATTTTTGTTATTATACTGGCTGTGCAGACACCTGAATAACAACAACTTCTCTGGTGCACTTCCAACGTCCTTCGCAGCTTTCAGTGCCCTCTATTATCTGTGAGTCCATTTTATTCATCCATCTCTCACCAACCTTTTGTAGCACCTAACTGGGTGGGTGGGTGGGATGCAGCAACAGTTAGCATTGTGTCTGCCCGGATCGAGACTAATATTGAGGCTGCTTCTATACTCGATTCATGAATAATCTCTTTTCAATTTATGGTGGATACTCACTTGTGTGCGTAAAAGAATTGTATACGTACTCATTTGTGCAAAAATTACAAGTGTTGGGCTGCCTCCTGTGGTGTACATGCACACCTTTATTCACGCGTTCATCAAGTGCCAGAGGCCATTGTTTTGTGCTCACCTGTTCGTGCACGTGTGTGTGCAGTGGCCTTTACATGAGCGCCTGCATGCTTTCCCACACGCTCCATGTATTTGTTTCATCATCTCCCCCCCACACACACACTGTTTCTGGGCCTCATTGTTCAGGGATATTGGAAACAACCACTTCAGTGGAACTTTTCCTGATTTTATTTTGCGCCAGAAGGTTCTTGCATCCCTGTAAGCCACCCGCACGTGGCCTTGAACAAGAGCGGGTTGCAAGGCAATGGGTCAACCCGATCCGACCCAACCCGGTTTTGTTCAGGCGGGGCTGGGTAGGTGTGAAGCTGAGGATTTTCTCTACTCGGTCCTGAAGGGATGGGTTGGCAGATACCTAGGGTCGGGTCAGTCGACGCGCTGGCAAATCCTGACCCAAAAGTCAGGTCAGGTGTGGTCGGGTTGACCTGGTCGGGTCAAACCTACCAGATGAGCGACTCGAATCGGCCACATTCTCCAAGTGGGTCGACCAGATTAAAAAAGTGTCGCACCTTCAAAATGTCAAGTACCTTTCTTCCAGCACCCTCTGAAACAACTGTGTGAGCAACTCATGTGGAATCACAATGGTAATGGCCATGGCAGGAACTTGGGTAACAACAGCTTCACAGGGATTATCCCCCGCGGATTGACCAACCTTGTCTACCTGATGAATATGTAAGTGGTGAGGCACCTTAATACGGCACAGTTATCTTTATGACGTGTCATATTTGCAGTGTTGGAGGAGAATCGGGTGTACGCACCGAACCTGTGAGCATCAATCGCCACACCGTGCTTCTGAACTGTCGGCTGCTCCCACGAGCCACATGGGCCATGGGCCAGCGTGGGAATTGCAGGCTTGGGGCGAAGGCCATTGAATTATGCTACCGTGCACATCGCATTGGTTTGCTTGCGTGTCATACAGTGCCGCTGCAAGGACAACGCGCACAAAAACATTTGTTGTCACCCTGTTACTGCATATGAATTTTGCGACGGCGATCAGCATTCCTGCACAATCAATCGTGTGTTCGATGTGGCCTTAGAGGCCCACTGATCCCACGAATTGGAGGGTACACGATTGTGGAGACCAATTTCAGCAACATTTTGCGAGTTTTAATGAAACAGGGATACATTGACATTAACAATATTGTGGAGTTACTGTACACCTCACACACCAATTCCCCCAGGATCGATGTGTTGCGTTCTTAGGTTCATCGAGGTGGCTTGTGAGTCGACTTCTGGTTATATGGGTGCACTAGATTCTAGAATTAAAGGATGGATGGCGTACTGGAACTAAAAGGGATGGGAGGAGGACATGAACGAGAAGAATCGCCACGTTGGGCAATGACTGGGGGTCGAGGATGCCTAGCAAGTCTGCCTTCTTTTTGAAAGAATGAAGTCACTTTGAGGCTATTGATACCATTTCCCAGAAATCTCAATGACAACAAGTTCCGTGGAACCTTCCCGTACGGCCTACTTCGGCTTTCCATGCTGTCGTCGCTGTAAGTTGCTCCATCACGCCTCTTTCTTCCATCTTTCACCTTGGGATGCCTTCAACTTTTTTTTTTTTTTTTTTTTACATAAACAGTACATACAAACTGATTACACCTATCCTCAGGAATAGGTGAATGGTGCTTTGCAAGTGCTCTGCTCTGCTGCCAAGGTGCTGAATCTGGAATCAGCATTCCTTTTTCTTGCTTTGAATGTGTCTCTCTACATTTTCGAAGCTACTTGCCTATCGCTTTGGGGCCCACAATGCATGGATGTGCTTTGGCAGTTTCCTTGGGTTTCTAACAGCTGCTTTCAGCCTTCCGTCTATACCCTTCCCCTCCATCCCTTCACAGGGCAGTGTCTAACAACTTCTTTGCTGGGGAACTCCCAGGGACTCTCAGTGCAGCCCTTTCTCTGAGCACACTGTAAGTAGTGCAACGAATGTGCGCTGCCACCACTGCGTGCTGCCACCACTGCGTGCTGCCACCACTGCGTGCTGCCACCACTGCGTGCTGCCACCACTGCGTGCTGCCACCACTGCGTGCTGCCACCACTGCGTGCTGCCACCACTGCGTGCTGCCACCACTGCGTGCTGCCACCACTGCGTGCTGCCACCACTGCGTGCTGCCACCACTGCGTGCTGCCACCACTGCGTGCTGCCACCACTGCGTGCTGCCACCACTGCGTGCTGCCACCACTGCGTGCTGCCACCACTGCGTGCTGCCACCACTGCGTGCTGCCACCACTGCGTGCTGCCACCACTGCGTGCTGCCACCACTGCGTGCTGCCACCACTGCGTGCTGCCACCACTGCGTGCTGCCACCACTGCGTGCTGCCACCACTGCGTGCTGCCACCACTGCGTGCTGCCACCACTGCGTGCTGCCACCACTGCGTGCTGCCACCACTGCGTGCTGCCACCACTGCGTGCTGCCACCACTGCGTGCTGCCACCACTGCGTGCTGCCACCACTGCGTGCTGCCACCACTGCGTGCTGCCACCACTGCGTGCTGCCACCACTGCGTGCTGCCACCACTGCGTGCTTGGTGCAATGCTGTCCGTCATGCCTTGCTATCACGCCCCTGGAATCCACATCTCCTTGTGCATTGTGCAGTGACTTGGGAGGAAATGACTTCACGGGTTCTTTACCAGACTTCTCACGCTGGAACATCAGCTGTCAACAGATGTAAGCAAGCCTTCCCCCGCTCTCTTCCCCGTTGCCCCAATCTAACCATCACTTGCGCAATCTTGTTTTTAGCACCATTGGATCCATGCCACACATTCCCATGCATTGCATTGCATCCATAGTAAGCAGTTGCAGTCACCCCACTCACATCAGGCTATCCTGTTGCTGCCTCGCCTCGCCTGTGTTGTGTGGGGCTCAGAAATCTCAGCGGCAACAACTTCACAGGGTCTATTCCCGACTCCATCTCCACCCTCACCTCCCTCGACGGCATGTGAGCCCTCTTGTGCCACAACAAGCCGTAATGCTTGTCATTTCACCTGCACTTGCTCAGTGCGCACTTCAACCAATGTGCCTGTTGCCATGTCCTGCAGTTTCCTAAACAACAACCAACTGACGGGCACCATCCCCTCTGCGATCTTCACCATGACGAATCTGAAACACCTGTAAGCCTCAAAGGGGTTTCCAATGCGCTTCTGCCCCGTGTTGCCTTCCTGCATTTGCCCGCACTGCTCTTGCATACGATGCTTATCATTGCAATGTCTCCCTGCCATTGCCCGTGTCAGCTACTTGGCCAACAACAACCTCACGGGCAGTCTGCCAGCTGCCATCAGTGGATTGCAGAAGCTCCAACAGATGTGAGTGAGGGTGCTCCCCTACATTTCTCAAGAACGTTGGCAGCGCGGATGTAATACTCGCAGAACAAGCACAAGCGTACAGCAGATTGTTGCTACGAGTCTAGCAAACGTCCTCACTATGGACGCAAACATGCTCAAGCTCACCTGTACCATCCCCATTCCCACGCTACCTTGCTCCTTTGCATGCCACCATCGGCACCTTCCTTCCTCCTGCCACTGCCCTGCCTGCCTATCCCCACAGCTGGTTGGACAACAACAAGATTGAAGGCCCTCTGCCAACTAGCCTATGCTCTCTGCCCTGGATATGGCGCCTGTGAGTGACTATCGCATGTGAGCCTGTGGCGAATGTGAGTGGCTTTGGTGCATGCGAGTGTTTTAGGCGCATATGAACGCATCTCTCGCGGTGAGTGTTTTAGGCGCATGTGAACGCATCTCACGCGGTGAGTGTTTTAGGCGCATGTGAAAGCATGTCATGCATGAATGAGAAAATTCTGAGCCAGCCAGGACAGTGTAGACGTGGTTTTAGATTCTCACAGCATGTGTGAACCAGTCTCACTTTCAGTGTGTTTCCCGTTTGGATGGGTGTGTGACTCATGGTGCGGCTTGGTGTGTGTTGGGCTGCTGGCAGCTTGATTAGCAACAACCACCTCTACGGACCCCTTCCAGACTGCCTCTTTGACAAGTGCATCAACCAAATGTGAGCAACGATGGTACCACCCATGCACCCTCACTCAACACGGGCATGCCAGCGAGTGATGAGATGCATGTGTATGGTGTTAGCACCCTGGTGGGACTACCTACTCTGACCGAACACTCGAAATATTTTTCTGCCTTCATTGCCACCCCCGTGCTTCCCGCAGTGATGTGAGTGGCAACAGTCTGTACGGGCGCATAAACCGTGACTTTGAGAACATGGTGGCGGATGGCAGGGCGCTCATCAACCTCGCCAACAACTTCTTCTTTGGGGAAGCCGTGCTCTTTGCTGCCGGCTGCAAGGTCTGCCCCACTGAGATCAGCGCGCCCAACAACCTGGACCTCAAGGACACCTCGGTGTGGGTGTTTGGGGGCAAGTGCAGCAACCCCGATCTCACGGGTCAAATGGATAACTCTCTCGCGAGCGCAGACAGGGAGGTGAGGGTGAGTCTGTGGGGCAACTGCCTGACCCTCAGCCCGAATGCCAAGTGCTCCTCCAACGCCACCCAGCGCAACACGGCAGCCTGCCAGGCGTTCTGCAGCATCACTGCCAACGGCCCGTGTGACGACCATGGGGAGTGTGTGCAGCCTGGCCCCGCCTCCCCCGCCAACTTCACATGCCTGTGTGATGCCGGCTACACCGCTGTTGACTCGGGCAACGGCTCCACGTGTGCCATTGTCTACTCCAACACCACCACTGGTACCCCTTGCTTCTTTATTACTGCACTGCCTCTTTCTTACATGCTGGTGCACTGGTAACCCATTCTTTCAGCACTGCGTTATGATTATGTGCTGCTGCGCCACTGGTAACCCATTCTTACACCACTGCCTCATTCTTACACCACTGCCTCATTCTTACACCACTGCCTCATTCATACAAGCTGCACCATATCCATGTCATGATACTTTTGGCAACCACACCTTATCACTCCCTTCATCATCTTGACACCTCCCCCTAACCACTTCATTGTTCCCCTTAACCTACCCTGCCTTGGCAGTGCCCTCTCTGTCCACGGGTGCCATAGTGGGCATTGTTCTGGGCGGCTTTGCTGCCTTCACACTGCTGGCTGTTGTGCTCGCATGGTGGCTGTGGCCCCGCGGTCCAAGTGAGCCCCTCTACCATTTCCATTCCCTGCTCCTCCCCCATTTTTGTACCTGTTTGCTGCCATCCTTTGCTGCTCTCTGCCATTGCTTCTGCCATACAACTCTCCCTCTTCACTGCCGTCATGCTCTTCCCACTCGTCTACACCCGTGGTCGATCACTCTACTTCTGTGTGCGCAGAGAAGTGGGAGGGTTTGGATGTGTGTGAGCAGTTCTCGCTGCAGCAGCGTATGTTTTTTGAGAATTCTCAAAAAACATACGCTGCAACAAATTTCCCTCCCACGGATGTTAGTGTGCTGGCGCCTACCAAAGAGGATACGCAACCTCTTGGTAAAAGCAAGGTTTCAGAAAACGGGGACACACCACCCTCATAAGTTGATGGGATTGAATTCGTCCCACCAACCTGCATGTTGAATTGTATTGCAAAATGTTTTGTACAGCCAGCTAGCGAGCCGCAATGACGAGCCGCTCTGGATCTTTGTTTCTTGGTTGAGTGTTGGGTAAGGTAGATGGGAGTAGATAAGGGGTAGTCCTTCTTGTAGTTCTGAGAGCGCTGATGAAGGCCACTGGCCGAAACGCGTACGCTCAGGTTTGAATGACAAACTTCTTACCTATTCATTCCCTACTAGCCTTAACTCAGCCTAGAGGAAAATAGAGCGAGTTAGGACCGTTGGATCCAAGTCGAAACTATTCCTTTGTGCTTCAAGAGATTATCTCTTCGAATTTCAGGACCTGTTGAGCCCGGACTACTCGTTCTTAGTAGTAAACGTGTTAGAAGGTTATGACTGACGACAACCGCGGGAAACGTACTTCTGAGCAGAGATCGCCGGAGGTTACGCTTCCTAGACGGTTTGGGAAACCCGCTCATATAGATAAGAAGATTACGACCGTTGGACCACAACTACCAGGTTTTGTCACTGCTAGTTCTCTGTTACCCGGATCTCGCGTAGAATTACCACTTGCAATTGAAGATCTTTCTCCAGCGATTAGAGATTTCTCCGCTACGGGCGTAACTAAGAATCCCGTCGCAGGGACTTTGACCGCAAAAAATCGGGCTGATTCAGTCTCGATCCAAGATTTTGCAGATCCGACGGTGACAAAGTTAGTACAGATCGAAATCGTTCCAGATTCGAACGAAGATTCTGAGGCAATTATTCCATCGCTAGAAGAAGCGATGCAGCAAGCGGAGGCAGCACAGGCACATGCGCACGCGATGCAGCAAGCAGAAGCAGCACAGGCGCATGCGCACGCGATGCAACAAGCGGAAGCAGCACAGGCGCAGGCGACGGCCGCGGCAGCTGCGGAATCAGCGCGAGTAGCTGCAGAATCCGCGGCACATGCAGCTGCGACACATGCAGCAGTGAATCCCTCTACAGTTGGAGGGTCTGGGGAATCGCAAGAGGCATTTCGTGTACAGCAGCAACATTGGTTTCAGCAGCAGCAACAGCTATTTGCGACTACTTTTGAAGCCTTTTTGTCTGCACAGAAATTACCACAGTGCTCCACATCTGCTGGGAGTATCTCCTCAAACCTTGGGGAGAAAATTCCGGATGTCTTCCTTAATCAACTCGAGCATTATTGCAAGGTTTTTCGTGATAGGACGGTGAAGCAGCTGAAGCTTACAACAAAGGTGAAGCGGCTGAAGCAGATGTTTCAGGAGGGGAGACTTCCCAAAGGCTTTAAATCAGCACCAATGACATACCTGGGGAATGATCCGGCAATCAAGATGGAGGGAGATGAGGAGTTTAAGAGGCTGGAACGTGAATATCACAAGACATGTTTCGACACCCTTATCAAACTCCATGATAAAGAGCTGCAGAAGTTGACAGCCAATTTGGGCACAGCTCAGGAAGAGTTTCGCCAGCAGCTGCAGAAGATCCGTGAAATGGGACCTTCAGCCATCTTCACTGAGAGCTTTAGTCGCTGGGAACCGAAGCTGCTGGCCATGTTCGCGGAACGGATTAAGACCATCACGGTTGATGCAACCATCTCCTACATCAATGAGCAAGAAGCAGCACAGCGTGAGACAGAACGCAAATCTTCTGCTAAAGCAACAGCCGAGAATATGGAGGTGGAACCTACAGTGTCGGAGATTGTTAACAAGTCAAACTCTGACCTTGCCAAGCGACTTGAGGCAGTGGAGAAACAGCTACTCAAGAAGTCGGAAGTACAGAAACAGGCACCTCCAAAGGCTTTGCAACAAGCACAGCCAACTGAACAGCAAACTCAGCAGCAACAGATGCTTCGACAGCAGCATTCGCAACCGCAGTCCACCAACCAGTACTCGACTAAACCTTCACCCGGAGCGTGGACCAATCAACGGCAACCTTCTCCCGATTATGGGTCTCAGGGACTCCAAATTCTAGATTCTGGATTTCCAAAAAACGGAGGAGGGAGGGGGAGGGGAGGGAGAGGCAGGGGCTGGGGAAGAGGCGGAGGAAGAGGAGACGGATACGGAGGAGGAGGAAGGTTTCAGGGCAGAGGCAATTTATGGGGCAGGAGCTAAGGGAGCTCAGTGAACGAGATCTCCAACTCTTCTATTTTGGGCAAATGACAGAATCTCAGCTCAAACGGAGAGTTAGGAATAGGGGCATCTTCAACATAAGCAGCCGGAAACTGACAGCAGTTGAAGAGAAAGCATTAGCGCTGGGGCTGAACTTCATCCTGACACCGACTGCATCCCAATTCACATCTGATGAAGAGGTACTTTTTGCTTATGACTGTTTCTGCCGCAATTTGAGACTGAGAGATTTTTTTGGAGATTCGGAGCTACCCAAGAGTTTTAGGATCCCTAACCCCTCTTGGGATGTTCCTATGGATAAAAGGAACATGTTTCTTGAGAGTATGATGCAGCAACAGAGGGAGGTGCTTCAACAAAGTTTGTTGAAGGCTCCTCCTAGGGCTAGCTCAAACATCTCTCACATGGTGAGACATGCTTTGAGATCCCTTGCTTCCGGTGATTCAATTGTTGTGAAACCCGCCGATAAGAACCTAGGAATCACGGTGATGGATAGAGGCTTTTATCAGCAGCAGGCACTTGCTCACCTTTCTGATGCAGAGGTTTATAGGCAGGTGGACACCGTTCCCTTGTCTTTAATCATGGAAACTCTCTCCCGCATTCGGTTTGAGTTTCTCCTGTGCCTTCCAAGAAAGACATGGGATTTCTTGGAGAAATCTCCAACCCGAGGTTGGCAACCTGCCTTCTTCTACATCCTTTTGAAGATGCATAAGAAAGTGCCTGTTGGAAGACCGATTGCGGCCTCCCATTCATGGATCACTGCCAATGCTTCTAGATGGCTGGACTGTCAACTTCGTCCCTTGGTGTTAAAGCAGAAGACTTACCTTCGGGACAGCCAGAGCCTCCTCCTTCAGCTGGAGCAGCAGCAGTTTCCTTCCTCTGTGGTTCTGTGCACGTATGATGTGAGCAGCTTGTATCCATCTATCCCAATTTTTGAGGGGATTGAAGCTGTGGACAGGATTCTCAACAAGGATAGGCATCCTCTTAGACCATTGATCATTTCTCTTCTTAGATGGGTGATGTGTAATTCTTATGTACAATTTGATGACATTGTGTATAAACAGGTTAGGGGTACGGCAATGGGAACCCCGGTTGCTCCTGTCTTCGCCATCCTTTATATGAGCTGGCTAGACGAGGAGCTGACGCGGAAGGTGACCATCGAGCCACTATGCCATGTTAGATACATAGATGATGGGTTCATCATTTGGGAGGGGAGTGTAGAGACTATTCAGGGATTTTTAGGAGCCTTAAACTCCCTTCGGCCCACGATCGAGTTGACGTGGGAAATCAGCGAGGAAAAAATCGACTTCCTCGACCTACAGTTCTACAAAGGGGAACGCTTCCACAAAATCAGAATTATGGATGTGGCTAGCTTTCAGAAACCGATGAATCGGTATCTGTACATCCCCTTCTCTTCTTTTCACTCCAAGGAGTGTAAGAGGGGATTCATCACAAGTGAGCTGAAACGCCACTGTCTACGAAACTCATCTTTCAAGACCTTCTGGGAGAGGAAAGTCCTCTTCTTTGAGAGGCTGAAGGCCAGAGGGTACCCTGATCACTTTCTCAGGCCCATTTTCAACAGCGTTAAGCATCATGACAGACCGACTCTTCTTCGCAAGTGCCAACAACACAAAGTGAGGGAAGTCCCCCAGTCTCTAAAGGTAAGAAGGTGTCCAAGGACTTTGGACTTAGGGCTGGGGGGTTTTTTGAGAATTCTCAAAAAACATACGCTGCAACAAATTTCCCTCCCACGGATGTTAGTGTGCTGGCGCCTACCAAAGAGGATACGCAACCTCTTGGTAAAAGCGAGGTTTCAGAAAACGGGGACACACCACCCTCATAAGTTGATGGGATTGAATTCGTCCCACCAACCTGCATGTTGAATTGTATTGCAAAATGTTTTGTACAGCCAGCTAGCGAGCCGCAATGACGAGCCGCTCTGGATCTTTGTTTCTTGGTTGAGTGTTGGGCAAGGTAGATGGGAGTAGATAAGGGGTAGTCCTTCTTGTAATTCTGAGAGCGCTGATGAAGGCCACTGGCCGAAACGCGTACGCTCAGGTTTGAATGACAAACTTCTTACCTATTCATTCCCTACTAGCCTTAACTCAGCCTAGAGGAAAATAGAGCGAGTTAGGACCGTTGGATCCAAGTCGAAACTATTCCTTTGTGTGCGCAGAGAAGTGGGAGGGTTTGGATGTGTGTGAGCAGTTCTCGCTGCAGCAGATGCTGAATGCCACCAACAACTGGTCAGAAGACAATGTGGTGGGCAAGGGTGGCTTTGGCGCTGTCTACAAAGGCCGCTCGCCTCAGGGCCAGCTGTGGGCCGTCAAGCGCTCCACCATCATGACCAACGACTTTGAAACGGAGGTCCGCATATGTCTAATTCTCTGCGTTCCGCCCACATAGCATGTCGGAAAAACAGAACCTTTGGCAAAGCTGACCTTTAGCATGTGGCATAACGCTCGTCTTTCCATGTGCGCTCGCTGCAGGTGCGAGCCATGGCCTCTCTCCACCACACACACCTCGTGCGCCTGCTGGGCTTCTGCCTGGACCAGAACGTGGAGACGGGCAAGCAGGAGCAGATCCTCGTGTACGAGTTCATGGCCAATGGGGACCTGGATTACCACATCCATGCCACCAAGAGTGAGTTGCACTGCCACCATGGCTAAATGGGTTCCATGGATATCCATTGTTGCGGTACCATCACTCATGAAAGTGCGTTGCTTGCTTTATATACCTATTTCATGCCCCATTCAGATCCGCTCTCGCTGCGCCAGAGGTTGCGCCTAGCACAGGGAGCAGCAGAGGGCCTGGCATACCTGCATGGGTTTGAGACACCCATCATTCACCGTGACATCAAGCCGGCCAACATCCTTGTGTCGGCAGACATGCAAGCCAAGGTGGCTGACTTTGGGCTGCTCAAGCGCCTCACTCACGGCGATGCTGATGCCACGCGAGTGGCTGGCACCCCTGGCTATGTGGATCCGGACTACGTTCGCACCAACGTCATCACTGCCAAGAGTGATGTCTTCAGGTGCGCGTGCTTATTCCTTTGCACAACAGTCAGTATCGTGCATCTTTTCCTTTTTTTTGTTTTTGTTTTTTTTTTTGTTTTTGTTTTTGTTTTTTTTGTCTTTGAATTCTGTTGCTCACCACAGGATTGTACTTCGTATTGTTTTGTGTTTACCTGTCTATTTATCTCGAAGTTTATTCTTGTATGTCCAATCACATTATTGCTTGCAGCTTTGGAATCGTGCTTCTTCAGTTGCTGAGTGGAAAGTCTCCGCAAGTCGACGCAAAAACACATATAAGAAAATGGGTATGCTCATCACGTATGAGAAAACAAAACTAAACCGAATACAAGAGAATGGGTATGCCCGTAAAATCTCAGATGCATACTAATGTTCTGCATGTTTATCCATCTGAATACTGTTCATCATGGATTTCTCTGCCTTTGGTTGTTATCATTCTTCCTTCCACTCTTTTGCTGCTAATCATGCTGCTTTGCGCTGCCTCCCTCATTCCTCATCCTTCCTTGTGTGAACGCCATCCAGGCAGTAAAGCTGGTAGAGGCATATGAGCTGGATGAGCTGAGGGACAGAAAGATGCCAGCGGCAAGCGAGGAGGCCATAGTGGACTTTGCAGACCTGGCTCTGGACTGCATCAAGTCTCCCGGCACACGGCGACCCACCATGAAGGATGTGGCATACCGCCTCAGTGCCCTCATTGACAAGCATTGTCCCAACAGGGAGGAGTGGGAGGGTGTCGCAGAAGGAGAGAGTGCAACCAACAAGGATATGTCTTCAAGGAGTGTTTCTGCTGTGTCGTTTGGAGATGGTGGGAGGGATTATGAGCAGTCGCATGGCTCACATTTTGGTGTAAGCTCATTTATGGCATTACCTCGATAAGTGATAGCCTCGAGAATTGGCTACAATTGAAGCCAATCAAGAGTTGCTGATGTTTCCCATAATGATCGCACATGTGCTTTAATCCTTGGAACTTTAGTTTCTTAGTGTTGAATGGTGATGGTGTACTACAAATTGATTTTTTTTTTTTAAACCGACATCGCTCGGATATAAGATAGTGCCGAATTGAATACAGGCGGTGCCTTCAATACAAGCAGCGACTCAAAATTGGATGTTACGTTTATAAGAGACCCTTTTAGCAATATGTCTTAAGAGACCCTTTTAGTAACCTAGCCGCATTGGCGAAAGGAAAGGGAGGGAGACAAAAGGGCAAAACAAACCCTAAGCTAGTGTTGAGTTCGTCACGCCGAAATCTTTCGAATAAACTAAACTGACAAGTAATCCCAATAATTTTAGCTTAGTCGTTTGAGTTCGAGTTAGCAACCGAGAGGTCCAATGTTTGAATCTTACAATTAAAATTTTAGAACATGTTTCAAATCGCATCAAGTACACTCACTTTCATACTAAATAACAATGAATGTAGCTATGCAAAACGCTTCGCAACCCTAAGACGATTTCGTCGCCTCTTGTTTTTTTTTTTTTTTTGCATGAAATACGATCTGTTCACTCACGTGCTGGCTAACAAAAATACAAAATTTACTCTAATACTGTCTAGAAGCTGTAAGCATACTTCTAATATACGGGGTCACCTCCAAGGGTACTCGGGTGCCTGGCAGGCACAACCAGCCCCTAACAAATGATCCATTTGTCGAGGGACTTCCCTAAGTGTAAAGTCAATTATGTGCATTAGAGTATGTCAGAGGTCCACTGGTGATCCCCGATCGATCCTAGGGAAGGGTTACAGGCACGTTGGCCTGAGAGGTTATGGGCGCACTCACCCGCTACACAAACAAGCCCTTCTATCCCAGTGGTTAGTGGTTGGGATTCTGACATGGTATCAGAGCGAAGGTCTCGGGTTCGAATCCCGGTGTGTGCACCTCGGGCATCCCAGTGCGGGGGGGTGTCAGAGGTCCACTGGTGATCCCCGATCGATCCTAGGGAAGGGTTACAGGCACGTTGGCCTGGGGGGTTATGGGCGCACTCACCCGCTACACAAACAAGCCCTTCTATCCCAGTGGTTAGTGGCTGGGATTCTGACAGAGTACTCCCAGAATCATTTGTGCAGCGTTGACGATGAATTGGCTCGTATTTAAAATTAGCTCTTCATGTCAATACGTTGATAGAGCAATGCTCACTCAAAATGATTCACAAAAAGATTGATTATAACAAAGCACATTGCAACTTTGATGGGTGTGGGAAACAAGTAGGGAACTATTTGTTGGCGTGTACCTTCACGACTGTCTTAACTTATACTCTAGAAAAAATGCTTGGATTGTCTTCTATGTGGGATGGTTTATGCTGTCTTATAAGTTTTATAAAAGGGGAAGAAAAAAAATGAACTCTGTAACATTTGCAAAGTTTGTATAAATCACCAACGGGGCAGATTCATTGAATTCCGCCGACCTTGGTGGCGATGCATGCGTCTCCACCACGTGCCACGTAAGGGATGCAGCGAAGCTGCATGTGCTGGCAACATCCCTCCTTGTTAGCAGCATCTGATGATGTTGCTAGTGTCATTTTGTTGCCAACAACACATGGATGCTTCTAGAACGATGCTAGCAGTACGATGGCATCATGAGAGCTCTCATGTGATATCCTCTACGAGGAGATTCCTCGTAGAGGAGCGGCTCGGTAGTGTGAGAGTACGATGGCTTATGCTGGCTTTGCTAGCTTGCTGAACTTCATTATACCATTTCTAGCTTATGTTTATTTTCTCACAAGGACTATGTGGTGGCAGCAGATGCTAGTGACCAGGCAATCGGAGTAGTACAAATGCAGGATCACGGACACGGCTTGCAGCCCATCGCCTACGTTAGTAAAAAGCTACACAGGGCCGAACTGAACTATCCCATTCATAATAAGGAAGCCTTAGCGATAGTCATAGCCTTCAAGGCATAGAGGTGTTACCTAGAGGTAGCCAAGACTACAGTTTACACTGACCACTGCAGTCTCTAGTACCTTAAGTCATAGCCAACACTCTCGCGATGACAGGTGCGGTGGGTGGACTTTTTGGAGACACATTTCCACTACGATATCGTCTACAAACCTGGGCTACACAACAAAGCTGACGCGTTGAGCCGCCCCGGTCATGTAGCAGGCATCCAGCTCGATGGGATGAACCCTCTGCTTAAGGGTTTGGGTACTCCGTGGATGCAGAGATCGCTACAGCACAGACACAGAAGGTGTTACAGTGAGAGAAGGACTTAGTTGTGAGGAAGGGAACAAGAAAGTTTTGGGTACCGAACTACGCCCCACTACAACAGATTCTACTGAAGGAGTTCCACGACGTTCCATATGCAGGACATTTCAGGAGCAACAAGACGTTAGCAGGGATAGCAAAGTATTACAACTGGTCCCAGATGGCAACAGCCGTGCAGCAATTTGTCACCTCATGCGACACGTGCCAGCGGATGAAGAGTAGCAAGCAGAAAAAAGCAGGGTTACTTCAGCCTCTACCTGTACTAGAGTAGCAATGACAGGTTGTTAGCCTCGACTTCATCACGGGACTTCCTTCGACCTCACGAGGGCATGATGCCATCCTCGTAGTGATCGACAAGTTCTCTAAAATGAGTCAATTCATTCCGAACAACGACAGGGCTACAGCTAAAGCAGCAGCTCGCCTCTTCTTTGGTCTCATCATCACCATCCACGGCATCCCCGCTACACTCATCTCAGACAGAGACCCAAAATTCACTAGTAAGTTCTGGAAGGAGCTCATGGGACTGTTGGGGACTAAGCTTGCGATGCCTTCCGCATACCACCCCTAGACTGACGGACAAACGGAGCGACTCAATCAGGTGGTTGAACAGTTACTGCGCACAGCTTGCAAAGACGACGTCAGCCACTGGGATTCACTATTACCAACACTTGAGTTCGCTTACAACAACGCTTCACATGCGGCCACAGGGAAAATTCATTTCTTCTTGTATTACGGACGGGAACCACTCACACCACAGCAAACAACCACACAGGCAAACGTCCAAGCCGCACAGGACTTCGTCACCCATGCAGCAGCTATGGGAGAAGACTCAGCGACGTCTCACCACAATGCAGAACTCCTAAAAGAAGTATGCCGATTGCCAGCGACGAGAACACTCAATAGCAGTAAGAGATCAGGTGCTTCTCGACATACGCAACTTGAACCTCTCTCACCTACCATCCAAGCTCTGGCCTCACTTCTGTGGTCCCTTTCCTATTGAGGCACAGGTGAGACCAGTAACATTCCGCATGCGCTTACCTACTACGTAGAAGTTTCACAACATTTTCCATGTTCAACTACTGAAACCCTACAATGACCCCAACCAATAGTTCCAGGGATGTCAGCTACCTCCACCACCATCTGTTCTCGTACAGGATGAACTAGAGTACGATGTGGAGCGTGCTCTCACTCATCGGCACCGCAGCGCAAGATCTTCGAGCTCCTGATACGCTGGAAGGGATACGACCCCACTGAGGACAGTTGGGTTGCAGAAGCTGATATGGGCAAGGTCCACCGTGCTCTTAAGGACTATCTTTTCAAGCAAGGTTTTTCTCACGCCACTCAGCTTTAAGGGGGGGATGTGCGAGAGTACGACGACTTACGCTGGTTTTGATAGCTTGCTTGGACTTTGTTGTGCTATTTCTAGCTTAGGTTTATTTTATGCATGCATGCTTTTGCTTGATTTCCTAGGTTAGGTGCATTACTGTATTTTAATATAGTTATAGCACCGAGCTAGGTTGCGTGCACCGAATTCCAGGCTTTTCGTTTGCCACCAAATTGCCTTCTACTGAATTCGGGAAGGCTCTATTCAGGACGCTTTGCGACCCTCGAAACCTTCGCGTAACACCTGGGTATTGTGTCGAGACTATATATAGCCTTGTTTTGTACCCAGGTGGATCATTAATTTCAAACCCACTTTTCTGAGCTCGATCCTCGATCCTCACAAGCAGCCTCAGGAAAGGGCACTATGGCTGGGGGGGTACTCGGGTTGGGGCTTTATTTTGTGCTTTCGGCTGGTTGAACCATGCGTAGCAAAGTCCCTGTAGGCACGGCGTCCCCTCGCCCGGTAACGACATCCATGTAGCTATGGCAAAAGAGACGGACAATTCGGCATCCAAGTAGGGATGCTTTAACGCTGGCTCAGGTGCGAGCTGTAACGAGGACGAAGACAACAAAGACCATGGCGATGACGGCGAGGAGGATTGGAAGGAGAACGGGCATGACAGCAATGCATCGGATGAAGACATACCTGAGGGTGACATCGACGATGCCGAATGGTGAAATCAGCCGATTGGCTCCGACGACGAACTGGAAGAGTGGAACGCCGGTGACTCGGACATCGACGGAGGCGCGGATGCGGATGCTGATCGTGAGGATGCTGATGCGGCGGCGCATGTGACGGTGCAAGCCCCTACGGCGGCGACAGCGGAGGATGTGCCTACGGGAGCGACAACGTCGGCGATGGAGGATATGCCTGCAGGAGTGACGGCAGATGCGGATGTAGGTGACAAAGCGAAAGCAAAAGTGGATGCGGAGTGGATGCAAATGTGGATGCGGACGTTTTCGCGGATGCGGATGTAGATGCAGATACGGTCGTTGTCGCGGATGCCGATGAAGATGCGGGTGGTGTTGATGTTGGCCGGGATGTCGTCTTGTTCGAAGGTGAAGAAAGCGACAACGACCCGTGGTGCATCACCGACGACGCGGTTCCTCTGTTGAAAAGGAAGTTGCGTCATTGCGTACGCGTCTTCGTTTAACACACCAGGGTGGTGCTCTTGGACAACGACAACCCGGTGGAGGAGCATTGACCGCGCCTCAGTGCTGCAGACAAGGGGAAGAGTAAGGTCGTGGAGGTCCCTGCTAAGCCTTGGGTCGTCACTTCACAAGCAACAAGAAGTGGGAGAACGATGGTGACCTGGGTTCCAGAAATGCAAAGACGACATCGTGGTCAACGAGGCACTCGGCAGCGACGATGAATATGCAGAGGCTGCGGGCCCCATTCCTTCATACCCTGAGAAGGTTAAAGCCCCCATCCTTTGTAATGCTGACTCCCATCCCCCTTCCCCGCGCAGTCGCGGTATTAAAAGGACCAGGCGATCATGGAGCGTGTGCAAGAGCTCAAGTGGGCGCGATGCTTCCAGGAGCTCGGTTCCCTCAAGATACCACCACTAAATCCTCTGCCTCCGTAGCGTGCATCCGACGCTGGAGCACGCAGGCTGCTGCATGCATGTACAAGGGTGCGGTAGACTGACACAAGCGTATGCACGAGCGGGCCGCCACTCACACTACCCCGACAAGGAGGCGGCGTTGTACAAGTACAACTACCTGCAGACGTGAATGATATGGCAATCTTGGTGAAAGACACTCAGAAGTGGAGCCGCCAGTGGATGAAGAAACACCACCTCGGGAAGAACTGGAACGCGAGCCCGCACTGGAGTCAACGTTTCTGCGACCTCTGGAACCTGGTCATGCATGTGAAGACCAAGGTTGGCCAACGGTTGTCAGCTGGTTAGTGGTTTTTTGGTGGAATTCACAATGGATTGTCGACTGTATGTGCTTAGCATTCTAAAGACCTCAAATGTTCAACCTTCCTCTCTTTCTGTGAATTTTTTTTTCCTTGGTAGAGTGCGCTTAAGACTGTGAGGCGTTTTGGAAGTTAGTGAGAATCAACAGTGCACAGCACTACATCGACATGGCCCGCATCATCAACGCAGACCAGATGCTTTCTTCGTTGAGATGCCGGCCGAGAGGACGCTTGACCACCGTGGCCCGTGGGTTTGGTTTAAGCTGAAGAACATGCCGAGATGTAACATTCTGGCAGGTAAGAAAAACAAACTCATGTTTTCAAGAGTGTTGAGTTTCCCCTTCTTCGCTGACGCCTCTCTCTCTCTCAGTGCCTAGCAGGAGTCGTGGCCCAAGCACAGGATAACGGGTGGATGGATGAGAGCGCTGTGCAAACATGGCTGATTAAGGAGGTGCTGCCCCATCTCAACTCCCAGCACGGCTAGAACGTGAGGCGTGCGATGCTAGTGTTGGACTCCTACTGAGCCAAATCACCCAGGGCATGCTTCAAACCTATCGCACACACAACATCACCCTTGCCATAATCCGTGCCAGTTGCACTAGACAAAGTCAACCCCTAGACGGCTCTATCAATTAGTGCTTCAAGGCCGCGGTGCAAGCACGCTACGCTAGGTGGTTAAGGCGTAAAGGTATTTATCTGAAGACAAAACAAGGTGAGTAAACTTCATAAACTTCACCCCTGTTACCCCTTGATATATCTAACGGCATGCTTCTTCTGCCTCTAACTCATCCGCAGGAAACCTGAGAATGCCTCCGCACCCCGTGGTGCTGCAGTGGATCGCGGAGGCCTGAGAACAAGTCCCTATGAAGATCATCATTGACGTGTTCCGCCACTATGGTATATCAAGCAAGCTGGACGGGACGGACAACCATTTGGTGATGTCTCACCTGCGTGCGAGGAGCACCACCGATGTCTCCGAAGATATGGGCGTCAGGGGACCACGGCCGACAACACGCGCCTGCTTGGGCAGGTTCCAGAGGAGGAGGAGATGTAGGTGGAGGGCATCAGGGAGGTCGGCGTGGCAACAGGGTTGGAGGAGCTATACTAGGGGACCCCCAACTACCGCTGAGCAGCGGCCGAGGCTGACCGCATGATCGAGCCCAGGCAGACGGCCAGGCACATCTGGCGAGTGCCAGACTTGGGGGTGCAGGAGCTTGCATTTGCTAGTGTATATGAGGAGGGCGTTGCGGAGGGGGGCTAGGTAGAAGTAGCAATTGTTAAATGCATGCATGTACCCCCATTTATGCACTAAGGACCGTTTAGAAGACATTACCCTTTTAGAAGACACTCCCCTAGTTTTGTTTAGAAGACACTGCCTTTAAACGTACACACATACAGGTGTCTTATAATCAGGAACACACAACTATAAGATACATCCGTATAAAAGACATCCCGTATCTTCTATTCAACATTGTCTTATATCCGGGCGATGACAGTAGTTTTCGATTCTTGGCACTTTCCCTAGATTTGCAATTGGTTTGTGACACATCTGTCAAGTACCGATTGGTGCAGAGAAACTCTCCCAAGCCCTTCAAGTTGGTTTGGGAGTTTTGGGCGAACACACGCATGACAATTGGGGCATGAAAGTTCGTAGCAATTTTTTTTTCTATTGTGTGCTGGGCCATCCGATTTCAGGCCAAATCTTACCTATTTAAACGTGACAATTCATTTTCAAACGGATCAATTGGGTTATTCAAAATCATACAAATGCATGTTAAGATTAGAATTAGGAGGCTAAAGTTTAGGGAAGAGAGGGTTGGGCAAGAGAAGTGGTTGCACTAATGACAATGGTACAGGTTATAGGAAACGGGAGGTGGTGAAGGGAGGTAGACCGTTTAAACAAGATATGGTGATACTACACTAACTAACTGAACATGCAATTATATCAGAATTTCACATTCTAACATCCCCCCTTAATTGCATGCTAGTATAGCTAGGGTAGGGGTTCATCTCGAAGGGTCACAACACCGTGCCGACAGCTGGGCAAACCGCCGAGTACGGTGGCCCGCCTGCGGTTTAACCCCCACAGCGGATGCCCGGTGAGTGCGCGCGACGAGGAACGACGGCGCCCAGATACAACGGATAGGGAATAGACAAGGGAAAATGCGAACCTCTCTCTCTCTCTCTCTCTCTCTCTCTCTCTCTCTCTCTCTCTCTCTCTCTCTCTCTCTCTCTCTCTCTCTCTCTCTCTCTCTCTCTCTCTCTCTCTAATCCCCCATTAATATCTCTCCTCCCTCCCCCCCCCCCCCCCCCCCTACAGCAACACGTGCTACAGGGAGAGAAGAAGAGAGAAGGGAGGGACCGGCAGCTGATGTCGAACCCGCCACCCCCACATCTCCCTGTCCCTCGTTAACCTCTCCTCCCCCCACTTCTATCCTACTGCAGGGAGACAGGAAGAGAGAGGGGAGGGACAGGTTGCTTGCGGTTCACACTCGCCACCCCCACGTCTCCCCCTCCCCCATGGCAGAAGCCACAGAAGGGAAGGGGGGAGCGGCGTACGGAGCTGCTGGCGCTGGCGCTTGTCGCTGGTCGCTGGCGCTCGCGGCTGGTGCTCGTCGCCGGGCGCTGGCGCTGGCGCTGGCGCTGGCGTCCGCGGCGACGGGAATCGGGCGCCGCGGTGACGGGAATGCACGCGACGAGCAGGGAACGGGATGGGCAGCGCGACGCGACGGGCAGGGGACGGGACGAGGCGGGAAGGTCGTGGTGTGCCATAGGGACAGGTGGGCCCATTGATCTTAAAAAAAAATGAAGGTTCTAGGAAAGAACCAGCTCTGAAACCATGTTAAGATTAGAACTAGGAGGCTAGAGTTTAGGGAAGAGAGGGTTGGCTAACTGAAGTGGTTGCACTAATGACAATGGTACAAGTTATAGGAAACGAGAGGTGGTGAAGGGAGGTAGACCACCTAAACAAGATATGGTGATACTACACTAACTAACTAAACATGCAATTATATAGAAATTACACATTCTAACAATGCATTCTGAAAGTCGCTTCAAAACATACTGTTAACGAGGGTTGACCACAACGAATTGCGCATATATAGATTTGAATAAGCTAAATAAAAATGCACTGTAGTGAACAAACGAAAAAAAGTTGTTATACGGAATGAAATGTAGATACATTAAATTTTTTGAATTGACCCTGTATTGAATGCAGTATCTAGAGTTGTTTCAAAAAAAAAAAAAACGATTTTTTTTGAATTTGCATAAAGCGTACATACAGCTTAACTATACCTCATTTATACCTGGCCAAGGAGAAGAAGGGGAAATTCAAAAATCGAAAATTGAATTTCTAAATTGCAGATACGACGCTCGAGCAAAAGTGATTACGGCTGAGGAGGTGAGAGGGAACAGGGAGGAGGGAAGGGAGTATGCAAAGGGAAGATGGTTGGGGGATATGGAGGGACAGGAGGGTAGCAGGGGGGGGGGTTGGATTCATGACTGCCTCGAATCACACAACAATGCAGAGGAGATGCAGTGCTGGAACCACACGATGATGCTCCGCTAAAATGCTCATTGATTTACGACACCTGCGCGCAATGTTTTGGTTTGTAGAGTTAGTCGCCTTTGAAATAGCAGTAACACTGAACTAAATAATTGTCCTTATGTAGTATTCGAGGTGTACAAGAAATTGTCATTGTCAGAATCCCAGCCACTAACCATTGGGATAAAAGGGCTTGTTTATATAGCGGGTGAGTGCGCCCATAACCCCCCAGGCCGACGTGCCTGTAACCCTTCCCTAGGATCATCGGGGATCACCAGTGGACCTCTGACACCCCCCCGCACTGGGATGCCCGAGGTGCACACACCGGGAATCGAACCCGAGACCTTCGCTCTGATACCATGTCAGAATCCCAGTCACTAACCACTGGGATAAAAGGGCTTGTTTATATAGCGGGTGAGTGCGCCCATAACCCCCCAGGCCGACGTGCCTGTAACCCTTCCCTAGGATCATCGGGGATCACCAGTGGACCTCTGACAGTCATAACTAGCAGTAGAAAGTAAGAATGAAGAAAGGAGGGGTTACACTAGCAAGAATGGGGATACAAATAGCAAACCCTAGAAGGGTTGTACTCGCTATAGAGCACCCCACTACAGGCTAGAGCATAATATTCTGACACACCCCCATAGCCAAAGTGGGGTGTAATCAACAGAGCAAGCAAAGCAGTACAAGCTCAGGGTGGATCACAATGTCACCACACATTCTGAGCACAAGTTCAAGAAGCAATAGTTTAAAGTTCACAATTATGAGCAAAGCTAGTGGTAGTCACAACGGGCAAGTGAGGAGGAGGAAAGAGACTATGAGAGGAGAGGAGGTAGTGGGCGGCAGCTGAAGCTGCTGGCACACGGCGCAACTGGAGCAACTGGCACACGGGCAACTGGAGCAACTGGCACACTGGCAACTGGAGCAACTGGCACACGGGCTACTGGAGTAACTGGCTCCGCGGCTGAAAGTAGCGGCAGACGAGCAACGGACTCACGGGCGACTGGAGCAACGGGCTCACGGGCGACTGGCGCAACGGGCTCACGGGCGACTGGCGCAACGGTCTCACGGGCGACTGGAGCTGCTGGCTTCACGGCGGCCACCCCCTTCAACCTCCCCAAACTATCCCACTCCCCCTGACACACACCCGCTGCTACACCGCTAGCTCCACTCCCCCTTCACCCCCCCTTAGTACCACTCCGACGGCTCCAACAGGTCCACCCCCCTCAGCGGCAGCTGCAGCACAGGGAGACGGAGGAGGAGGAGGAGCAGGGAACGGCACACAGAAGCTGCACCCCCATACCCCCCACCCCCAAACCCTAATCCAGGAGTACGGGCAGAAGGAGGGGTGGGGCGCCTTCAGAAGCACGGGGGACAGCGGGGAGGACAGGGGCAGCGAAGAACGGGCCGCCCACGGGTCTGGCACAGCCTCCCGAACCGCGCGCAGGCGGCCCGAGCCGCGCGCGGGCCTGGCGCAGCCCGTACGGGCCGCGCGCGGGCCTGGCGCAGCCCGTACGGGCCGCGCGCCGGCTGTACGGGCCGCGCGCAGGCCACGACGGGCGACGGGGGGCGACGCGCGGGTCCCCGTCGCCCGTCGCAGCGCCTCCCGGGAGCAACGCGCGGTGTGACGGGGCAGAAACCCGCCGCGCGCCTCGGGGCGCACGGCGGGCTGAAAACCCTAATTTCAACGCCGCGTACCACGAGGCGCGCGGCGGACAGGGAGTAGCAGTAGCAGCGGAAGCAGTGAGGTGGTGGGCCCACCCACAGGATCGACCCAGGAGGGTCGACCTGCTCTGATAGCATGTCAAGATAACTAGCAGTAGAAAGTAAGAATGAAGAAAGGAGGGGTTACACTAGCAAGAATGGGGATACAAATAGCAAACCCTAGAAGGGTTGTACTCGCTATAGAGCACCCCACTACAGGCTAGAGCATAATATTCTGACAGAAATTACACCCTTCACGAATATAACCAAGTATATTGATGAACTTATTGCGTGCTGGGTTCGCGTCTGGTTGTTACCAGTTGGTGTAGGTAACCAATAGCCCCTAGTTCCGCTCTCGCTCTAACGAGTCCACTCTTCCTTCTCGACACCCCACACGGACATTTAGTTACGAAATGACCTGCGTGTCATTTCGTAACTAGTTAGATCTAGTCTAGTTAGGTAAGGAGGAAATTACGAGCTCCGTCGACGCCCTACGCGTAGCGCTAATACCCCCGCGGCATGAAGCGCCTTAGTGAGGAGAAACAGAAGCGGATCATGCAGCTTATTGCCGAGGGGCATAGTTACCGCCAAATCGCTAAGGAGTTGAACGTTTCGAAAACCGCCATCCACGACGAGCTCCTCTGCCACCTCGGCCCGAAAACATACGAGGAATTAGTGCCTTCCCCGGCGAAACCTGGTTGACCGCGCAAGCTACCAAAGCAAATCGCACGGATTGTCGTTAGATCGATAGTTTCTGGTGAATCGAAATCCGCCGAGGCCGCAGCGAGAATGCTAGCTTCGACACACGGCATTAGCGTCATTAGCGCCACCATTCGAAACACTCTCAAGCGGCACAACGTTAAAGCTTTAGAAAAGCCTTCAAAGCCATGTTTATCCGAGAAAATAGTCAAGGACTGCCAGCAGTGGGCTAAGGACCATCATCATTGGACAATCGACGATTGGAAACGGGTGATTTGGAGCGACGAAACTAAGATTTGCCGGTTTAGTAGCGATGGGCGTAGTTGGGCCTGGATTCGCGGGGACTGTCACATGGAGCCGCACCATGTGAAACAGAGCATCAAACATGGTGGCGGCTCCATCATGATTTGGGGGTGCATGACTTACCAGGGAGCGGGTTTTATGTGTAAGATAGAGGGGAGGATGAACGGGGAGTTATACCGTTTAATCCTTCAGGACGAATTGCAGCAGACCATCGAGCATTACGAGCTGGAAGCTGAGGCAGTTGTTTTTCGGCACGACAATGACCCGAAGCATATATGCAAGGTGGTGAAAACTTACCTAGCTGACCAGCCATACGCGATTCTCCCATGGCCAGCATCCAATCCTGACCTCAACCCCGTAGAGCATCTATGGGTTTACTTGAAGAAGCAGCTGCTTGCTTACCCCCGCCCCCCTGCAGGCATTCTCGAGCTATGGGATAGAGTTCAAGCGGAATGGGAGAAAATCCCTGCGACCTGGTGCAGTGAGCTGATCGACAGCATGCCTAGGCGTGTGCGGGCAGTGCTCAAGGCCAAGGGTCGCTGGACCAAGTACTAGATTCTGCTTGGTATGACTGTGAAATTGTTTTTGTAAAAAAATGTCCATATGATCGATTGTGCTTATTTCAGTATCAGCTGCTTGTACAACTGTGTTAAAGACCTTGAACCCACATCAGACAAAGTATAACCCTCCATGCTATAACCTTATGGTGCCTATTTATCAAGGCTTAATCCTTATAGTGCCTAATGCACATTCTTGTTTTAAAACATGAGCATGTGGACAATTTTTTTTCGTTCAGTGTATGTGCATTTGTTTTTGTTTATGTTGCGGTGTATACCACCACACTCAACCAGTCGTTCACTGAGTTGTGCATATGGGCATACACCCGTATCGTGCAGAAAATTTTAGTGGATAGTGAACTGAACACCTCAAGTGTGGGTTCGTGACTACCTCGAAAACAGGGCCTATGTTATCAGGATAATTTATCCTGATTCTCCTGAATTCAGGATAGGTGTCGTGTGATTCTCTTGAAAAAACAGCATAAGGGAATTATTTGTCCGGTAAAATCAGTATAATGGTTATTTACTGAATACTCAGGATAACGCTTTAGGTTTAGCCCTGATGCTTCAAGATAGTGTCAATTCTCGCCCTGAAGCGAGATGTACTCCACGGAAAATCTCCTGGGTTTGGAGGCCTAAAATTTGCAAGGCCGAGCACCTCCTACACAGGAGTCAGTGGGAATCGAGCAGGCGATCTACTGTGTAACAGACTACCGCTTTACCCACTACCACACTTCGCGAAAGATAGGTCGGAGAACAGACATACAAGTAATCTGTTCTCTTTCGCTTCGCCACTTTGCTTTTGCCAGCCAATTTGGCCCACGATGTCCACCGCCACCTTCGCCATCTGCTTATATTGTGCTATAATAGTTTCGCACCAGGCAGCTGCGAGCGACTTGCACTGCCAGCCACTTGCAACTACACCCTAGCATTACACACTTTGAATGTGGATACATTTTCAGCAATTCGATCCTTGCTAACATAACACGCGCGAAATATACAGGAATGTACGAAATGTAGCACTGAGCTGCCAGGATACTGTCAAATGTAGCACTGACATTTCAGGATACCTCACCCTGTGCAGCCCTGACAATTCAGGGCAAATTCTGATTTCCTAAAAACTGCCCTGAGGCCTCAGTGTACCCCCAAACGAATCTGAGGGCCTGCTAAAAAACCTCAACAACGCAGAGAGGATGCAAGTTGGACGCGCGATGCAAGTTCAATTGGTGTATTTGATCTGTTGCGACATGTGCACGAGGAATTTCATATAGCGGTGTTTTTCCCCATCCAATTAGTGGAAAAGTGTTTTTATGAAAACCTTATTCCTTTGCTAAATATATAGCTAGTTAATTATATGTACTTTCTTGCAAACTACCATATTGCACGTGCCCTAGGGATGTCTTGCTTAAGAATTGTTTGTAGAGTTGTTTTGGAGTATGAAACTGTACTCTTCACTGGATTGATTGAAGGGTGTTCCAATTGTGGTCCTGATGCAAGTACAGTCTGGTAGCAGGATCGCCACCAGGGTCTAATAAATTTTGAGCTTATCGTTCTATGGTAGCTTGATTGCTTCAGGAAGGTCCGCCAATTTTTATGGATAGACGTTCATTAACAGACTCCAAGGGCGCGATTTACTTCTGTGTAAACAAAGCGTAGATGCAAGAAGGGCTTACATCTACAGCACCAAAGAGGAGATTGATGTGTTTATTGTCAAACCCAAGGACATCATTGACTTCTTTGTCAATTTACCAATGCAATATGTGGGCATGAGCTTACCACCAGAAACCTACCACTAAATGTTTTACTCAGCTTTTCTGTATACAGTAGCATTTTGTGAGATCTCTTTCTAGAACAGACAAAACAGCAGAAACTTGATGTTGCATTCTTTGAGAATACCGTATTCTCCCGGATATAAGACCCGGGGGACTTTCCTAAAATAGAGGGAAAATGGCTCGGGTGAACATTTAATTGGCACGAGTTGTAAGAGTCCCGGGTACACTTAATAATCAAGTACATTTATGCGATTTAGGGGTGTACACTTGAATTTGTGGGGGGGGGGGGGGGGGGGGGGGGGGGGGGGTTATGTTCGAAGCGAAAAAAACCCGCGTGCGCGAAATTCGCGCGCGCGGCGCGTCAGAAGCGTCAGATTTTGTATCTGACATGGTTGGTGTGTTAGATTCGAGTCTAACACAGGTGACGTGTAAGAATTTGGATTACATGCGTCTAAAAGCTGACGCGCAGATTCAATTGTCAGAATATTATGCTCTAGCCTACAGTGGGGTGCTCTATAGCGAGTACAACCCTTCTAGGGTTAGCTATTTGTACCACCATTGTTGCTAGTGCAACCCTCTCCTTTGCTTCATTCTCTCTTGCCTAGCTAGGTCAACCCTAGCTATGGCTCCTCATCGTGCTAACTATCACGACATGCTATCAGAGCAGGACGATCCAGTTGGGTCGTGTCAGGAATACTAGGAGTGGGGCCTAGGCTTAGTAGCCTAGGCCCACACTAAGAGGTAGTAGGATGTGCCCTAGGACTAGGGTTTTGGGTATGCGAAGGAGAATGGTGAGAATGAGATGGTTGAACTAGCAAGAGTTGGGATACAAGTAGGAAACCCTAAAGGGTTGTACTCACTGTTGAGTACCCCACTGCAGGCTAGACAAGTAACATTCTGACACACCCCCATAGCCAAAGTGGGGTGCAATCAGCAGAGCAAGCAAAGTAGAACAAGCTCAGGGTGGATCACAATGTCACCACACATTCTGAGCACAAGTTCAAGAAGCAACAGTTTAAAGTTCACAACTATGAGCAAAGCTAGTGGTAGTCACAACGGGCAAGTGAGGAGGAGGAGAGACTGTGAGGGGAGAGAAGATAGGAGACGTCGTTTGGAGCTGCAGTCACATGGCGGCTGACTCAGATAACTGGTGCAGCACAAGCTCTCAGTGGCTACCGAGGTAAGCACCCCGGAATACAGGAGTAACAGGCTCTGCAGCTGCGGCAGGAGCATCGGACCCACGGGCGACTGGTGTAGCACTCACTCTGCGCTACCGAGACAGAGCCCCGGACTTCAGGTGCTGCAGACGACAAGACGGCAGCCTCGGCTCAACCTCCCCCAACTGTCCCACACACCCCCCACACACCCACTGCTTCACCCCTAGCTCCACTCCCCCTTCACTCCTGAAACCCTAAACCCTCGGCTCCCACACATC
Organism: Closterium sp. Yama58-4; assembly: GCA_947470075.1. Taxonomy (NCBI): domain Eukaryota; kingdom Viridiplantae; phylum Streptophyta; class Zygnematophyceae; order Desmidiales; family Closteriaceae; genus Closterium; species Closterium sp. Yama58-4. The sequence continues at coordinate 314,074 of CANIUD010000044.1, forward strand.
CACCCCCCTCAGCGGCAGCTGCAGCAGTGGGAGACGAGGAAGGAGGAGGAGGAGGAAAGGGGCGACGCAAACGGAGCACCCCCACACCCGCCACCCCCACACCCCTTGTGGTGGGGGGGGGGGGGGGGGGGGGGGCAGAGCAGAACAGTGCGCACGAGGGCGCAGACAGTAGCAGAGCGCACGAGGGCGCGGGCACGAGGCACGAGGCACACGGCACGAGGCACAGGCACAGGCACAGGCACAGGCAGAGGCACAGGCACAGGCACAGGCAGGTAGGTAGGTAGGCACGAGGCTCGAGGCACAAGGCACGAGCAGGCACAGGCACAGGCACAGGCAGAGGCACAGGCACAGGCACAGGCAGGTAGGTAGTAGGCTCGAGGCACAAGGCACGAGCAGGCACAGGCACAGGCACAGGCAGAGGCACAGGCACAGGCACAGGCACAGGTAGGTAGGTAGTAGGCTCGAGGCACAAGGCACGAGCAGGCACAGGCACAGGCACAGGCAGAGGCACAGGCACAGGCACAGGCACAGGCAGGTAGGTAGTAGGCTCGAGGCACAAGGCACGAGCAGGCACAGGCACAGGCACAGGCAGAGGCACAGGCACAGGCACAGGCAGGTAGGTAGTAGGCTCGAGGCACAAGGCACGAGCAGGCACAGGCACAGGCACAGGCACAGGCAGAGGCACAGGCACAGGCAGAGGCACAGGCACAGGCACAGGTAGGTAGGTAGTAGGCTCGAGGGACAAGGCACGGGCAGCACAGGGCAGCAGCAGAGCGTACCGGGTCCAGGGGCGGCTTCTGAGGTCCAGGGGCGGCTGCTGCAGGGGCGGCTGCTCCAGGGGCGGCTGCTGCAGTTGCTGGCGGCTCCAGGGGCTGCTGCTGCAGGTGCTGGCGGCTCCAGGGGCTGCTGCTGCAGTTGCGGGCGGCTCCAGGGGCTGCTGCTGCAGTGGTCCAGAGGCGGCTGCGCCAGGGGCCAGGGGCGGCTGCTGCAGGGGCGGCTGCTCCAGGGGCCAGGGGCGGCTGCTGCAGGGGCGGCTGCTCCAGGGGCCAGGGGCGGCTGCTGCAGCGGCGGGCGGCTCCAGGGGCGGCTGCTGCAGGGGCGGCTGCACCAGGGGCGGCTGCTGCAGTGGCGGGCGACTCCAGGGGCCAGGGGCGGCTGCTGCAGCGGCGGGCGGCTCCAGGGGCGGCTGCTGCAGGGGCGGCTGCTCCAGGGGCGGCTGCTGCTGTGGCGGGCGACTCCAGGGGCGGCTGCTGCAGTGGCGGGCGGCTCCAGGGGCGGCTGCTGCAGTGGCGGGCGGCTCCAGGGGCTGCTGCTGCAGTTGCGGGCGGCTCCAGGGGCTGCTGCTGCAGTGGCGGCGGCTCCAGGGGCTGCTGCTGCAGTGGCGGGCGGCTCGAGGTGCGCCCTGGCCTGGCGCAGTCCGTACGGGCCGCGCGCGGGCCTGGCGCAGCCCGTACGGGCCGCGCGCGGGCCTGGCGCAGCCCGTACGGGCCGCGCGCGGGCCTGGCGCAGCCCGTACGGGCCGCGCGCAGGCTGGACGGGCCGCGCGCGGGCCCTACGGAGGTCGCGCGGGCCACGACGGGCGACGGGGGGCGACGCGCGGGTCCCCGTCGCCCGTCGCAGCTCCTCCCGGGGGCGACTCGCGGAGTGACGGGGCAGAAAGCCGCCGCGCGCCTCGGGGCGCACGGCGGGCAGAAAACCGCCGCGCGCCTCGGGGCGCACGGCGGGCAGAAAACCGCCGCACGCTCCGAGCGCGCGGCGGGATGAAAAATTAGGGTTTCGCCGCCGCGCACCACGGGGCGCGCGGCGGACGGTACGGCAGCGGAAGCAGGTGGTGGGCCCATGGAGGTAAGCGGCAGGATCGTACTCGCTCTAGATACCATGTCAGAATCACTAGGAGTGGGGCCTAGGCTTAGTAGCCTAGGCCCACACTAAGAGGTAGTAGGATGTGCCCTAGGACTAGGGTTTTGGGTATGCGAAGGAGAATGGTGAGAATGAGATGGTTGAACTAGCAAGAGTTGGGATACAAGTAGGAAACCCTAAAGGGTTGTACTCACTGTTGAGTACCCCACTGCAGGCTAGACAAGTAACATTCTGACAGGTCGATCCTGTGGGTGGGCCCCACCACCTCAGTCTTCCGCTGCTCCTACTACTGTTTGTGTCGCACGCCCCGTGGCGTGCGACGGATTTTTCATCCCGCCGCGCGCTCGGGGCGTGCGGCGGTTTTTCTACCCGCCGTGCGCCCCGAGGCGCGCGGCGGTTTCCTACCGTGGGGGACCCCCGCGCGCCCCCGATTTCCCGTCGCACTGCCCTGGGGAGCCGCGCGCGACCCCCCGCTGCCCCGTCGACGGTTGCGACGCCCTGGGGAGCCGCGCGCGGCCCCCGGTTTCCCGTCGCGGCGCCCTAAGGAGCCGCGCGCGGCCCCTCGCTGCCCCGTGGTGGCGTCCTGGGGGCCGCGCGCCGTCCCCCTCGCCGTCCCCCGCGCTCCTTCCCCCGTTCCGCCCGTTTTAGGGTTTGGGGGTGAGGAGTGTGGGGGTGGCGGCTATGGGGGTGTCGGTTGTGAGTTACTCCCCCTGCTCCTCCTCCTCCCTCGTCTCCCTCTGCTACAGCTGCCGCTGAGGGGGGTGGTGTGTGGGAGCCTAGGGTTTGGGGTTTAAGGGGGGTACCGTGGGAGTGGAGCTAGGGTTTGAAGCAGGGGGTGTGTGTCGAGGGGTGTGGGACTGTTGGGGGAGGTTGAGCGGAGGTTGCCGTCGTGTCGTACGCAGCGCCTGTACTCCGGGGCACTCATTCCCGGTAGCTCAGAGAGCCGGTTGCGCCGTCGCCTGTGGGTCCGTTGCTCCTGCCGCGCGTATTAGCCGCGGAGCCTGTTACTCCTGTACTCCGGGGCACTCATTCCCGGTAGCCACTGTGTCGCACCAGAGCCGTCTGTTGCCCGTGTGTCTGCAGCTTCAGTCGTCGCCTCCTAATCTACTCTCCTCTCGCCAGCCCTCCTCCTCCTCACTTGCCCTCTGTGACTGCCTCTAGCTTTGCTCATAATTGTGAACTTTAAACTATTGCTTCTCCTCATTGTGCTCAGAATGTGTGGTGACATCGTGATCCACCCTGAGCTTGTACTGCTTTGCTTGCTCTGCTGATTACACCCCACTTTGGCTATGGGGGTGTGTCAGAATATTATGCTCTAGCCTGCAGTGGGGTGCTCTATAGCGAGTACAACCCTTCTAGGGTTAGCTATTTGTACCACCATTGTTGCTAGTGCAACCCTCTCCTTTGCTTCATTCTCTCTTGCCTAGCTAGGTCAACCCTAGCTATGGCTCCTCATCGTGCTAACTCTCTCGACATCAATTTCAGCAGCTGTATACATAAAAGGGGGGTCTTAAAATGGTTATAGGCAAACGGGGGGTCCTCTCACTTTTGGTACATATTAAGAGTCCCTGACCCGAACAGAAGTCTCGGGGGTCCTTTTTTCGGGAGGGTCCTATATCCGGGAGAAAACGGTACAGGTCATACGGTACTCAAGGATACCAAGAGAATAATGCGCTTTCACAAAAATTAGGCTGTTGAAATGAGTACCATTTGACAATCAACACAAACACATTATCGAAAGGTTGGATCGCTGTCAGAATGTGATGTTTTGTCTAGCCTGCAGTGGGGTACTCTATAGCAAGTACAGCCCAAAGTAGGGTTTGCTATATGTACTCAACTGCCTGCTAGTGCAACCCCTCTTTCCTGATTTCACATTCCTGCATTCTATCTTGACATGGTATCAGAGTGGTTACGCTCCTGACCTGTGGGCCCACCGTTAGCTTCCGCTGCTGTCCTGTCTGTCGCGCGCCCCGTGGCGCGCGACGTTTTTTCTTCCCGCCATGCGCCCCGAGCGCATGGTGGTTTTCTGCCCGCCACGCGCCCCCGCCGCGCGCCCCGGGCCCGCGCGGCGATTTCGTTGCCCGTCGCGGCTCCCCAGGGGGCCTGCGCGCTGCCCCATTCTGTCGCCCATCGCGGCACCCCAAGAGCATGCGCGCTGCCCCCTCCCGTCGCCCGTCGCGGCGTCCCGGGGGCCCGCGCACCGCCCCCTCCCGTCGGCCGTCGCGACGCCCTGCAGGTCCGCACGTCGCCCTGCCCGTCGTCCGTCGCGACGTCCTGGGGGCCTGTGCGCCGCCCTGCCCGTCGCCCATCGCGGCGCCCTGGGGGCCCGCGCGTCGGCCTCGCCCATCGCCCGTCGCGGTGCCCTGGGGGCCCGCGCGCCGCCCTGCCCGTCGCCAACCGCAGCGCCCCAGGGACCCGTGCGCCGCCCCTTGCACCTGCGTGCAGCCTCCTCCTCCTCCCCCCCCCCCCCTCTTCTCCTTCGCCTCCTTGCTACATGTGCAGCCGTGGGGTGAAGGTATGGGGGTGGCGGGTATGGGGGTGGCGGGTGTGTGAGGTCTCCCCTGCTCCTCCTCCTCCTCTCTCTCCCACTGCTGCAGCTGCCGCTGAGGGGGTGGATGTGTGGGAGTCGTGGGAGTGGCGCTAGAAGGGTGTCGTGTGAGCAGTGGTAGATGTTCAACAGGGGGTGAGTGAAAGGGGTGTGGGACTATTGGGGGAGGTTGAACGAAGGTAGCTGTTGTGGAGCCATCAGCGCCAGTAGTCCGGACGTCTTGCTCCGGTAGCCCAGCGAGCCTGCCGCTGCATTCGTCGCCCGTGAGTCGGTTGCTCCTGCCGCTCGTCTTAGCGCGGAGCCAGTTACTCCTGTAGTCCGGGGCCCTTGCCTTCGGTAGCCACCGTGCGCGCCACTCCTGTTGCCCGTGTGTCTGCAGCTTCAGTCGTCGCCTCCTATCTTCTCGCCCTCACAGTTTCTTGTCAAACTAATATATATGTTAGTTAGATATCTAGGCTACAGTGGGGTAGCCACTAAGGGGTACAACCCCTTTAGGGTTTAATTTTGAACCCAACTGCTTCCTGCCTAGGATTCTGAGATGGTATCAGAGCAGGAGGTCCCTAGGACCTGACTCTGTGGGCCCGCCGTACTGATCTGCCCTGCCTGCACGCGCTAGCTAGCGCGCTGCCCTGCCTTGCCCCACGTCGCGCTGCCTCACGCGCGCCAGCGCCCTACCCTGCGCCAGCGCCCTGCCCTACGCCCGCGCTGCTGCCCTGCGCGTCGCACCCTACGGCAGCCAGCGCGTCGCGCGCTGCTGCCCCGTGCGTCGCGCCCTACAGCAGCCCGCGCTACGCGCGCTGCTGCCCCACGCGTTGCGCCCTACGGCAGCCCACGCATCGCGCGCTGCTGCCCTGTGCGTCGCACCCTGCGGCAACCCGCGCCTCGCGCACTGCTGGCCTGCGCGTCGCGCCCTACGGCAGCCCGCGCGTCGCGCTCTGCTGCAGCTCGTGCGTCGCGCACTGCTGCCCTGCACCGCGTACGCCCTGCTGCCCACGCACCCCAGGCCGAACCGAGCCGCCCTACCCGAACCGATCCGCCCTGCTACTCGTGCTAGTGCTGCTACTGGTGGATCTGCTCCTAGGAGTGCTGGAGGTGCTGCAGCCTAGCCTCACCGGGCGGCTCTGCTCCTCTTACTGCTACTGCTGCTGCTCGTGCTGTTGTCTTCCCTCCTTACCGCCCTCCTAGTCGCGCGCCTCGTTGCTTACCCGCTATGACTTCACTCCGTAGTAGCAGTGGGAGTGGTGCCGGCGGTAGTGGCAGCAGTGGGAGTGGTGGCGGCCGTAGTAGCAGTCGCTGTGGAGCTGTTCAGTGGGGAGGTTCTGGCGGTGGCCAGATGCAGCTACAGCGGCGTCCGACCCTTACGTCCCGGCAGCTTCGTGAGTGGTTTTTCTAGCGTGGGACGTCTCCGAGTCCTGGTCGCTGCTCGTACGTCATTCGCACAGGTCGTCGAGCTGGTCAGACCTGTGGGACACCTGGTCACGCACAGTCCCGCTGTTTAGCCTATTTGTCTGACGCCTGGCACGCACAGTTTGGCGACGAGGCTGAGACACCCCACTGGCTTGAGCTGCATAGGTCGGGCGTTGATATCTTTGCTTTAGACTATGACGCCATCCTTACTGCCATGTCTCCTTTACCTGATGGTGCTGAGAGTGACTATTACCTGTATGTGCAATACGACCCCGGTATACAGGTTGCTGCTCTAGGTGCTAGTGAGGCTGCTGCCTTAGGTGCTAGTGAGTCTGCTCCCTCAGGTACTGCGCCTGTTGAGGTTTTGCACACCTTCACGCTTGACTCAGGTGCTTCCCGCTGTTTCTTTCGTGACAGTACTGCACTCACACCACTCCCTGCACCTGTTGCAGTGTCTCTGGCTGACCCCTCAGGGGGCCCGGCAGGCCTTGCACAGTCCACCACTGTGCTTCCGTGCCCGGCGGTTCCGTCTGGCTCACTGTCAGGTCTCCACATCCCCTCGTTCTCTACGAACTTGGTGAGCAACGCTGCCCTTCAAGATGTGGGGGTTAATACCTTCACCCCTGCATGGCAGCGTGTGGCGATCTGCACGTGTGCACAGTCCGGCCTTCACCTGGCCACGTTCACCCGTCAGCCTGGGTCGAGCCCTCTTTACACACTGTCAACTACGCCGCCTCAGATAGCTGCTACTAGTCAGGTGTCTGTGCCAAGTCAGGTAGCCTCCCCTTGTGAGTGTCGCTCCCTGTCGCACCAGACTCTTCTCTGGCACCACCGTCTGGGTCACCCCTCCCTGCCTTGCCTGCGTGGCATGCACCGTAGACTCCTTGTGTCTGGTCTTCCCCGCACTCTGCCTCCCCTCCCTGCTTCGCCCGCACCGCCCTGCCTTCCCTGTGTCGAGGGGCGGCAGCGCACCGCTCCTCACTCCTCCTCGTTTCCTCCAACGGAGGCTCCGCTGCAGACTCTCCACCTGGACGTGTGGGGCCCCGCCCGCGTCAGTGGACGGGGTGGCGAGCGGTACTTTCTGCTAGTTGTCGACGACTACTCGCGTTACACCACGGTCTTCCCCTTGCGTACCAAGGGTGAGGTCCCCGATGTACTGATCCCTTGGATCCGAGCAGTTCGTCTCCAGCTCCGCGAGCGTTTCCACGCCGACCTCCCTGTTTTGCATCTGCACTCTGACAGAGGCGGAGAGTTCTCCTCCGACCTCTTGCGGGCCTTCTGTCAGGGGGAGGGCATCACCCAGTCGTTCACGCTTCCGGGCTTACCGCAGCAAAATGGGGTTGCTGAGCGCCGCATTGGCTTGGTCATGGAGATCGCTCGTACCTCCCTGATCCATGCGGCGGCTCCCCATTTTCTGTGGCCGTTTGCGGTCCGGTACGCCTTGCAGCAGCTCAACCTCTGGCCCCGTGTCTCCCTGTTGGAGACCTCGCCCGCACTGCGTTGGACGGGGGAGGTTGGTGATGCGTCGCGTTTCCGGGTCTGGGGTGCTCGTGCTCTTGTTCGCAATACGTCCGCGGACAAGCTCTCCTCCCGCACCATTCCCTGTGTCTTCCTTGGCTTTGTCCTTGACGCGCCTGGCTGGCAGTTTTACCACCCCACCTCGCGCCGCGTCTTCCCCTCCCAGGACGTCACCTTTGACGAGTCGGTTCCCTTCTACCGCCTCTTCCCCTACCGCACTGCCCCTCTCCCTCCCCCGCCGCTCTTCCTCGCTCCAGGTCCCCCTCCGGTAGACCCCCTCCCCCCTCAGGGTCCTGCTCCTTCAGGTGTGTCTCAGGTAGACCCACCCCCCTTAGCTGAGCCGGTCGAGGTCACTGGTGACTCAGGTGCTGCTGCGGGGGGTGCTGCTTGAGGTGCTGAGCCTGTGCGCGAGGTGCTAGAGGGTACGGAGCCTGGGGGTGCTGAGCCTGCGTGTGAGGTGCTAGAGGGTGCGGATCCTGGGAGTGCTGAGCCTGTGCGTGAGGTGCTGGAGCTGTCCGGTCCTAGGGGTGCTGCGCCTGGTGGACTAGAGGGTGTGGAGCCTGGGAGCGCTGAGCTGGGGGGTGCTAGGCCGGGTACACGACGGCCTCTTACGTCGAGCGAGCTGCGGGAGTGGTTTGCGCGGCGTCAGACCCTACGGAGGCGCACTACTGCTGCTGGAGGTCCTACTGCTGGAGGTTCTGCTACGCGAGGTGCGGCAGTTCGCATCACTGGAGCTGCTCGCACTGCAGGTGCTGGGAGTGCGGGTGGTCTCAGTTCTGGAGGTGCTCGTACTGGAGGTACTGGAGCTGCCAGGACTGGTGGTACCATTAGAGCTGGAGACGCTCGTGCCCCTGTCGCTACCGGCATAGGAGGTGCTCGTACTGGAGGTACTGGAGCTGCCGAGGTCGGTGACGCAGGGGGCACTGGAGCTGAAGGTGCTGGTTCTGGGGGTGCTGTTGGAGGTACTGGAGCTGGAGACCCTGGAGCTAGTGGTGCTGGTTCTGGGGGTGCCGTTGTTGGGAGTTCTAGAGCTGGAGACCCTGGAGCTGGAGGTGCTGGTTCTGGGGGTGCCGCTGTTGGAGGTACTGGAGCTGGAGACCCTGGAGCTGGAGGTGCTGGTTCTGGGGGTGCCGCTGCTGGAGGTTTGGGAGCTTGTGCCGGTGGAGCTGAGCGTGCCCCTGTTGGCGGTACTGGTGCTGGTGGTCCTGCACCGACTCGGCTGTCCTTCTCTCCCCCGACACCGTCACGTCTGCCACCTCCTGACACGGTACTCAGTCAGGCTCTTTGTCTTCCGTCATCTACTGGCTTGCCGTTACAGCCTAGCTCCCCACTGCCCGCTCCTTCCCCTTACGCTGCGCAGACAGACTCGCTTACTGAGCGTCGTGAGCCTGCGTCTCGTCCTGTCTCGCCTGTTCGCACTGGTCGCACTGGTCGCACTGGCCGTCCTGGTCGCACTGGTCGTCAGCGTCCTCCTCCTGTCCCTGGCACACACGCCATGGGGCTTCGTCCCTCCTCTGCTCCCCAGCGTGTCCCCCTGCCGTCGCCTCCTGCGTCCTCTCTTCCTGAGGTTCCGGACCCTGAGTCTGACTTGCTTCGCGCTGCCAATCCTACTGTCACGCGTCTCCTCGCTACTGTTGTCACTGACCCTTCTTTTGAGTCCACTGCTGCGTCTGCCTTGGTTGCTGAGCTTGTCGACTTTGCTGCTCGCTGTCGTCTAGACTACGCCGCGAGTCTTGTCGCAGAGTCTGCGTCTGAGTCTGAGTCTGAGTCTGCCTGTCCTCCGTCCGTCGGGGGTGAGTGTGCTCTTGGCACGGACGTCCTTGAGGACAGGCAGGAGGACTTTGAGTGTCTTGCGGCTGCTGTACCTCATCTCGTGGCCATGCTGCTTGCCCCTGAGGGAGACCCGGATGCACTAGACATCCCGATCCCAGCAGGAGCCTTGGTTTGGTATTCGTCAGTAGCAAACAGTTCCAAGCGGTGCAGAGGGGACACCGCTCAAGAATGAAATCGGTACAAAAACAACAATCAGCGCTAATCAGTACGATAATCAGTGGACTTTTGGGGGCCTGAAAGGGGCATTACAGAATATAGTCTCAACTAGCTCTACCTTTTGAATACGTCCTAGCCCAGCCCACACAATCTCCTACTGTTCCACATGCTTTTTCTCAACGAAATTATACTGTTTATACAAGGGAAAGTCCAACTCACATACCTAAAACAAAGAAAGTTAGCCAGCAGACTAAAGCCGGGCTACACATCTCTTATGATTAGCAGCAACAAATGCCAAAACCGATAAAAGGTTCCCAGCTTAGAAGCCAACCCTGCTTCACTAACATCTATAAGCATTACCGCATCCCTCTCTCTCTACCCTACCAAACGGTAACCTCCATATCACAACTCTTTCCCCAAGTACCCTTCACTTCAATCACATTCACTCTATCCACCAACGATTGTGGCAGCCCCTTCAGCTGCTTACACCCTTCCAGATCCACCACCCTAAGACAGGACAAACTGTCGAAATATATTTCATATATTTAAACTGCTTGTATCGATAGTTACTGTAGTGTTACATTATTTGTAGGTGGTGCACCACTTCCCTTTGTTTTCCTGTCAGAGTTCCACTGGAGATCCCCGATTGATCCTAGGGAAGGGTTACAAGCACGTTGGCCTGGGGGGTTATGGGCGCACTCACCCGCTACACAAACAAGCCATTTTATCCCAGTGGTTAGTGGCTGGGATTCTGGCATTTCCTTGAATAAGTCTCTCAACTTTCTAATGCAATCCCCCTTTTGGCCTTCTCTCTTGCCTAGCTTAAACCCTAGGCTCCTGATTCTCGCTTACTATTCTGACATGCTATCAGAGCCAGATTCCTTCCATGACCTGGCTCATTGGACCCACCCTTCACTTCCGCTAATGCGCCACTCTGCTGCCCGTCGCGCGCCCCGGGCGCGTGTCGATTTTCTGCCCGTCGCGCGCCCCAGATGCGCGTCGATTTTCAGCCCGTCGCGTGCCCCGGGCGTGCGTCGATTTCGTGCCCGTCGCGTGCCCTGCCCGTCGCGTGCCCTGGGTGCTCGTCGGATTCTGCACGTCGCGCAGCACGAGGCGCGCGACGGTTTCTGCCCGCCCGCGCGCCCTGCTGTCGCCCACGCAGCTCCTATCCCGCCCCCTCGCCCCCCCTTCTCCTCCATCCCCCTGCTGCGCGTGCAGCAATTGGGGGGGAGGGTATGGGGTTGGCGGGTGTGAGTAATCAGCCTCTCCTCCTCTCTCTCCCACTGTTGCACATGCCGATGTGGTGGGGGGAGGGTGTGGGGGAGACGATAGAGTGGCGGTAGGGATGCCAAGGGGTGTGAAAAGGAGTTTTGGGAAAATGGGGGAGGTTGAAGGGGGGTGGCTGCCGTGAAGCCAGCAGCTCTAGTCGCCCGTGAGCCCGTTTCTCCAGTCGCACATGAGCCCGTTGCCCAGTCGCTCGTGAGCCAGTTGCTCCTGCCGTTCGTCTAGCCGCTGAGCTAGTTACTCCAGTTGCCCGTGTGGTAGTTTCTCCAGTTGCCAGTGTGCCAGTTGCTCCAGTTGTCTATGTGCCAATTGCTCCAGTTGCGCCGTGTGTCAGCAGGTTCAGCCGCCGTCTACCACCTCCTCTCCTCTCATAGTCCCTCCTCCTCCTCACTTGCCCTCTCCTTCTGCTGCACTCTGCTTGGTGTACCCTTTCAGGGGGTGTTCCTTCATTAACTATCTACTGCAAGCATTTTGGGGGTGTGTCGAAATATATTTTATATATTTAAACTGCTTGTAGCGATAGTTACTGTATTGTTACATTATTTGTATGTGGTGCACTACTTCCCTTTGTTTTCCTTGTATAAGTCTCTCAAGTTTCTAATGCAATCCCCCTTTTGGCCTTCTCTCTTGCATAGCTTAAACCCTAGGCTCCTGATTCTCGCTTACTATTCTGACACAAACTACCCAAATCACTAGGCAGAGCCCTCAACGCCTTGCATCCTTGTAGTGAGACTCGGACAAGTCATAGGAGGGAGAATGGGGACGAGAGAAAATGTAGCTTGGGCAGACGATTGAGTTTCAGGAGCACCTGATCACCGATTGCTACTGAGTAAACTCGCCACTGTCGATCTGCATACTGGTTTTAGGAGTTTTGTATTATGGTGAGACGGCGCTGAGTCTTCTCCCATAGCTGTTGCATGGTGGTGACAAAGTCGTGTGCGGCTTGGACGTGTGCTGGTGTGGTTGGCTGCTGTGGTTTGATTGGTTCCCGTCCATAACACAAAGGAGATTTCCTTGTGGCCACGTGTGAAGCGTTGTTGTGCGCGAACTCAAGCGTTGGTAAGTGTAGATCCCAATGGCTGATGTCTGTGTGCAGTAACTGTTCAACACCTGATTGAGTCGTTCGGTCTGCCCTTCAATCTGGGGATGGTATGCTTAAGACAACGCAAGCATTGCCCCCAAAAAGCCCATAAGTTCCCTCCAGACCTTACTTGCAACCTTAGGATCTTTGTTCGAGATGAGTGTAGCAGGAATGCTGTGGATGGTGACGATGAGGTCAAAGAAGAGGCAAGTGTCAGAATATTATGCTCTAGCCTGCAGTGGGGTGCTCTATAGCGAGTACAACCCTTCTAGGGTTAGCTATTTGTACCACCATTGTTGCTAGTGCAAACCCTCTCCTTTCTTCATTCTCTCTTCCCTAGCTAGGTCAACCCTAGCTATGGCTCCTCATCGTGCTAACTATCACGACATGCTATCAGAGCAGGACGATCCAGTTGGGTCGATCCTGTGGGTGGGCCCCACCACCTCAGTCTTCCGCTGCTCCTACTACTGTTTGTGTCGCACGCCCCGTGGCGTGCGACGGATTTTTCATCCCGCCGCGCGCTCGGGGCGTGCGGCGGTTCTTTCTACCCGCCGTGCGCCCCGGACGCGCGGCGGTTTCCTGTCCGCCGTGCGCCCCGAGGCGCGCGGCGGTTTCCTACCGTGGGGGACCCCCGCGCGCCCCCGATTTCCCGTCGCCCGCGGCCCCCCGTTCCCGTCGCCCGCGGCCCCCCCGTTCCCGTCGCCCGCGGCCCCCCGTTCCCGTCGCCCGCGGCCCCCCGTTCCCGTCACTCGCGGCCCCCCGTTCCCGTCGCCCGCGGCCCCCCGTTCCCGTCGCCCGCGGCCCCCCGTTCCCGTCGCCCGCGGCCCCCGATTTCCCGTCGCGCCGCCCTGAAGAACCGCGCGCGACCCCCCGCTGCCCCTTCGCGGCGCCCTAAGGAGCCGCGCGCGGCCCCTCGCTGCCCCGTGGTGGCGTCCTGGGGGTCGCGCACCGTCCCCCTCGCCGTCCCCCGCGCTCCTTCCCCCGTTCCGCCCGTTTTAGGGTTTGGGGGTGAGGAGTGTGGGGGTGGCGGCTATGGGGGTGTCGGTTGTGAGTTACTCCCCCTGCTCCTCCTCCTCCCTCGTCTCCCTCTGCTACAGCTGCCGCTGAGGGGGGTGGTGTGTGGGAGCCTAGGGTTTGGGGTTTAAGGGGGGTACCGTGGGAGTGGAGCTAGGGTTTGAAGCAGGGGGTGTGTGTCGAGGGGTGTGGGACTGTTGGGGGAGGTTGAGCGGAGGTTGCCGTCGTGTCGTACGCAGCGCCTGTACTCCGGGGCACTCATTCCCGGTAGCTCAGAGAGCAGGTGCGTCGTCGCCTGTGGGTCCGTTGCTCCTGCCGCGCGTATTAGCCGCGGAGCCTGTTACTCCTGTACTCCGGGGCACTCATTCCCGGTAGCCACTGTGTCGCACCAGAGCCGTCTGGTACCCGTGTGTCTGCAGCTTCAGTCGTCGCCTCCTAATCTACTCTCCTCTCGCCAGCCCTCCTCCTCCTCACTTGCCCTCTGTGACTGCCTCTAGCTTTGCTCATAATTGTGAACTTGAAACTATTGCTTCTTGAACTTGTGCTCAGAATGTGTGGTGACATCGTGATCCACCCTGAGCTTGTACTGCTTTGCTTGCTCTGCTGATTACACCCCACTTTGGCTATGGGGGTGTGTCAGAATATTATGCTCTAGCCTGCAGTGGGGTGCTCTATAGCGAGTACAACCCTTCTAGGGTTAGCTATTTGTACCACCATTGTTGCTAGTGCAAACCCTCTCCTTTGCTTCATTCTCTCTTGCCTAGCTAGGTCAACCCTAGCTATGGCTCCTCATCGTACTAACTCTCTCGACAGCAAGCAGTTGCTTCAGATGTAGCCGTATCTTTGGTCGAGATGAAATGTCCCATTTTAGAGAACTCGTTGATCACCAGGAGTATAGTATCAGGCCCTTGTGAGGTCATGTGAAGTCCGGTAATAATTTCTAGGCTGATGACTTGCCATGGCTGCTTTGGTACGGGTACAGGGTGAAGTAACCCTGCTTTTCTTTGCTTGCTACTCTTCATCCGCTGGCACGTGTCGCATGAGGTGATGAACTGCTGCACTCTCATTTTTTTACCTATCCTTACCGCTAACTCTTTCTCCCACGGTAACAGTTTCTGTTTCCGTGCTACAGCGATCTCTGCATCCACGGAGTACCCATGTTGGAATAGACCCTTGAGCAGAGGGTTCATCCCATCGAGCTGGATGCCTGCTACATGTCCTGGGTAGCTTCACGCGTCATATTTATTACGCAGCCCGGGTTTGTAGACGATGCTGTACTGGAAATGGGTTTCGGGGAAGTACATCCACCGCACCTGTTGTTGTGAGAGCGTAGGCTACGACTTGAGGTATTTGAGACTGCAGTGGTCAGTGTATACTAGTCTTGGCTCCCTCTCGGTAACACCTCCACCTTGAAGGGTGTGACTACGGCTCACGCTTCCTTGTCGTGGATTGGGTAATTTAGTGTTGCTCCATATAGCTTTTTACTGAGGTAGGTGATGGGCTGCGAACCGCGTCCATGATCCTGCATGCCTGATCAGACTGCCTGGTCTCTAGCGTCTGCTTCCACCACGTAGTTTCCGCCTGGATCCGGTGGGATGAGTACTGGGGCGATACTCAATACTATGTGTAGCTGCTGGGTAGTGTCCCATTTTCCGGGCGTATCTTTTTTTGAGTAAGTTTGTACGTGGCGTTGCTATCTTAGCGTAGTGTGGCACGAACCTGTTGTAGTAGTTGGCGAAGCCTAGGAACCGGTGCAGTTCTTTGAATTTTTCTGGTACTTTCCATTTCTTGACGATTTGATCTTACGCTGGTCCACGAATACGCCCTCCACACTCACCATGTGCCCAAGAAAGTGCTCCTTCTTCAGGGTGAAGTCGCTCTTTGATAGCTTCACGTAGAATTTGTTCTTCCAAAGGATCTCCAAGACTTTCCGCAGATGCTCCACATGCTCCTTTCAATTTTTTTAATTGATTAGGATATCATCTAGGTACACCACTATGCACTCGTCCGCCAAGGGCCATAGGATGTGATTGTCGAAAGAATTAGGCAAAAGAGGACTGAACTAGCAAGAATGGGGATACAAATAGCAAACCCTAGAAGGGTTGTACTCGCTACAGAGCACCCCACTACAGGCTAGAGCATAATATTCTGACACACCCCCATAGCCAAAGTGGGGTGTAATCAGCAGAGGAAACAAAGCAGTACAAGCTCAGGGTGGATCACGATGTCACCACACATTCTGAGCACAAGCAAGAAGCAATAGTTTAAGGTGCACAATTATGAGCAAAGCTAGAGGCAGTCACAAAAGGGGCAAGTGAGGAGGAGGAGGGCTGGCGAGAGGAGAGTAGATAGGAGGCGACGACTGAAGCTGCAGACACACGGGCAACAGACGGCTCTGGTGCGACAACGTGGCTACCGGGAATGAGTGCCCCGGAGTACAGGAGTAACAGGCTCCGCGGCTAATATGCGCGGCAGGAGCAACGGACCCACAGGCGACGGCGCAACCGGCTCTCTGAGCTACCGGGAATGAGTGCCCCGGAGTACAGGCGCTGCGTACGACACGACGGCAACCTCCGCTCAACCTCCTCCAACTGTCCCACACCCCTCGACACACACCCCCTGCTTCAAACCCTAGCTCCACTCCGACGGTACCCCCCTTAAACCCCAAACCCTAGGCTCCCACACACCACCCCCCTCAGCGGCAGCTGTAGCAGAGGGAGACGAGGGAGGAGGAGGAGCAGGGGGAGGAACTCACAACCGACACCCCCATAGCCGCCACCCCCACACTCTCCACCCCCAAACCCTAAAACGGGCGGAACGGGGGAAGGAGCGCGGGGGACGGCGAGGGGGACGGCGCGCGGCCCCCAGGACGCCACCACGGGGCAGCGAGGGGCCGCGCGCGGCTCCTTAGGGCGCCGCGACGGGAATTTGGGGGGGGGGGGGGAGGCCGCGGGCGACGGGACCGAGGGGCCGCGGGCGACGGGAAAGCGGGGCCGCGGGCGACGGAATTGGGGGGGGGGGGCCGCGGGCGACGGGACCGAGGGGCCGCGGGCGACGGGAAAGCGGGGCCGCGGGCGACGGGATCGGGGGGACGCGGGCATCCCCCACGGGAGGAAACCGCCGCGCGCCTCGGGGCGCACGGCGGGGAGAAACCCGCCGCACGCCCCGAGCGCGCGGCGGGATGAAAAATCCGTAAAAAAAAAATTCGCGGCAGGAAGGAGGCGTCGCGCGACCAGTAGAACAGCAGCGGAAGCATTTGGTGGTGGGCCCACCCACAGGATCGACCCAACAGGATCGTCCTGCTCTGATAGCATGTCGAGAGAATTAGGCAAAAGAGGACTGAACTAGCAAGAATGGGGATACAAATAGCAAACCCTAGAAGGGTTGTACTCGCTACAGAGCACCCCACTACAGGCTAGAGCATAATATTCTGACAGTGATTCACCTCTGCTTTGAATGTCGCTAGAATGTTGCAAATCCGAATGGCATTACCAAATACTTGTAGGAGCCGTATCGGTACGAAATTCCATCTTGTGGATTGACTTGTTTGCCATTTTGATCTGCCAGTAACCTGACCATATGTCCAGCTTCAAAAACACCATCACACCACGCAGTTGGTCTAGAAGTTCACCTATGCGTGGAATAAGGTATTTGTTCTTGACTGTCTGTTTGTTCAGTGCCCGGTAGTCGATGCACTTTCGTAAACTACCATCAGACTTTGGAGTGAAGGGATCGATGCGCCATAGGGAGAGGTGGATGGGCGGATCAGTTTTCTGTCCAGTATTCGATATGTTTCTTCATGTCTGTAAGGTTTTAAGGCAAATGGTTTTCGCACCTGGTTCCTCCACGATCTCGTGCTCATGAGTTCGTAATGAGGGCACTCCTGTAGGCAACTCTTGCACTGCTGCAGGTAGCTCCGAGTTCGGCTTCTCCTCCTCTGCTGCTGCCATCACCAGTGCTAAGTAACCCATATTTCTCTCATTCACCGCCTGTTCCAACCGTGCTAGTGTCATCTTAGGAACATCCTCTGTATCCATCCAGCTTCGTAGCTCCACGCGTCTCCCATTGTTATAGATACTCGCCTTCTGGTTTACCTAGTCTATATCGGGGTTGAAACCGTGAGAGTACGACGACTTATGCTAGCTTTTGCTTGCTTGTTTTGACCTTATTCTACTATTTCTAGCTTAGGGTTTATTTATCATGCATGCATATGCTTGATTTCCTAGGTTAGGTGCTTTCCTATATTTTATTATAGTTACAGCATTGAACCAGGTTGCGTATTCTGAATTCCATTCCTTTCGATTGCCACCGAATGGCCTTTTACCGAATTTGAGACTATATATAGCCTTGTGTTGTACCCAGGTGATCATTTAATACATTCGCTCCTTTTAGAACTCGATCCCAACGATCCTCATAGGACCGCTTCAGAAAGGCACGCCCCAAAATAAAATCTAACCATTTGATGTTCGTGATCGGTAACGTCGGCTTCCACGTTAGCGCACCTGTCTACAACTCTAGTGTTGACTCGCCGTGGATGGGAAGTTTCGTATTGTCCACCATCACTGCTATAAACAGGGTCTTCTTTAAGGTCTCCCCAATTTTCTCCGAAGTCTCACGGTCGCACAATGAGTGGGACGCAACACTGTCTACTAGTGCATAGAGGAGTCTCCCGTTGCAAGTCACCTCAAGGAGTAGCGGCTTCCGCTGCTCTAGGTAACCAAAGATGGTCTCATGAATAGGATCATAGGGTACATTAAAATATTAATGATCATTGTTTCCTATACCTGACGAAGCACTTCTTAACTTTCAACTTCACCCGGGGGTAGAAGGATTTTTTTTGAGACCGATTAAGCTTTTATTGGGCCTAAAATCTTCCCCTAAGCCTTTGCAGTTGTATAGGCTTTACCTGTGGGAAATGGGGAGCCTTCACATGGTGTTGCTGGAAGAGATTATTAACTCCTTGAAACACTCGATCCTTTTCAACTCTCCGGAGCTGGTTTCCCAAATTTTCAGGTACCTAAATAATTTCTAAAAGCTTTCTCTTAGCCTCTTACTCTCCCCTAAAAATTTCAAAGGCTTGAAAACCACGAGAAGTAATATTCCTAGTAAAATTTTCTTTATTGGATGAATTTAACGGCTTCTTACTCCTGGGGGTGTTTGTCTGGTGTTTCCCGGTCGATGCACAGTCATTTTTTGCATTTCGGCAATTTCCCCTGGTGTCGGCCGGTCGTGCCATTTTAGATACGCGCCATCATGATTTCCTTTTTTCGCCCGCTCCAAAGTCACCACATTGTCACAATTTTTCCTTTTTTCCCCCTTTTCATAATCACTAGGTCGATCCGCAGCTACTAGCGATTTTCGATTTTTTCTTTTTTACTTTGGGGGTGCCGCACTGTTTTTGCCCTGCAGCTCTACACGTGCTTTCTTCATTTTCCAACACGCTATGATTCTAAGTTCAGCTACACCGCAAAATTCACACGTTTCAGATTTTGCCGGCCACTGCTTCGTGTCGATCTTGTTGATATCCATCGGGTTGATGATCGTGGGGGGCGCCGATTGCTCCGTGTCGAAATTTCGGTTTGGCACGTTGCATCGTGTTTCATGTTGACCTTGGTTAACACGTCGAACCGCTCTGCTGCGCAGACCATGTTGTAGTAGTCTATGCTTTGATCTTTTCGCATTTCGGCATGTCGTCGATTGTAATGAAAAAAAAAAATCCATCTGCCTGCATGTACTATGCTACGCTGCCGAATTGCCGTGTCGGTGTATTTGCTGCCGCGCGATGTACGACGAATTTATCAACTAAAAACGTTTGATGAGGGTTGCCTGAAACTGCGTCCACGAACCTTTGCCTCATATTTTATTGCTACTATAGATCCATTTGAGTGTTGCGCCTCGCAACAGTGTAGCTGTGAGCCAAATCTGCATCGCATTACGTGTTGGGGTCGTGCATCCAACGACCTCGAAATAAATCTCGAGTGTCTCGATAAATCTCCTGACGTCCGTGCCTTTCGCGCTCGAATCAAACACACCCAGTAGCCTCAGACGAGTAGCTTCAAGATTTACTGTAGCAGGTGCCGTTGCTGCAGTGTGAAATGTCGGTGCTGCCGCTGCTGCTGCTACTAACGCTGCTGCATTCGCTGCTGCTGTGGTGGCTGCGGACTGGTCCGCGATTTGTTGGAGTGGCATTAGCGCCTCGTTCTGCTCGGCGCGGAGGGCTGCGATTTCTTGAACGAAGTTGTTGCCATGCCCCTCCATGCTTGCTAATATCTCATTCGAAAACCAAATTGAGGGGGATCGAACACTTAACGCGAAACTGATTTTACGTACCCGAATTTGCACCTTTTGTCGTCTCTCCCGCGGTTTTTAAATGACTGTTTTTTAGCGGTTGAAGACCTTCGCGTATCAACGAGCTCTAACGAGCTCTAATTACCAAGTATGAGGATCAAGGAACTGGTTTAGAAAATGATTCATTGATCACCTGGGTACAAGATGGAGCTATAATAGAGTCTCGACACAAGGTAGGGTAACCAGGTGTTACTTGAAGGTTTCGAGGGTCGCGAAGTGTCCCGAATGGATCCTTCCCGAATTTGGTAGCAGTTGTTCGGTGTGAACCAAATAGCACTGAATTCGGTGCACACAACCTAGTTCGGTGCCTATAACTATAATAACTATAGTAAAGCAACGAACCTAAGGAAACCAAACAAAAGCATGCAAGAAAAAATGAAACTAAGCTAGATGATGCATAGTAAAGCTGAATCAAGCAAGTCAAGTTTAGCAAAACCGTCGTACTCTCACATTACGGGCCATATGCTCTCAGCTCCACCTTCTGACGAGCTCGTAGAGCCTAGTGTCAAAACATTGTATTGTGTAGGCTGTAGTGGGGTAGCCTATATGGGGTACAACCCAGTTTAGGGTTAGTACTTGTACCAAACCCTGTCATAGTTCATTCATTCCTGCCGTTCATTCTGACATGGTATCAGAGCAGGTCCTGTTCCAGGACCGTTCTTGTTAGGGCCCACCGATCGTATTCTGCTCGTCGCGCTGCCCCACCACACGCGCATGCCCTGCCCTGCCCTCCGTTGCACCGCCCCGCGCACGTCCTGCCCTGCCTTGCGTTGCGTCGCGCTACCCGCGCACGCCCTGCCCAACCCTGCACAACGCCGCCCCGCGCACACCCTGCCCTGCGTCGCACGCCCCGCGCATGCCCTGCCCTGCCCTGCGTCGCGTGCCCCGCGCACGCCCTGCCCTGCCCTGCGTCGCGCCGCCCCGCGCATGCCCCTGCTGCCCGTTGCGTCGTGCGCCCCTGCTGCCCGTCGCGTCGCGTCGCCCGTGCGGACTGCCCCAGCCCGCCGCGTCACCCGTACGCCCTGCCCTGGCCCATCGCGTTGCCCGTGCGGGCTGCCTCAGCCCGTTGCGTCGCCCATCCGCCCTGCCCCTGACCGTCGCGTCGCCCGTGTGGGCTGCCTCAGCCCGTCGCGTCGCCCGTCCGCCCGGCCCCTGCCCGTCACGCTCGTCCCTACAGCCGCGCTCGCCTCTGCAGCCCGCGCTCGCCCCTGCAGCCGCGCTCGCCCCTGCAGCCCGCGCTCGCCCCTGCAGCCACGCTCGCCCCTGCAGCCCGCGCTCGCCCCTGCAGCCGCGCTCGCCCCTGCAGCCCGCGCTCGCCCCTGCAGCCGCGCTCGCCCCTGCAGCCCGCGCTCGCCCCTGCAGCCGCGCTTGCCTCTGCAGCCCGCGCTCGCCCCTGCAGCCGCGCTCGCCCCTGCAGCCCGCGCTCGCCCCTGCAGCCCGCGCTCGCCCCTGCAGCCGCGCTCGCCCCTGCAGCCATGCTCGCCCCTGCAGCCCGCGCTCGCCCCTGCACCCACGCTCGCCCCTGCAGTCCGTACTCGCCCCTGCAGCCGCGCTCGCCCCTGCAGCCCGCGCTCGCCCCTGCACCCACGCTCGCCCCTGCAGCCCGCACTCGCCCATGCAGCCGCGCTCGCCACTGCAGCCGTGCTCGCCCCTGCAGCCCGCGCTCGCCCCTGCAGCCGCGCTCGCCCCTGCAGCCCGCACTCGCCCCTACAGCCGCGCTCGCCTCTGCAGCCCGCGCTCGCCCCTTTAGCCGTGCTCGCCCCTGCAGCTCGCGCTCGCCCCTGCACCCGCGCTCGCCCCTACAGCCCACGCTCGCCCCTGCAGCCGCGCTAGCCCCTGTAGTCGCGCCGCCCTCCGCAACCCGCGCTTAGCCCTGCTGACCGACCGCCGCCCTCCTTGGTCGTGCACCGCCCGTCTCTGGCCGTACGCCGTCCTGCCCTACCCTACACGCTACTCCAGTGCCTGCTCGCCGCCCTGCCTTCTCTGAGTGCTGCCCTGCTGGTCGCACGCCTCCTCGGTTTGCCCGCTATCTCTTCATGGTAGCGGTGGGATTGGTGGCGGCGGTGGTGGCAGCAGTGGGAGTGGTGGCGGCGGCCGTAGTAGCAGTCGCGGTGGAGCTGTTCAGTGGGGAGTTTCTGGCGGTGGCCAGATGCAGCCGCAGCGGCGTCCGCGCGAGACCCTTACGTCTCAGCAACTTCGTGAGTGGTTAGCTCAGCGTGACCCTGGGTGTACTGCTCGCTGCCCGTACATCATTCGCACAGGTGATCGGGCTGGTCAGACCTGCGGGATACATGGCCACACATAGTCCCGATGCTTTGCCTATCTGAGCGACAGCTGGCGCGTAAAGTTTGGCATCGCGGCTGAGCTCCCCCACTAGTTAAAGCTGCGTCGGCGCGGTGTGGATATATTTTCTCTACACTATGACGTTATCATGACGGCTATGTACGCTTTGCCTGCTGGTACTGAGGGTAACTGCTGCTGCTGCTGTGTGTGCCGCCCGACCCAGGTATAGCGGCTGCTGCTCTAGGTGCTAGTGCGTCTGCTCTCTTTAGTATAGAGGCTGCTGCTCTGGGTGCTAGTGAGTCTGCTCTCTCTGATACTGCGCCTGCTGAGGCCTTGCACACCTTCACACTTGACTCAGGTGCTTCTCGCTGCTTCTTTCGCGACAGTACCACAGTCACACCACTCCCTGCACCTGTTGCAGTCTCTTTGGCTGACCCCTCCGGGGGCCCAGTTCTTGCACGTTCCTCCACTGTTCTCCCATGTCCGGCGGTTCCGTCTGGCTCACTGACAGGTCTTCACCTCCCCTCGTTCTCTACGAACTTGGTAAGTACCGCCGTCCTTCAGGATGCAGGGGTTGATACCTTTACCCCTGGAGGACAGCGTGTGGCGATCTGCACGTGTGCACGGACGGGCCGTCACCTGGCCACGTTCACCCATCGGCCTGGGTCGAGCCTGTAAACATTGACTACTGAGCCTCCTCAGGTCGCTGCGTCTGGTCAGGTGTCTGCGTCAGGTCAGCTGTCAGCCCCTTGTTCGTGTCGCCTCCTTTCGCACCAGACTCTCCTCTGGCACCACCGCCTTGGTCACCCCTCCTTGCCACGCCTCCATGGCATGCACTCCCGCCTCCTTGTCTCTGGCCTTCCCAGGTCTCTGCCCCCCCTCCCGCGCTCGCCTGCCCCGCCCTGCCTTCCTTGCGTCGAGGGGCGGCAGTGCGCCGCTCCTCACTCCTCCTCGTTTCCCCCGACGACTGCTCCCCTGCAGACTCTCCACATGGACGTGTGGGGCCCGGCCCGTGTCAGTGGACAGGGCCGCAAGCGGTACTTTCTGCTGGTTGTTGACGACTACTCGCGTTACACCACGGTCTTCCCCTTACATAGCAAAGGGGAGGCCCCTGTTGTTTTGATCCCTTGGATCCGCGCTGTTCGTCTCCAGCTCCACGAGCGGTTCCACTTGCATGGACTTTCCTGTCCTGCGTCTGCACTCTGACAGAGGTGGTGAGTTCTCATCCGACCTCTTGCAGGACTTTTGTCAGGGGGAGGGCATCCTCCAGTCGTTCATGCTTCCGGCCTCACCGCAGCAGAATGGGGTTGCTGAGCACCGCATTGGCTTGGTCATGGAGGTTGCTCGTACCTCCATGATCCATGCAGCTGCTCCCCATTTTCTGTGGCCGTTTGCGGTCTGGTACGCTGCGCATCAGCTCAACCTCTAGCCCCGTGTCTCCTTGCCGGAGACCTCGCCCACCCTGCGTTGGACGGGAGAGGCTGGCGATGCGTCGCGTTTCCGGGTCTGGGGCTCCCGTGCCTTTGTCCGCGATACCACCGCGGACAAGCTCTCCTCTCGCGCTGTTCCCTGCGTCTTCCTTGGCTTTCCCCCTGACGCGCCTGGCTGGCAGTTTTACCACCCCACCTCGCGCCGTGTTTTGTCCTCTCAGAACGGCACTTTTGACGAGTCGGATCCCTTCTATCGTCTCTTCCCCTACCGCACTGCCCCTCTTCCCCCCCCCGCCGCTCTTCCTCGCTCCAGGTCCCCCTCCGGTAGACCCCCTCCCCCCTCAGGGTCCTGCTCCTTCAGGTGTGTCTCAGGTAGACCCACTTCCCTTGGCTGAGCCTGTCGAGGTCACTAGTGACCCCGGTGCTGCTGGGGGTGGTCCTGCTCGGGGTGCTGTGCCTGGGGGTACTGAGCCTGAGCGTGTGGAGCCTGGGGGTGCTGAGCCTGAGCATGCAGAGCCTTGGGGTGCTGAGCCTAAGCGTGCGGAGCCTGGGGGTGCGGAGCTTGGGGGTGCTGAGCCTGAGTATGTGGAGCCTGGGGGTGCTGAGCCTGCGGGTACTGAGCCTGGGGGTGCTGAGTCTGGAGGTGCTGAGCCTGGGGGTGCTGCGTCTTCACTACGGGAGCCTCTCTCACCACAGCAGCTGCGTGAGTGGCTTGCTCGACCACTTGCGTAAGGTCCTGCTGGAGTTGGAGGTACTGGGGGCACTGGAGCTACTAGTCCTGGAGGTCCTACAGGTGCCTCGCCACCGCAGTCTAGTCGGCGAGAGCCTCTCTCACCACAGCAGCTGCGTGAGTGGCTTGCTCGACGCTCCCGCCTTCGGAGTGGCGCTGCTGGAGCTGGGGGCGCCGGGGCTGGAGACACTGGAGCTGGAGCTGCTGGTCCTGGAGGTGCTCGTACTGGAGGTACTGGAGCTGCCGGGACTGGTGGTGCTGCTGGTACTGGAGGTGCTGGTGGTGCTGGCACTGCTGGTCCAGGAGGTCCTCGTCCTGGGGGTGCTGGAGCTGGAGGTCCTAGAGCTGCTAGTCCTAGAGGTGATGGGAGTCCTGCTGGATCTCGAGGTACTGGGGGTACTGGAGCTGCTAGTCCTGGAGGTGCTCGTACGGGAGTTACTGGAGCTGCCGAGGCTGGTGGTACTTCTGGTACTGGAGTTGCAGGAACTGGTGGTGTTGCGGGCTCGGGAGTTGGTGGCGCTGGCGTTGGAGGTTGTGGAGCTGGAGGTTTTGAAGCTGGAGCCATTGACGTTGGTGGCGTTGGAGCTGGAGGCGCTGGAGCTGGTGGCGTTACAGCTGGAGGCACTGGGGCTGCAGGTGTTGGAGCTGGTGGCGCTGGAGCTGCAGGTGCTGGAGCTGGTGGCGCCGGAGCTGGAGGTGCTGGAGCTGGTGGCGCTGGAGCTGGAGGTGCTGGCACTGGTGTTCCTGCGGCTCGACGGTTGTTCTTTACTCCGCCATCGCCGTCCTCTCTGCCACCGTCTGACTCCGTACTTACCCAGGTTCTTAGCCTCCTGTCGTCCACTGGCCTCCCGTTACAGCCCGGCTCCCCTCTGCCTGCTCCTTCTCCTTACACTAAGGAGACAAACTTGCTTACAGAGTGTCGTAAGCCTGTGTCTCGTTCTGCCTCTCCTGTTTGTGCTGTCCGCACTCGTCGTTGTGTCCCGCGTCCGCGTCCTCCTCCTGTGCCAAGTACTCACACTATGGCACTTCGTCCTTCCTCTGTTCCACAGTGCGTCCCTCTGCCGTCTCCTCCCACGTCTTCTCTTCCAGAGATTCCTGACCCTGAGTCTGATCGTGTTCGTGCTACCAGCCCCACAGTCACGCGTCTCCTTGCTACTGTTGTCACAGACCCGTCGCTTGAGTCCACAGCTGCGTCTGCCTTAGTTGCTGAGCTTGTCAACTTTGTTGCTACGTGTAGTCTAGACTACGCCGCCAGTCTTGTTGCATATTCTGAGTCTGTCTGTCCTCCGTCCGTCAGGGGTGAGTGTGCTCTTGGCACAGACGTCCTTGAGGACAGGCAGGAGGACTTTGAGTCTCTTGCGGCTGCTGTACCTCATCTCCTGGGCTGGCTGCTTGCACCTGAGGGAGACCCGGATGCACTAGACATCCCGACCCTGCGCTCTTACGCAGAGGCGATCTCGGGTCCCTACTCCTCTCAGTGGCAAACAGCCATGGACGCAGAGATGGCATCCTGGAAGTCCACAGGCACTTATGTCGACGAGGTTCCCTCTCCTTGGCGGAGCATAGTCGATGGCATGTGGATTTTCAGGGTGAAGCGGTCGCCGGGTTCTCCGCCTGTCTTCAAGGCTCGTTACGTTGCACGAGGCTTCAGTCAGCGGCAGGGAGTTGACTTCTTCCACACCTAATCCCCTACCCCAAAGATGAAAACTCTTCGGATACTACTGCACGTTGCCGCTCAGCGTGACTACGAGCTTCACTCTTTTGACTTCAGCACAGCGTTCTTACAGGGCAGCCTGCACGAGGAGATCTGGTTGCGCCGCCCACCTGGCTTCACTGGGTCATTCCCTCCTGGTACCCAGTGGAGCCTCCGGCGGCCAGTCTACGGTCTCCGTCAGGCGCCTCGTGAGTGGCACGACACACTGAGGATGACACTTGCGGCTCTTGGGTTTGCTCCCTCCACTGCTGACCCGTCGCTGTTTCTTCGCACCGACACTTCACTGCCGCCATTCTACATCCTCGTGTATGTCGACGACTTGGTCTTTGCCACTTCTGACACTGAGGCACTCGCCCTTGTGAAGTCGGAGCTGCAGAAGAGACACACGTGCACAGATCTGGGTGAGCTGCGCAGCTACCTTGGCTTGCAGATCACCCGGGACAGAGCACGCTGCACCATTACCCTGACTCAGTCACACATGGTGCAGCAGATTCTTCAGCGCTTCGACTTCCAGTACTCCTCACCACAGTCCACTCCTCTGTCTATGCGTCAGTCGCTCTCAGCTCCACCTTCGGGCGAGTCCGTAGAGTTGAGTGGCCCGTACCCAGAGCTTGTGGGCTGCCTCATGTACCTGATGACCTGCACTCGACCTGACCTTGCGTACCCTCTTAGCATTCTGGCTCGCTACGTTGCGCCTAGGAGACAACGGCGAGAGCACTGGGAGGCTGCTAAGAGGGTGCTGCGCTACTTGTGCAGTACATCGGGCATGGGGCTGGTGCTTGGAGGACGGAGTGCCGTTGTCCTCACTGGACACTCAGACGCCTCTTGGGTTGACGACCTGACTACGCAGCGGTCGTCACAGGGTTACACCTTCAGTCTTGGTTCCGGCTCTGTCTCTTCTTGGTCTACCCGCTCGTCTTCTGTTCTCAGCTCCAGTTGTGAGGCTGAGATCTACACCACAGCCATGGCTGCACAGGAGCTTCGCTGGCTCACCTACCTGCTGACTGACTTGGGAGAGCGGCCTCGTT
Source organism: Closterium sp. Yama58-4 (assembly GCA_947470075.1). NCBI lineage: Eukaryota > Viridiplantae > Streptophyta > Zygnematophyceae > Desmidiales > Closteriaceae > Closterium > Closterium sp. Yama58-4. The sequence continues at coordinate 340,308 of CANIUD010000044.1, forward strand.
CTCCTCTAGTTCTGTACGGCGTCAACAAGGCGGCCCTCGCCTTGTGTGAGGAGCACAGACTGGAGCACAGAATGAAGCACATCGCTCTGCGTTACTTTCTTGCTCGAGAGCTACAGCAGCGTGGCCAGCTTCGTCTTGCTTATGTAGACACGCGGGCCAACACAGCTAATATATTCACCAAGGCACTTCCGCCTGGTGATCATCAGCGTCACTGCACTGCTTTAGGCCTCGTGCCTACGTTCTCTCACTTGCTCACTGCTTGACCTTGCTTGTACTCTGATATATATACTGCTAGGTTGTGATCACTGTACTGCTTGCTTTGTTTTATATAACTCTGCATGTGATCACTGTACTGCTTTGTGGCCCTTTGCTTGTGCTCAGAATGTGTGGTGACTTCGTGATCCACCCTGAGCTTGCTTTGCTTGTCTGTGACTACTTGTGCTCCCTCGCCTTGCCTATAGGGGTGTGTCAAAACATTGAATTGTGTAGGTTGTAGTGGGGTAGCCCATATGGGGTACAACCTAGTTAGGGTTAGTACTTGTACCAAACCCTGTCATAGTTCATTCATTCCTGCCGTTCATTCTGACACCTAGTGGTCCGTATCCAGAGCTTGTGGGTTGCCTCATGTATCTGAGGACGTGCACTCGGCCTGACCTCGCGTATCCTCTCAGTATCCTGGTTCACTTCGTTGCGCGAGACATACCGACCAGAGCACTGGCGGGCTGCTAGGAGGGTACTGCGCTGCTTGGTTAATACATCAGGCTTGAGGCTTGTGCTTAGGAGATGGGGATCATTCGTGCTCACAGGACACTTCCAGGTCCTCACAGGCTTACATCTTCAGCATTGGCATTGGTTGTATCTCGTGGAGGTCCACTCTGTCAATTATTATAGCCTCTAGTAGGTTATGCTATATGGGGTACAAACAGTTAGGGTTAGGTATTTGTACCCCAACCCAATCAATCCAACTCATTCCGCTGTTTTTCAGTTTGTAAGATGGTATCAGCAGTAGGTTCGCCGTTCCTAGGCCACACCTAGTCTCCGCCGTTCCTAGACTTAGGCCATCTCTAGCCTTGGCGTGCCCCCCCCCCCCCCCCCCCCCCCCCCCCCCCCCCCCCCCTAAGCGCGCTAACAAGCAGGCCCGCCAACGCCATAGCCAGCAGGCCCGCCAGCGCCATAGCCACCAGGCCCGCCAGCGCCCTAGCCAGCAGGCCCGCCTGTGCCCACGCCAGCGCGCCCCGCCAGCGCGCATGCCAGCACGCCCCACCAGCTCGCCCGCCATCACGCACGCCAGCGCGCCCCGCCAGCGCGCACGCCAGCGCGCACACCAGCTCGCACGCCAGCGCGCCATGGACGGCCCGCCCGCCAGCGCACCGCGCCGCCCGCCGGCCAGCGCGCCGCACCGCCCGCCAGCCAGTGTGCCGTGCCGCCCGCCTGTCCGCAAGCCGCGCCGCCTGCCCGCCTGCACGCCTGCGCGCCTGCCCACACGCCACTGACTGTCTCACCCTCCCGCGGCTGGCAGCCGCGCTCTCTCTCTTTCACCCCCTATGGGGACCTCCCGAGTACTTCGCTTTGACCCTGAGGGGAGACCGATTGACTTTAGTACGTGGCTTACGCAGGCGCAGCGCCACCTTAAGAGCCAGCGGCAGGATGGCGTGCACCTGTTCGCACACGCGTCCGGTACTCAGACCACCCCTCAGCAGCCTCAACCGCTGCCCACTACCCCACCGCCTACTTCTGAGCAGGAGGCCGACTACCAGCGCCAGCTCCTCGCTCGCGACGTGTGGGATTCTCATGACGCCGCTGCCTGCCTCGCCCTGACCGACCTTCTCCCGCCGACAGAGGCAGTCCACTTCACTCAGGTCGAGTCTGCTGCAGATCTGTATAAGGCTATTGTTGCTCGCTACTCCACTCCCTCCTCTGCTTCACTCAGTCGCCTCCTCGTACCCTTTATCTACCCTGACCTCGCCTCCTTTGAGACTGTCTCTGACCTCGCTACCCACCTCCGTTCCCTTGATGCTTGCTTTTGCACTGCTTGCACTAAGGACCAGCTTGCCCTTGCCCCGCCCCCTATGTGGCTCACTATTCACTGGCTAGTCACTCGCCTCCCTGACCGCCTAGCCACAGCCCGCGACGCGCTTCTTCTGAAGCACCCCACTGAGCTTACTATCGATCTTCTTGAGACTGCTCTCTCGAAGATCGAAAGCAACCTCCTCACTGTTGCCTCTGCCTCTTCCGCGCCTCCTCCTCGTCTTTTTGAGGGGTGTGCGGTACCACAGCTTCCCACCTTCACTGCCTCACTTGCCACCCCCACGTCTTCTGCCTCTGAGGAGACGGCGGCTGTTTCTGTCTCTGGCGGACAGAAACGTGGCAAGGCCGGTAAGAAGGGCGGGAAGGGCGGCGGGGGTACTGGAGGTGGTGCGGGTAGTGGCGGTGGCGGTGGAGCAGGTGGTGGGAGTGGTGGTGGGGGTGGCTCGGGACCTGACGGCCCTCCTCTCGACGGTGGAGTTTTCACTGGTGGTGAGGGGTTCCAGCAGCAGCAGCAGCCGGCTTCTCAGCAGCTGCCACCGCCTGGACAGCAGCAGCGGCAGGGACAGCAGCAGCAGCAGCGACAGGGCCAGCAGCAGCGCCCGCCACAGCAGCAGCCTCAGCAGTGGGGCCCTCCGCAGCAGTGGAGGTCTGCGGGTCCCCCGAGCACTGGGCGCAGTGGCGCCCCCTCCAGTCGGGGACCTCGCTCGGCCGGCCGCGACGTTGGTCCCTGTGAGTACTGGATCCTTACGGGTCCACGTAGGGACTCGTACTGTGGCCGCCCTGACCACTCTGCTGCACGCTGCTTCAGTCGTCTCGACGACCTCTACCTCTTGCACCACGGCCCCTCCGCTCCCCCGCCGCCACGCTGGGGGACACTCCTTGCTCTTGGTCTCTCTGTTTTTGACATGACTATGGATGATGCAAGGTCTTATGCCATGTATGCTGATGTTGACTATAGTGCTCCTGGATCTGTGTACTTTTCTGTAGCGTAGGTTCTTTGCTTGTTGCTAGAGTAGGTGCTAGTGTAGGATCTTGTTTAGCTACTAGTACAGGTACTCCCTCGGCAAACACATCTCTCTCCTTCACACTGGACTCAGGAGCGACGCAGTGCTTCTTCCGCGACCGCACGACTCTCTCTCCACTACCAGCACCAGTCTCTATAGCACTGGCCGATCCCTCTTCGGGACCGGTCATTGCGACTCACGCCACTACACTCCCGTGCCCAGCTGCCCTTTCTGGTTCCCTGACTGGCCTCCACGTTCCTACGTTCTCTAGGAACCTGGTTGGTGTGGGCCCCCTGGCGAGACAGCACGTCGGGGTCTGGGTTGAGCCTTCTTGTGACGCCGCGGTCTGTGTGGACGGTGACACGTACGCCCCCTTGGCCACTTTTCGCCAGGAGCCGGGCTCCGGTCTGTACACCCTCCACACTAACCCTCGTCAGGTCCCTCAGTCCCACCAGGTAGCCGGGTCCAGTCAGGTTGCTGTGTCCGGTCTAGTTGCTGCGTCGTGCTCGTGTCGGTCGCTTGCCCACCCCTCCCTCCTCTGGCACCACCGCCTTGGTCACCCGTCCCTCCCTCGTCTCCGCGCTATGTCCAGTCAGCGTCTTGTCTTAGGCCTCCCCCGAGTCCTCCCGCCACTCCCGCCGTCCCCAGCTCCTCCGTGCGGTCCTTGTGTCCAGGGTCGGCTGCGCGCCACCCCTCACTCCTCCCTTCGTCCGGCCACCGAGCCCTTCGAGACACTCCACTTAGACGTCTGGGGCCCCGCTCCCCGCCTTGGCCCTGAGCGGGAGAGTTTCTTTCTGGTGGTCGTTGACGATTACTCTCGGTACACCACCGTGTTCCCTTTGGCGAAGAAGTCTGACGTGACTTCTACGCTGATCAGGTGGCTGCTCGTCACCGAGAGTACTCGCCATGGACGTGTCAGTTGTCTCCATTCCGACCATGGGGGTGAGTTTCGCTCCGGCATTCTCGCCAGATTCTGTGCTGAGCAGGGCATCACCCAGTCCTGGACTCTTCCAGACTCTCCACAGCAGAATGGGGTTGCTGAGCGCCGCTTAGGCCTGGTCATAGAGATAGCCCGCACCTCCATGATTCACGCTCGCGCGCCCCATTTTCTGTGGCCCTACGCGGCTCGGTACGCCGCTCACCAGTTGAACCTCTGGCCTCGCGTCTCTCGGCCAGGGGCTTCACCGACCAGTCTTTGGACAGGGTCCCCTGGTGTTGCGTCGAGGTTTAGTGTCTGGGGCTGCTTGGCTCTTGTCCGCGACACCTCTGCGGACAAGATCTCACCTCGCGCCGTCCCCTGTGTCTTCCTTGGTTTCCCAAAGGACTCCTCTGACTTCACCTTTTACCACCCTCCCTCCCACCAGTTCTTCGACTCCCGTGACGTCCGTTTCGACGAGTCCGTCCCCTACTACGTCCGGTACCCCTGTCGAGGTCTCCCGGTTTCCCCCCTTCCCCTCTTCCTGGCTCTAGCTCCTCCTCCTCCCGCTCCTGCTCCTCCGGTACCCCCCCCTGTTCCCGCTCCGTCTGGTGTGTCCCACGCTACTCCCCCCCCCCCCCCCTCGGTACCCCCCCAGGTCTCTCCTCCTTCCCCACAGTCGTCCTCACAGCCTCCACAGTAGCCGTCAGCGCTTCCTTTCCCGGCCACTGCGGACTATGAGGGTGTTGGTGTTCGAGGTGAGGGCTCTGGCAATGTTCGCTCTGGGGGTGCTGGCGTTGGAGCTGTTCGTGCACCTACAGGAGCCGCCCGTTCTGGGGGTGTTGGCGTTGGCGCTGAGCGTGCACCTGCCGCAGCTGCCCGTTCCGAGGGTGCTGGAGCTGGTGGTGGGGGTGCCGGAGCTGTTGGGGTTTCTGGAGCTGGAGAGTCTGGGGCTGGTGCTGGTGCTGGTGCCACTGGAGGCACCACGACTGGGGGTGCGGGTACACCTCCTACAGGTGCTGGTCGTGCTGCCGCAGGGGGTACTCGCTCTGGGGGTGCTCAGTCGGCTACTAGCGAGGGCGGAGCCGGTTCTTCTTCTTCGTCTCCTGACACCACTCCTCCTCCTCACCCCTACCCGACTCGACACCAGGCCCGTCTTCGTCTTGAGCGTGAGGAGCAGCAGCGTTTGGAGCGTGAGAGGTTGGAGGTTCAGCAGCGGGTGGAGCGTGAGAGGTTGGAGTTGCAGCGGGAGCAGCAGTAGTAGCAGCAGCCGGAGCAGCCTCTGGCCCCTGTTTCTGGCCTTCGGGCCCTTGGTCTCCCCTCCTCTCCTCCTGTGTTCGGTCCTACGTTTCCTCCTCCGACTCCCCTCGTTCTCAGTCTCCTCCGTCTCCCTCTCCTCTCGCCCACACTTGGACCCCTCGTCCTCCTCGTGCTCGTCCCTCGTCACCTGTCACTGACCTCCGTACCGTGTTGTTTCGTCCTAGTCCTCCTCGTCCTCCTCCGTCTGTTCTTCCTCGTCCTCAAGAGTCGTCCCTTACTTCCTCCCTGTCCACTCCGGTCACTGACTACTACCGCACGTACTGCCCCACTCTCTCTTGTGTTCTTGCCTCTCTTGTTACAGACCCTCGTGCCTCCCCTTCCTCCGTCGCGGTCCTCACTGCCGCTGTCACTGACTTTACTGCTACGCGTCGCCTTGACTACGCCACTCGTGTTGTGGCCGCTCCTCCTGTCCGTCCTCTGTCCGCCGGGGGTGAGTTTGCCCTTGGCTGTGACGTCCTAGAGGACAGACAGTTTGAGCTAGAGTTCCTGGCAGCTGCTTCGCCTCATCTATATGCCATGCTCCTCGCTCCTGAGGGAGACCCCGACGCTCCTGACATACCTACTCCTCGCACTTACGCTGAGGCAGTGTCAGGGCCTTGGGCCTCTCAGTGGAGAGCTGCCATGGACGCAGAGATGGCCTCCTATAGATCCACAGGCACTTACGTTGACGAGGTTCCCCCCCCAGGGGCGAACATCGTTGACGGCATGTGGATCTTCAAGGTGAAGCGGCCGCCGGGATCTCCCCCAGTCTTCAAGGCACGCTACGTGGCTAGAGGGTTCAGTCAGCGTGAGGGAGTTGACTTCTTTCAGACCTTCGCGCCCACCCCGAAGATGACCACTCTTCAGGTGTTACTGCACGTAGCAGCGCAGAGAGACTACGAGCTACACTCTCTTGACTTCTCCACTGCCTTCCTCCAGGGCAGCCTACACGAGGAGATCTGGCTGCGTCGTCCTCCGGGCTTCACTGGCACCTTCCCGCCTGGGACCCAGTGGAGCCTCAGACGACCGGTCTACGGTCTTCGCCAGACACCCCGTGAGTGGCACGACACCTTTCGCTCTACTCTGTCCGACCTCGGGTTTGAGCCGTCTTCCGCCGACCCGTCGCTGTTTGTTCGTCGTGGGCGCACACCTTTCTTCGTTCTGGTCTACGTTGACGACTTGGTTTTTGCCACAGCCGACACAGCTGCACTGGCGGAGGTGAAGTCCGAACTGCAGAAGAGACACACCTGCACTGACCTTGGGGAACTGCGCCGCTACCTTGGCCTGCAGATCTCCAGGGACAGAGCCACTTGCACCATCACTCTGACTCAGTCACACATGGTGCAGCAGGTCCTTCAACGGTTCGGGCTTCAGGACTCTTCTCCTACACCCACTCCTCTTGCTGTAGACCACAGACTCACTGGGCCTTTTCCTGACGAGCCGTTTGAGCCCAGTGGTCCCTACGCAGAGCTGGTGGGCTGCCTCATGTACCTGATGACGTGCACTCGCCCGGACCTTGGCTTCCCTCTTAGCATCCTTTCTCGCTTTGTTGCGACTGGGAGCCACCGTTCTGTTCACTGGATGGCGGCTAAGAGGGTGGCGAAGTATCTCACCACGACATCAGACATGGGGCTTGTACTTGGAGGGACACAGCCAATAGTACTCACCGGTCACTTCGACTCCTCGTACGCCGACGACGTTGAGACTCAGAGGTCTACACAGGGTTACTGTTTCAGCCTGGGCTCTGGAGCTGTTTCGTGGAGGTCTACTCGGTCCTCCTCTGTTGCGACTTCTACCGCATTGGCCAAAATCTACGCTGGAGCCCTTGCTGCACAGGAGCTACGCTGGTTGACCTTCTTGCTCACTGACCTTGGTGAGCGGCCGAGCTCTGCACCGACCTTGTTTGCTGACAACAAGGCGATGATTCTCAAGTGTTGTGAGCCTCGACTGGAGAGCAGAGTGAAGCACATCGACGTCAGGTACTTCCTCCTTCGAGAGTTGCAGAGATGCGGTCAGGCACGTTTGGACTTCGTGGCCTCTGAGGCCAACACTGCAGACATCTTCACCAAGGCCCTTCAGCCTTGTGACCACCGCCGGTTTTGTCTGCAGTTAGGCCTCGTTGAGACTGGGTCTAGTAGACTGTATGTCAGAATGTAATGCTTGTCTAGTCTGTAGTGGGGTACTCAATAGTGAGTATAACCCTTTTAGGGCTTGCTATTTGTACCCCTCTCATTTCTAATTCAATCCCCCTTCTCCCATTTCTCTCTCGAGTTTTCCGTAAGCCCTAGCCATGGCTCTTACTCGTGCTTAGCATCTTAACATGGTATCAGAGCTGTTACGCTCTTGGCCTGTGGGCCCCCCACTTGCTTCTGCTGCTGACCTGTCTGTCGCGCGCCCCGTGGAGCGCGACGCTTTTTTTTCTGCTCGCCATGCGCTCGGGGCGCATGGCGGTTTCCTGCCCGCCGCGCGCCCCGGGCGCGCGCGGCGGTTTCGTTGCCCGTCGCGGCTCCCCAGGGGGACTGCGCGCTGCCCCATCCCGTCGCCAGTCGCGGCACCCCAGGGGCCTGCGCGCTGCCCCCTCCCGTCGCCCGTCGCGACATCCCAGGGGCGCGCGCGCTGCCCCCTCCCGTCGCCCGTCGCGACACCCCAGGGGCGCGCGTGCTATCCCCTCCCGTCGACCGTCGCGTTGCCCCCGGGGGACCCGCGCCTTCCCCCCCATCGACCATCGCAACGCCCTGGGAGCCGCGTGTGGCTCCCCAGGGCGCCGCGACGGGGCAGCGGGGGGACGCGCCCTCCCCTTCCCCACCCTCCCTGCCCGCACACCACCCCCGCTGCTGCCCACGCTCCTGCCTGTGGTAGGGTTTGGGGTTGGCAAGTGTGGGGGTGGCGGGTATGGGGGTGATGGGTGTGTGCATCGTCCCCTGATCCTCCTCCCCTCTCTCCCACTGCTGCAGCTGCCGCTGAGGGGGGTGGATGTGTGGGAGTCGTGGGAGTGGCAATAGGGGGGTGGCGTGTGAGCATTGCTAGGGGTACTGCAGGGGGTGTGTGCAAGGGGATTGGGACAGTTGGGGGAGGTCGAGAGGAGGTAGCCGTTTTGTCGTCCGCAGCGCCAGTAGTCTGGGGCCCTTGCCACTGGTAGCCCAGCGAGCCTGCTGCGCCAGTCGCCCGTGGGTCAGTTGCTCCTGCCGCTCGTCTTAGCCGCGGAGCCAGTCACTCCAGTAGTCCGGACGTCTTGCTCCGGTAGCCACTGTGCGCGCCGCTCCTGTTGCCCGTGTGTCTGCAGCTTTAGCCATCGCCTCCCATCTCCTCGCCTCCACAATTTCTCCTCCTCCTCACTTGCCCTCTGTGATAGCCTCTAGCTTTGCTTACAATTTTAAACTTGCTGTGTCTGCGTGTCGTATTGATTGTACCGTCATACCCCGGATATACCCCCATGGGGGGCAATAATAAAACATGTTTTTTTAGGGGGGATGGGCTTATAATCGGGTAAATTTATAAGCGCCGGCGTTTATAAAACGACATCTATAATTGATATATTTTTTAACACCAAGCTGTAGATCTCGTGCTTGCCTTTTCCAATCGAGTCGAAGTTCTGTGAAACTTCTCGCGCGCGCTGGAGATACACCCACTCTGACAGCTCCTGACAGCTTCTGACAGCTTCTGACAGCCCCTGACTGCTCCTGCTGACTGGACCCGCACCCAGTGCAGGGTCCGAATGTGAAGGGAAGCGAATCTGCAACACATTCCCCTGCTAAAGTAGGAATCGTTACAGTGTTTCGAACACAATTCAAAATTTAAAGTTTACGTGAGCTTATAATAAAACAAGTTTTTTCAGGGGGGTGCGCTTATAATCGAGCACCGGATATAAGCGCCGGGCGCCGATTAAAAGCGCCAGGCGCTTATCCGCGGGTGGCGCTTATATCCGGGGTATGACGGTACCCCACTTTGACTATGGGGGTGTGTCAGAATATAATGCTTGTCTAGTCTGTAGTGGGGTACTCAATAGTGAGTATAACCCTTTTAGGGCTTGCTATTTGTACCCCTCTCCTTTCTAGTTCAATCCCCCTTCTCCCATTTCTCTCTCGAGTTTTCCTTAAGCCCTAGCCATGGCTCTTACTCGTGCTTAGCATCTTAACACTGTAGTAATGAGTTCTTACCTCTTGTTTGTTTGTACCATATATATTAGCTTGTACACTCTTGAACTGGCCTTGTGGCCCCTTGTTTGTGCTCAGACTGTGTGGTGACGTTGTGATCCACCCTAAGCTTTGTTTTCTCTCTTGCTTGTGACTGGTCTTGTGACCTTAGGTTGCGTTTTGTTGCTTGGCATTCCCCACTTAGGCTATGGGGGTGTGTCAAATGTTATAGCCTCTAGTGGGTTATGCTATATGGGGTACAAACAGTTAGGGTTAGGTATTTGTACCCCAACCCAATCAATCCAACTCATTCCGCTGTTTTTCAGTTTGTAAGACACTCGCTCATCTTCTGTGCTCAGTTCCAGCTGTGAGGCCGAGATCTACACTGGAGCTATGGCTGCGATGCTCACCAACTTGAGTGGGAGGCCTCATTCTGCATTGGTTTTGTACGTTGATAATAAGGTTATGATTGTTTTGTGTCAAGAGCAAGGACTCCAGAGCAGAACGAATCACATTGCCTCTCATTACTTTTTGGTGCGAGAGTTCTAGCAGCGTGGTCAGCTTCGCCTTTCTTACGTGGCCTGTGAGTCCAACAATGCAGATATTTTCACCAAGGCACTTGGGTCTAGTGATCATCAGCGTTTTTGCAGTGCTCTTGGCTTTGTGCCTACTCTACGTGATGTGCTCTCCTCTTGTAGTGGTGGTGTTGTGCTGGACTTCATTCTGCCCCCCTTGTCATCCTGCCCCCCTTGTCATCATGCCCCCCATTGTCATCCTTCCTGCCCTTTCACAATGCCCCTTTTCGTTGAAACCGAGCCAGAGCAAGTGGCACTGCAGACTTCCCTTCCTCCCCTCCTCTGCTCGCCCCTGCCCCTCCTCCGCCCTCCTTGGCGCGCACGTCTCTCCGCGTGGCCTCCCTCTTGCTCTCAATGATGTTCATCTTTCTCTTCTTGGCTCGCTTCGATGGCTTGTTCCGCCCCTTGGTCTTGTTCTTCTCCCGACGCCGCTTCGCCCCATCCTTTCCTTCCTCCTCACCCTCCTCATCCTCTTCATCCCCCTCCTCCTCCCCTCCCCCTCCCCCTCCCCCACCACCAGCACCTTCCCCACCGTTCTTCCCCCCTCCCTTCCTTTCCGCCCCAGGGCTCTTCCCAAGGCTCTTTGCCCGAGCTGCAGCGTTAGCCTTGGAAGCCAGGGAGTGGGTGAGAGCCTGCTGGCGCTCGTGGGGGCGGAGGAGGGTGCCGATGCGGTCGGGCTCGCGCATGATGGACTCAGGGGGCAGCTTGTCCAGCAGCATGTGGATCTCCGCCTCGCGCCGCTGCTTCCTCGTCTCAAACGGGTTCGCCACAAACGAGTCAAAGTTCGCCTCGCCTGCCCCGGGCACCAGCAGCGAAGAGAATCCTTCCGCGTGCCCGGCGCCCAAAACGTCCTCGTACGGGCAGAAGGAAAGTCTCTCCACCGCTGCTGCTGCTGTGGTTCCGGCGAAAGTGGCTGCTGCCCCGCCTCCCCCACCACTCCTGGTGTTCCTGTTCGCTCCACTCGACTGAATCCTGAGCTTTAGGTACGGCGTGAGCTGCTTCGCTGTCAGCGCCTCCTTCCACACCTCCACTGCCGATCCGAACCCCACTGCCAGCATGTCGCGCTGACTCAGTGCAACCGTCCTCGCTGGCGAGGGCGAGACGTACGAGTGCAGCTCGCGCAGCGTGCGCACGTCCCACACGCGCACGCGCCCCTCCATGCCCGCCGTGACCAGGTACCGCCCCGACGACACATCAGTCGCAATGGCCGTCAGCGGCGCGTGGTGCGCAAGGAGTGTGGCGAGGGGGTTGCCCAAGGACGGGCTCCAGAGGGTGACGCTGCCGTTGCTGTGGCCCAGGGAGATCACGCCCGTGCGGCTGTCGGCTGTGATGGCGTCGCAGCGCCCCTTGCGCGTCTTGCAGTGCGCCACGTGGCGGCCCGTGGTGGTGTCCACGTAGTCCAGCACACCGCCCTTGGAGATGGACGCCAGCAGCATGTGGTGCGGCAGGTACTGCAAGCGCAGCGCCCCGCTGCCCGTGATGTTCTGGGGGAGGGCAGGGGGACGAAGGGGGTAGAAGAACAGTGAAAATTCGTTAGGCGAGCAGCGGAGGGGTGAGCTGAGTCAAGATGAGGAGAAGAGATGGGGGGGGGGGGGGGGTGGGGGGGGGGGCTGTAGACGAGGACGAGGCGGGTGCGAGTGAAGAGGTGAGAAGAGGAGGGAAGAGAGGCCTCACGAGGCGGGTAAAGGGCAGGGGGGGTGAAGAAGCGTAAGAGGAGCAAGGGAGCAGTGGGCGGAACGAAGGCGGCGAGCGAAGCATGAAGCATGAAGAGTGGAAGGTTAGAGCACGAGAACGGACCTTGAGGCAATGCAGCTCTATTCCCCTCTTGTCGTAAATGAAGGTGTACCTGGGGTGCGAGGCGAGGGCGAGGGTGCAAGGGGGAGGGGTGAGGGGGATGGGGGATCGCGAAAGGGGAGAAGAGAGGGGGGAGGCGTGAGGGGCGAAGGGCGAAGGAAGGGATAAGTGGGGGGAGGGAAGAGAACATGGAAGGGGGGTTGGATCGGGATGGGAGGAAACGCAGGGGGGACATGGTACAGCAGCAAGACAAGCAAGGAGGAGCGCACGCATTGTGGGCGGCGTGGCGGCAAAGCATACATGTGTGTGTGTGAAGCCACACGTCTTGACGAAGACCAACGCCATTTCTCCCTATTTGTGGATGAATCGAATGAACAGGAGAAATGTGCAGGCGGGCTTTGCTCCCTATGCAGGCGGGCTTCGCTCACCTCTTCTGCGCAGCGGCAAAGAAGAGGTCGTTGTGGAGGAAGCACACATCATGCACCGTCTCCCTCACCTGGTGGCATGGCCGTGATGCCACATGCGCACACACGCTCATGCACACGCATTCAGGCATACACACGCACACAGAGAAATACACACACATATACACACACGGACACAGACATGCACACACAGACATGCGCACACATGTGCAAACAGGAAAACCCAGGCATGTACAGCCATAGCCACACATACACATGCGCATGTCCCATACATCCACATGCCCACGTGCAAATAGACAACACAAGCAAGGAGAGGAGAGGGGAGCATACAAGGATAGAGCAGAATAAGCGATGGTGGGGGCAGAATAAGCGATGGTGGGGCCAGAATAAACGATTGGTGGGGGCAGAACTCCAAAACGAGACGCAATAAGGTAACTTGATGCCACCAGAGACCCTTTACCACGCTGTGTGTAGGAGAAGCAGTAAACTAGGCGAAGGCAGCATCATCTGTCTAGAAGCTAAGGGACAATGTACCCATCAACACCCGCCATCATCACTCTCCTCTTTACAAGTTCACTTGCCTCACACCACACGCCCCCCACACACCAGCCATGCCCCTCACACACCCGTCGCATGGCCCCACATGTAACGTGGTGGTGTCATGGCCATCCAGCCAGTCCTCGCCCCTCACACGCCCCTCGCCACTCCCTCTCCCCCATCTCCCCCACCCCCCGCCCCCTTCACACTCCCCTCACACGACCTCACACGCTCTCCACACGCCCCTCACTCGCCCCCCACACGCCCCTCAGACGCCCCCCACCTGGATCTCAGTGGTGACGTGGCAGCGCCGCCAGTCCACCACAGCGAGGTGCCCCTTGCGCCCCCCCAGCAGCAGGCTGCGCCCGTTGAGCGAGTAGGCCGCCTTGTACGGGCCCAGCTCTGATGGTGGGGGGGAAGAAGAGGAAGGTGCCACAAGGGAGTTAGAGTGAGGAAAGCTGCCTCGGGTAAGTACGGTCCAGAAGGGGCAGGTTTGGGTAGAAGCCATAAGGGGCTGGTTTGGGTAGAAGCCATAAGGGGCTGTCTTCCACTGGTCTGGTGGCAGGAGAAGGTCGAATGGGGCAAGGTAGCAGCGAGTGAAAGCAGGAAGGGGCTGCCTCGGTTAGAAGGCAGAGTCCAATGGAGAGAGGTGATTGAGACGGTGCCTGATAAGGTCAAGAAGAGAAGGCTGGGGATGGGGTAGACACAGATGGTTCAAGAAGGCCCATGTTACGGTGTTGAGAGAGCAGGAAGCGTGGGAGAGGAGAGAAGGCGGGGATGAGGAGAAAAGGCGGGGATGAGGAGAGTTGGTTGGTCGCAGTTGGGGAGGATTGCTGGAGGGTTGTACCATCTCTACCTCCCACCCCACCTACCACACCATCGACGTGGCCACACCATCGACCCGCTCACTCAAGGTCGAAACATATCTCCTGCTCTTCGCCCCAATGCCACATGCACTGCTGCACTGTGCCTACCAGCCTCCGCCATGCATCACACCCCATTCAACCACCCCCCGCATCATTATCACCTCACACCACCACCATCCCACACCACCACCACTCCACCGCGCCCGCACCTGGGAGCTTGAGATCGAAGGCAGCTCATCTGCTGGCAGCGCCCACGTGCTGCATGATGTCGGCTTGAGACGGGTTGCTGCACTGTGCCTGCCTACCCCTGCCATTCATCACCCTTCCCACCATCCCCCACACCACCACCCTCATGGCACAGCCCCGATATTGCATTGCACAGCCCCACCACCATCACCAGCACCACCCCCACCTGGCAGTTTGAGATCGAAGGCAGCTCGTCGGCTGGCAGCCCCCACGTGCTGCACGATGTCGGCTTGACACAGGTTGCTCGTGCGCTCCACTCCCTCCGCCTCCAAGTACCCTGCTTCTGACGGCAACAGCCACTGGGGGAGCCCGGGGAGGGAAGGATGGGAAGGGCAGGGGGGATGGGGAAAGGGGGGAGGAGGGAGGGGAGGAGCGGGGGAGGGGGAGGAGTGGAGTGGGGAAGTGTGCAGGCGGTGTAGGTTTTGAGCATCACATGTTGGCTTGAGACTGGCTAGGCGTGCGTGTGCTCCACTCCCTCCGCCTCCAATTACCCTGCCTCTAAAAGGAGCAGCCACTGGCGGAGGGAAGGAGGGGATGGGAGGCGGGGCGGGGACATGAGGAGGAAGAGGGGGAGAGGAGTGCAGGGGGAAGTGAGCAGGGGGTGTGGGTTCGGCCATCACATGTCGGCCTGCGACAGGTTGCTCCTGAGGTGCACACACCCTGCCTGCACGCACCCTGCCTGGACGCACCTACCCCTGATGGAAGCCACTGGCAGAGCGTGGTGGGGGGAAGGGGAGGAGGGAGAAAGAGCGTGGTGGGGGGAAGGGGAGGAGGGGGAAAGATCGCGGTGGGGGGGGGCGTGGGTGTGGGGAACGTGGTGGGGGGAAAGGTGGTTGGGGAAGTGGAGGTGGGTGCACGAGAGAGGCGCTGTGCACATCATCCTACCGCGGTGGAGGACGAGACAAGGGGGGAGGAAGGGGGGTTGGCATGGGGAGGGGTCGGACGGGAACGGAGAACTGGCAAAGACGGGGGTAGGTTTTAGCGGGATTGGATGGGGAAGGGCGGGCGAGGATGAGATAATAGGAGAGCGAGTGTGGCGGAGAGCGAGTGTGGCGGAGAGCGAGTGTGGCGGAGAGCGTGTGGCGGAGAGCGAGTGTGGCAGAGAGCGAGTGTGGCGGAGAGCAAGGGTGGTGGAGAGCAAGGGTGTGAGTGAGATGCAGGCAAGGCAAGTACAGAGGAACGAGGGGCGATGGGACGCACCAAACGGGGGAGAGTGAATGGGGCTAGGGTGAGAGCAAAGGGAGCTAGGGTGAGAGCGAAAGGGGTTTAGGTGCTGCACTGCACGCGTACCTTCTCTGCCTGGGCAGCCGTCAAGACTCCTTGCCCAATCACCTTCTCCCGATGCTCCATCTTTGCTTTCAATCTGCCCGGAAATTTCTGTGTGCTCGGGAACGGGGGGGCGTGAAGTGGGAGGGAGGGAGGGCAGGGAGAAAGGGGCAGTCAGCACAGAAGATGCGAAGGGGGAGGCGGAACTAGCGGAGAACAGGGGAGACGAGGGGGACGGAAGAAGGGGGGCTGAAAGGGCTGAAAGAAGAAGGGAGGGGAAGGGGGGGTGAAAGGGGGAGATGCTGGGGGAGATGTACGAGGGAATGAAAGGGGGGAGTACCGGCAAGGATTGATGGGGGGGTGAAGTTGGGGTGAACAGGAATTAAAGGGAGCTTAAAGAGGGGTGAAAGGGGGGTGAAAGGGGGGGTGAAAGGGGGGGTGAAAGGGGGTTGAGGGGCTGATGGCGGAAAGAGAGTCCCGCAGATGCCATTGCTCGTCACAGAACCAGCAGAAAGGGGAGGCTCGCCGCTCTGCACCGCTCACCACATCGCCGCTCTCCACCGCTCACCACTGCGTGCACCGCGCTCCTCCCCGCTTACCTGCTGCACCACGCACGCCTCACCTCAGTTTCAACTGCCGCATCTCGGTTTTGACCCACCTCGGTTTTGAGCGCCTTGCCGCGGCTGTACTTGCCCATCCTGCCGCGCGTCTCCGCGTCCACACCATCCTCTCCCTCCTCATCATCCTCCACCTCCCCTTCCTCCACCATTCCTTCCTCCCTCCGCTCCTCGCCCTTCCCCCTCCCCTCGTCATCCGCAGAATCCTTCCCCCACGCGCTCCAGTCCGTTTTCGCCTCCCCGCCTCCAGCCTCTCTCGCCGCCAACCCTAAACCCCGCGCCGCGTCCCCTAGACCCCCTGCCGCTTTAAGCCCGGAACCTTGCGCGGCAATTCCGGCCTTCCCTTTCGTCTCTTTCTTCGCTTCCGCGGCATTGCTACTGTCGCCGAAGTACCTTTCGCGACGGTGTGGCGGCTTTCGCTGGCCTTTCGCCAGTCCTGCCTTCTGTCCGTTTGATTCCCTGGCGACAGACGGCGAAACATCCTGGTCGCCCGTTCCATTGGACGGCGTATCCTTGACGTCTGCCATTGCCATCGTAAACAGTATGGGCTGAACAACGAAGCTCTTCGGACGGAGATTGCACGTGATTCGTCGAGCTATGGCAACGCTGTTCTCTCGGTAGTGCAAACGCTTGCCTCGTTGCGTGATCTAGATGCCCGAAACGGCCGACAAAACCCTGCCATTGCCCTCACGCAGAACTGAAGGTGCAATGAAGCCCAATTAGCTATGCCAGGCATATGCGGCAGGAAGGAATGGGACAAGGTTATGTGATTTGTTTAGTAACGAGATACTGCTCCCATCGATATAAACAATAACGAAGTGTTCTTGGTTGAAACTAAGGAAAAGATCTCAACAGAAAGAAATTTGAAGTGAGGAATTCTTGATGGTATTCATTGTGGTGTGTAAGAAAGAGTCACTTTCCTTACGTCACGCCCCTGACTACTGCGTACATAACTATTCCCGCCAACAGTACCCATCAGTAAAGCGTTTCCACTTGCGACACTCGTCTTGACCACTGTTCCCGCCACTACCGTATTACCCCGGATATAAGCGCAGGTGCGCTTATAATAAATCAGTGTTTTTTAGGGGGGTGCGCTTATAATTGAGTAAAAAATATAAGCGCATGCGCTTATAAAATGGCAAATATAAAATTACAATGTTTAGACACCAAACTGTATTTCAGAATCCTAGTCAGGAATGAATGACTAAGGGAAGATTTTGGTACAAATATGTCAACCCTAAAAGCTGTACTCCTTATGGTCAACCCCACTACAGCCTAGACAATAGCCTAAGCTATATAAGTTTGACACACCCCCATAGGCAAAGTGGGGAGAACAAGGGGTCACAAGACCAGTCAAAGCAAAACAAGCTCAGGGTGGATCACAAAGTCACCACACAGTCTGAGCACAAGCAAAGGGCCACAAGGTCAGTTCACATGCAGAGATATATATACAATCACAAACAGTACAGTGATCTTTACCTAACAAGTGTAGGCATGCAGGTAAATAATATAGATTGCAGTACAAACAGAGTCAAGAAGTAAGCAGATGAGCAAAGTGAGGCACAAGACCTAGAGCAGTGCAAAACCGCTGATGGTCACTAGGCGGAAGTGCCTTGGTGAACACATCAGCAGTGTTGGCCCGAGTGGCCACGTGAGTAACATGAAGCTGGCCACGCTGCTGCAGCTCTCTCGCAAGAAAGTAGCGCAGGGCAATGTGCTTCATTCTGTGCTCCAGTCTGTGCTCCTGACACAAGGTAATGGTGGCCTTGTTATCTACGTACAGCACTGGAGGAGAACGAGGCCTCTCTCCCAAGTCGGTCAGCAGGTAGGTGAGCCAACGCAACTCCTGTGCAGCCATGGCTGTGGCGTAGATCTCAGCCTCACAACTGGAGCTGAGAACAGACGACGAGCGGGTAGACCGCCACGAAACAGAGCCAGAGCCAAGGCTGAAAGTGTAACCCTGTGACGACCACTGCGTAGCCAGGTCGTCAGCCCAGGATGCGTCTGAGTGTCCAGTGAGGACAACGTCGCCACGTCCTCCAAGCACAAGCCCCATGCCTGATGTACTGCACAAGTAGTGCAGTACCCTCTTAGCAGCCTCCCAGTGCTCTCGCCGGTGTCTCCCAGGCGCAACGTAACGAGCAAGGATGCTAAGAGGGTACGCAAGGTCAGGACGAGTGCAAGTCATCAGGTACATGAGGCAGCCTACAAGCTCTGGATACGGGCCACTCGGCTCTACGGACTCATCCGAAGGCAGAGCTGAGAGCGAGTGACCCGTAGCCATAGGAGTGGACTGTGGGGAGGACCAAGTGAAGCCGAAGCGCTAAAGGACCTGCTGCACCATGTGTGACTGAGTCAAGGTAATGGTGCGGCGTGCTCTGTCCCGGGTGATCTGCAAGCCAAGGTAACTGCGCAGCTCACCCAGGTCAGTGCAAGTGTGTCGCTTCTATAGCTCAGACTTCACAAAGGCGAGTGCCTCAGTGTCAGCAGTGGCAAAGACCAAGTCGTCCACGTACACGAGGATGTAGAACGGCGGCAGCAAAGTGTCGGTGCGAAGAAACAGCGACGGGTCAGCAGTGGAGGGAGCAAACCCAAGAGCCGCAAGTGTCGTCCTCAGTGTGTCGTCCTCACGAGGTGCCTGGCGGAGACCGTAGACTGGCCGTTGGAGGCTCCACTGGGTACCAGGAGGGAACGACCCAGTGAAGCCAGGTGGACGGCGCAGCCAGATCTCCTCGTGCAGGCTG
Source organism: Closterium sp. Yama58-4 (assembly GCA_947470075.1). NCBI lineage: Eukaryota > Viridiplantae > Streptophyta > Zygnematophyceae > Desmidiales > Closteriaceae > Closterium > Closterium sp. Yama58-4. The sequence continues at coordinate 358,758 of CANIUD010000044.1, forward strand.
CCCTGTAAGAACGCTGTGCTGAAGTCCAGAGAGTGAAGCTCGTAGTCACGCTGAGCAGCAACGTGCAGCAGTACCCGAAGAGTGGTCATCTTCGGGGTAGGGGAGAAGGTCTGGAAGAAGTAAATTCCCTCACGCTTACTGAAGCCTCTGGCAACGTAACGAGCCTTGAAGACAGGCGGAGAACCCGGCGGCCGCTTCACCCTGAAAATCCACATGCCATCGACGATGTTCGCCCCAGGAGGGGGAACCTCGTCGACGTAGGTGCCTGTGGACTTCCAGGATGCCATCTCTGCGTCCATGGCCGTCTGCCACTGAGAGGAGTAAGGACCCGTGATCGCCTCTGCGTAAGAGCGCGGGGTCGGGATGTCCAGTGCATCTGGGTCTCCCTCAGGGGCAAGCAGCATGGCCACGAGATGAGGTACAGCAGCCGCAAGACACTCAAAGTCCTCCTGCCTGTCCTCAAGGACGTCCATGCTAAGAGCACACTCACCCCCGACGGACGGAGGACAGACAGACGCAGACTCAGACTCAGCAACAAGACTAGCAGCGTAGTCGAGACGACAGCGAGCGGCAAAGTCGACCAGCTCAGCAACTAAGGCAGACGCAGCAGTAGACTCAAAGGAAGGGTCAGTGACGACAGTAGCAAGGAGACGCGTGACAGTGGGACTGGCAACGGCGCGAAGCAAGTCCGACGCAGGGTCCTAGACCTAAGGAAGAGAGGACGTAGGAGGCGACGGCAGAGGAATACGCCTCGGAGCAGAAGAGGGTCGAAGCCCCATGGCGTGAGTGCCAGGGACAGGAGGAGGACGTGGACGACTAGTGCGACCGGTGCGACCAGTGCAAACAGTGCGAACAGGTGAGACAGGACGAGACGCAGGCTCACGACGCTCTGTAAGGGAGGCTGGCTGCTCAGTGTAACGAGGGGGGGTAAGGAGCGGGCAGTCGGGAACCGGGCTGTAACGGTAAGCCAGTAGAAGACGGGAGGCTAAGAACCTGACCAAGTACCGTGTCAGGAGGCGGCAGACGCGACGGCGTCGGCGGAGAGAAGAACAGTCGCGTCGGTGCTGAACCTCGAGCACCAGCACCTCCAGCAGGAGCTCCTCCAGTAGCAGCAGCAGCACCCCCAGCACCAGAGTCACCAGCTCCAGCACCTCCAGCAGCAGCACCCCCAGCACCAGAGTCACCAGCTCCAGCACCTCCAGCAGCAGCACCCCCAGCACCAGAGTCACCAGCTCCAGCACCTCCAGCAGCAGCACCCCCAGCACCAGAGTCACCAGCTCCAGCACCTCCAGCAGCAGCACCCCCAGCACCTGAGTCACCAGCTCCAGCACCTCCAGCAGCAGCACCCCCAGATTCAGGGTCTCCAGCTCCAGCGTCTCCAGGACGAGCAGCTCCAGTGCCGTCGGTACGAGCACCGCCGGGGCTGGCAGTACTACCAGACCCGGCAGCGCTAACTCCAGCACGAGCACCTCCAGGTCCGCCTGCACCACCAGCTCCAGCTCCAACACTCGGAAGGCGGAAGCGCTCCGTGTACCACTCGCGTAGTTGGCTCGACGAGAGCGTACCCTCTCCAGCAGCACTCCCAGACCCGGGACCTCCAGTACCAGGGCCTCTAGCAGCACCTCCTCCAACACCACCGGCCTCGACATCTCAAGTACCTCCGGTACGAGCACCTCCAAGGCCTGTGGTGTCGGTAGCACAAGTGCCTCCAGCTCCAGCAGCAGCACCGTCGACTCCAGGACGCCTCCTCAGACGCTGACGCACCGCAAACCACTCTCGCAGCTCCTCCGTCGTAAGGGGCCGGCGGGACACCGGTCTAGCTCCCTCGGACTCCGCACGGTCCAGCACCTCACGCACAGGCTCCGCACCCTCCGACTCCGCACGCTCCGGCACCTTACGCACAGGCTCGGCACCCTCAGACTCCGCACGCTCCAGCACCTCACGCACAGGCTCAGCACCTCCAGCCGCAGTACCTCGAGAAGGACCACCCTCAGCAGCACCGGAGTCACTAGAGATCTCTACCGGCTCAGCCAAGGTGGGGGGGTCTACCTGAGACACACCTGAAGGAGCAGGACCCTGAGGGGGGAGGGGGTCTACCGGGGGGGGACCTGGTGCGAGGAAGAGCGACGGGGGAGGGAGCGGGGCAGTGCGGTAGGGGAAGAGGCGGTAGAAGGAAATGGACTCGTCAAAGGTGACGTCCTGAGAGGAAAGGACACTGCGTGAGGCAGGGTGGTAGAACTGCCAGCCAGGCGCGTCAGTCGGAAAGCCAAGGAAGACACAGGAACGAGTGCGGGAGGAGAGCTTGTCCGCGGACAGATCGCGAACAAGAGCACGGGCACCCCAGACCCGGAACGCCGATGCGTCAGCAACCTCCCCCGTCCAACGCAGTGTGGGCGAGGTCTCCGGAGCGGAGACACGGGGCCAGAGGTTGAGCTGCTGCGCGGCGTACCGGACTGCAAACGGCCACAGAAAATGGGGAGCCGCCGCATGGATCATGGAGATACGAGAAAACTTCATGATCAGGCCAATGCGGCGCTCAGCAACCCCATTTTGCTGTGGTGAGCCCGGAAGCGTGAACGACTGGGTGATGCCCTCCTCCTGACAGAAGCCACGCAGGGAGTCCGAAGCGAACTCCCCACCTCTGTCAGAGTGCAGACGCAGAACAGGGAGGTCGGTGTGGAACCTCCTGCGGAGCTGAAGACGCACGGCTCGGATCCAACGGATCAGCACCAACGGGACCTGACCCTTGGTGCGCAAGGGAAAGACCGTGGTGTAGCGTGAGTAGTCGTCAACAACTATCAGGAAGTACGGCTCGCCACCCCGTCCACTGACGCGGGCGGGGCCCCACACGTCCATGTGGAGCGTCTGCAGGGGAGCCTCTGTGGGAGGAAACGAGGAGGAGTGAGGAGCAGCGCGCTGCCGCCCCTCGACGCAAGGAAGGCAGGCTGGAGCAAGCAAAGGAGGAAGGGGAGGCAGGGTCCGGGGAAGACCAGATACATGGACACGATGGTGCATGGCACGAAGGCGGGGCAGGGAGGGGTGACCAAGACGGTGGTGCCAGAGAAGGGTCTGGTGCGACAGGGAGCGACACTCACAAGGGGAGGCTACCGGACCTGGGGCAGACACCTGACTAGTGGCAGCTACCTGGGGCAGCGCAGTAGTAAGGGTGTAAAGACTTGACCCTGGCCGACGGGTAAACGTGGCCAGGTGACGGCCAGTGCGTGCACACGTGCAGATCGCCACACGCTGCCATGCAGGGGTGAAGGTATGAACCCCACTGTCCTGAAGGGCAGCGCTGCTCACCAAGTTCGTAGAGAACGAGGGGAGGTGGAGACCTGACAGCTCACCAGACGGGACCGCTGGGCACGGAAGCACAGTGGAGGACCATGCAAGGACTGGGCCCCCTGAGGGGTCAGCCAGTGAAACAACAACAGGTGCAGGGAGCGGTGTGAGGGCTGTGCTGTCACGGAAGAAACACCTGGAAGCACCTGAGTCAAGAGTGAAGGTGTGTAGGGCAGTAGGGGACTCAGTACCAGACAGGGCAGACTCGCTCGCACCTAGAGCAGAAGACTCTATACCTGGATCAGGCGGCAGACACAGGTAGCAGTCACCCTCAGCACTAATAGTCAAAGGAGACATGGCAGTGAGGATGGCGTCATAGTCTAAAGCAAAGACATCAACGCCCGACCTAAGCAGCTCAAGCCAGTGGGGTGTCTCAGCCTCGTCGCCAAACTGTGCGTGCCAGGCGTCAGACAAATAGGCAGAACAGTGGGACTGTGCGTGACCAGGTGTCCCACAGGTCTTACTAGCTCGACGACCTATGCGAATAACGTACGAGCAGCGACCAGGACTCGGAGACGTCCCGCGCTGGAAAAGCCACTCACGAAGCTGCCGGGACGTAAGGGTCGGACGCCGCTGTAGCTGCATCTGGCCACCGCCAGAACCTCCCCACTGAACAGCTCCACAGCGACTGCTACTAACAGTTTATAACAATAACTACAGTAACTACAGCAAGCAAGATAAAGCTGAATTATAACTTTGACACACCCCCTTAGCCTGCTTGCGGTAGGAACTAGTGCACTCAGGACTCCCTGAAGGGGTGAACAAAGTGCACCAAAAGACGGCAGAGGGTGGTAAGCGAGGGAAACGAGGCAAGAGAAGGAGAGAGGAGAGGAGTACTACGGGGAAGGTAAGAGAGAGAGGGATGAGGAGAGGAGGTGGGGGGTGGCCGCGGCGAGACAGGGCGGAACGGGAGGCCGCGACGTCCCCGCTTACGAACCCCCTTTTACAAAAGGAGGGGGGAGGAGTGAGGGAAAAGTAGAGAAGGTGGGGGGCCATGCATGAGTGTACCAACTCATACCTACGTTCCCTCTTAATAACCTTCAGCACTCAACTCAACCACCCCCCTTTAACCTCACCCCTGAATCTGCCGTCGTGTCAATTCTCACCCTCACCCTCCTTTCACCTTCACATACCCGCCACCCTCTCATCACCCCCCCCGCCACCCCCTCATCTCCCCCACCCCACGGCAAAAGCCGCGAAATGGAAGGGGGGGGCGGCGGTAGCTGCTGCTGGTTCTCACACCCTGGCGTGGGGCAGGCGGCGTATGCCGCTGCTGGTGTTGGCGGGTGGCGCCGGTTCCTGCGTTGGCGGTTCACACCCGCCACCCCCACATCTCTCCACCCACCCCCCCTCCCCCCCCCCCCTTCCACACGGCAGAAGCCGCGGAAGGGAAGGTGGGGGCGGCGGCGTAGGGAGCTGCTGGCATTGGCGCAGGCGCTGGCGCTCGCGGATGACGCAGGCGATGGTGCTTCGTGGCTGGCGCACGTGTTGGCGCCGATCGCTGGTCGCTGGCGCTCCGCGCTGGTGCTGGTGGCAGTCGCAGGTGCTGGCGGCAGTCGCAGTTGCTGGCGCTGGCGCTTACAACGAGCAGGGCGACGGGCGCGACGAGCTGGGGACGGGACGGGCAGAGCGCATGGCGCGACGGGTGACGAATGCGACGGGCGGGACGGGCCGCGCGTAGGGTAAAACGGGCCGCGCTCGGGCAAGACGAGCTGCGCGCGGGGCAAAACGAGTTGCGCACGGGGCGCATCCGGCTGCGTGACGAGAAGGTCCATGTATCTTAAAAGGACAGGAAGGTTCCAGGATGGAACCAGCTCTGACACCATGTCAAAAGGAAGCTAGGCCTTGGGAGACTTATGAGCCATAGCTAGGCAATCATGGTAGTTACGAGAGGGAAGGGAGAAGCGGTAGTTGGCCAACAAAAGAGGTGTTGCACTATAGGGTTTGGAGTACATATAAGCAAGAAGTAAAGGGTGTACCACCAACAGTTTATAACAATAACTATAGTAACTACAGCAAGCAGGATAAAACTAAATTATAACTTTGACAATCGCGACCCAATCTCATGACTCGATTGTTAACCCGCGCTTCGGTCCTCCAACAATCCCCAACCTCGGCGACAGGCCCGTCATGCACCCCACATTTTGCTCGTTACCATTATCTAGTTCGCTATATAACATCCGCTCATTCCTTCCTTCACTAGATGTACGTGCAATCACTCAATTGCATCGTAGCACTTGGTATTCAAAGCCACGAACCTTTTTGGACCTCGCCCACACCTTCGCTTCCCATATTATCTTATTATTTAGGAGGGTTTGGGGACGACCCTCAACGACCAAGCACTTTTGCGCGGGCCCACCATGGACTGGTGGCGAGTAATCGTAACGTCGCCAAGCGCCTACAAGCCACTGTCACAAAGGGAAAGGCCCTCGGGGCCAACCGTAACCTGGAGTTCATTCTGCGAAATCGCCAAATGCAGTACGCGGGACGCATGGTGCACAGGGCTTCGGCCGCGCTTCGTGCCAATCGCAAATTCGATTTCGGCATGCCATAAGCTGCACACATGGCGGTAACTTGGGTCGGTTCAACATTACACCAGCGGTTTTATTGCACTGTGCGAACAGGTCGGCTACATGTACGAAGCGGAGCGAGTCGATCGCTACGTCGACGGCCTGAAGCTGGAAATCTGGCAAGAATTCTACTCCGTGGGATTTCGAACTTCATTGAAATCATCGCGCTCGCGAAGAAAATCGACATATTACGCCGTCCGAAGCTGGGGCCCTACCACTGACATCGTACTCGGGGACCGATCGAGCACGCCATTGTACACTGTCGCAACACATCCAGCTGCCACGCCGTTTACGGGGCGTTGCTTCGCGTGCAACAAGCCGGGCCACTGCAAGAGTGAATGCCCAGAGGAGCTAATGCGTCGTGGAGAAGATCAGTGGAGGGAGTCTAGAAGGCAGGGAAATGCCACGGGCCCATTATTGACAAGACTCACTGCTCATCCGACCCCACTAGAGTGACTGTACCAATTCACGCAATCGATTGGGCTCGGCTGAATAAGGAGATTATAGCGACAGATTGCTCAGTACTGATTTACGGGACAGTAGTGAAGATTTCATAAACGGAGGAGCTAGTCACAGCTTAGTTAATACCATGGCTGCAAGGAAGCTACAACTGACACTTAGCCACTGCTTACCGGAGATTGATGCATGCTTAGTGGATGGCATGCGAAGGGCTATACGGGAGAAGGTGGAGAAAGTGAAGGTTCACTGCGGGGCGGGAGGGGGGGGAGGGAGGGGGGGGCAATGGATTGACAGCGATGCTACAACTTGTGAATCGACTGGATGACATGTAGTTGCACTGTGGGAGGCAGCGATAACTGGGTCGCATTACCTCGATTGCAATCACCTGAGTCTTCAACGGTCCATGTCAACACCGTCACGATGCAACGGGTTGTCGCTTCAAGAGCTGAGGTGTACACAATGGATGTTACGGATGTGGGCGAAACCTAGAAGCCGAGCGATTTCCAGACCCTGCTGGCGGCCGTACCGCCCGAGCTACAAGAACTACTGAAACGGCACCCCGGGATATTTCCCGAAGACTTACCCGAGGGACTGTCACCTCTGTGAGAGTACGATGGCTTATGCGGGCTTTGCTAGCCTCCCTTATCTTCATTATGCTATTTCTAGCTCAAGTTTATTTTCTCATGCATGTTTATGCTTGATTTCCTAGGTTATGTGCATTCCTATATTTATTATAGTCATAACATTGAACCAAATTACGTGTACCGAACCCAAGCCTTTTGGATGCCACCAAATTGCTTTCTACCAAGTTCGGGAAGGTTCTGTTCGGGATGCTTCGCGACCCTCATAAGATATGTGTAACACTTGGGTTACCTGCCTTGTGTCGAGACTATATATAGAATCGTGTTGTACCGAGATGGATCAATCAATTCATTCTCACTTTCTGAGTTCGATCCTCGATCCTCACACTTGGTAATCAGAGCAGGTTTACACGTGAAGTTTTTTAACCACTAAAACCCAATCTTCATAAACCGCGGGGGCGATGAACGTTAAACACCGATTTCTTGTACGTAAAACCGGTTCTGTGTTTTTCACCCCCCATGATTTTCGGATTTTAGACACGCGATGTCAGGAATGGAGGGTGCTGGCAACAATTTCGTCACCAAGATCGCAACCCTTCACACGAAGATGGACCAGACGCGGGCGGCACTCTAGCAAATTGAAGCGGCCCTTGCAAACCAGTCGGTAGCCGCCACAGCAGCAACCAATGCAGCAGCGAATGCAGCAGCGACGGCAGCAGCAGCAGCGGCGACACCGACATTTTACGTGGAAGTGGCACCACCTTCGCCGAACCTCGAAGCAGCTCGCCCGAGGCTCCACGAATCGTTCGATCCAAGCACGAAGGGATCGGACGTTCGACGTATCAGAATCACTAGGCAAGAATGATGCATTGAATGAAACAGTTGGGTACAAGTAGCAAACCCTAGTTGGGGTTGTACCCCATATTGGCTACCCCACTACAGCCTACAAGCATACTACAGTTTAACACACCCCCATAGGCAAAGTGGGGGAGAACAAAGGGTCACAAGACCAGTCCAGCAAAGCAAAGCAACGCCCAGGGTGGATCACAACGTCACCACACTCCGAGCACAAGTAAAGGCCACAAGGCCAGTTCACATGCAGTGCTAGATATAGTACAAGACAAGCAACACAGTGATCAAAACCTAGCAAGCAAGCAACAAGATATATATAAAGTACAGTACAAAGAATGTCAAGCAGTGAGCAAGTGAGGAAACGTGGACACAAGGCCTAAAGAAGTACAGTGCCGCTGATGATCACTAGGCGGGAGCGCCTTGGTGAAGATATCAGCAGTGTTGGCCTTCGAGTCCACGTACACAAGCCGAAGCTGACCGCGCTGCTGAAGCTCTCGAGCAAGAAAGTAGCGAAGAGCAATGTGCTTCGTCCTGTGCTCCAGTCTGTGCTCCTGACACAAGGCAAGAGCCGCCTTGTTGTCACCGTACAGAACTGGAGGAGAACTAGGCCGCTCTCCCAAGTCAGTCAGCAGGTAGGTGAGCCAGCGTAACTCCTGTGCAGCCATGGCTGTGGCGTAGATCTCAGCCTCACAACTAGAGCCGAGAACAGAGGAAGAGCGGGTGGACCGCCACGAGACAGAACCTGAGCCAAGGCTGAAGGTGTAACCCTGTGACGACCGCTGCGTAGCCAGGTCGTCCACCCAAGAGGCGTCCGAGTGACCAGTGAGGACAACTCTGTCGCGTCCTCCAAGCACCAGCCCCATGCCTGATGTACTGCACAGGTAACGCAGCACCCTCTTAGCAGCCTCCCAGTGCTCTCGCCTGTGTCTCCCAGGCGCAACGTAACGAGCAAGGATGCTAAGAGGGTACGCGAGGTCAGGTCGCGTGCAAGTCATCAGGTACATGAGGCAGCCTACAAGCTCTGGGTACGGGCCACTCGGCTCTACGGACTCGTCCGAAGGTGGAGCTGAGAGCGAGTGGCTGGTAGCCAGAGGTGTGGCCTGTGGTGAGGAGAACTGGAAGCCGAAGCGCTGAAGGACCTGCTGCACCATGTGTGACTGAGTCAGGGTGATGGTGCGGCGAGCTCTGTCCCGGGTGATCTGCAAGCCAAGGTAGCTACGCAGTTCACCCAGGTCAGTGCAGGTGTGTCTCTTCTGCAGCTCCGACTTCACACGAGCGAGTGCCTCAATGTCAGCAGTAGCAAAGACCAAGTCGTCGACGTACACGAGAATGTAGAACGGCGGCAGCGACGTGTCTGTGCGCAGAAACAGCGACGGGTCAGCAGTAGACGGCGCGAACCCAAGAGCCGCAAGAGTAGTCCTCAGTGTGTCGTGCCACTCACGTGGCGCCTGGCGGAGACCGTAGACTGGCCGGCGGAGACTCCACTGGGTACCAGGGGGAAACGACCCAGTAAAGCCAGGTGGGCGGCGCAGCCAGATCTCCTCGTGCAGGCTGCCCTGCAGGAACGCTGTGCTGAAGTCAAGAGAGTGAAGCTCGTAGTCACGCTGAGCAGCAACGTGCAGCAGAACCCGAAGAGTGGTCATCTTCGGGGTGGGGGAGAAGGTCTGGAAGAAGTCGACCCCCTGACGCTGACTGAAGCCTCTAGCAACGTAACGAGCCTTGAAGACAGGCGGAGAACCTGGCGGCCGCTTCACCCTGAAAATCCACATGCCATCGACGATGTTCGCCCCAGGAGGGGGAACCTCGTCGACGTAGGTGCCTGTGGACTTCCAGGATGCCATCTCTGCGTCCATGGCTGTCTGCCACTGAGAGGAGTAGGGACCCGAGATCGCCTCTGCGTAGGTGCGCGGAGTGGGGATGTCTACTGCATCCGGGTCTCCCTCAGGGGCAAGCAACCAGGCCACGAGATGAGGTACAGCAGCCGCAAGTGAGTCAAAGTCCTCCTGCCTGTCCTCAAGGACGTCCGTGCCAAGAGCACACTCACCCCCGACGGACGGAGGACAGACTGACGCAGACTCTGACTCAGCGACAAGGCTAGCAGCGTAGTCTAGACGACAGGCAGCAGCAAAGTCAACCAACTCAGCGACCAGAGCAGACGCAGCCGAGGACTCAAAGGTGGGGTCAGTGACAACAGTAGCAAGGAGACGCGTGACTGTAGGGTGCTCAGCGCGATACCGGTCAGACTCAGGGTCCGGAACGGCAGGCAAAGAGGACGCAGGAGGAGACGGTAGAGGGACACGCCGAGGAGCAGTAGAGGGACGCAGAGTCATGTAGTGAGTGCCTGGGACAGGAGGAGGACGCTCACGACGGACACGACTACCAGTGCGAGCAGGACGAACAGGCGACGCAGGACGAGACTCAGGCTCACGACGCTCTGTAAGACCTCCTGTGGGACCAGTATAAGGAGAGGGAGCAGGGAGAGGCGAGGCAGGCGGTAACTGTGACTGCGGCTGGACAGGCGGAGGACACTCTACGGAGGGAGGAGGACAAGGAGGAGGAGCCTGCCCAAGAACCTGCTGAAGGAGCGGTACGAAGTACGGTCGCGGCCGCGCAGCGTCTCCAGAAGCAGAAGGGACTCCAGCGGCCGGGTCCTCAGCACCAGTAGGAGCTCCAGCGTCCGGGTCCACAGCACCAGCAGCAGCTCCACCGTCCGACTCCTCAGTACCAGCAGCAGCTCCACCAGGTGGGTCCGCAGCACCAGCAGCAGCGCCACCCCCAGAGTCGGGAGCTCCAACTCCGCTAGCACCGCCAACGCCAGAGTCCCCAGCTCCAGCAGCTCCAGTCGCAGCGCTCCCAGAACAGCCAGTCCCGGCAGCTCCAGTACCCCCAGTACGAGCACCCCCAGGACGAGCAACTCCAGCACCCCCAACTCCAGCCGAGCCACTAGGACGGCGAAAGCGCCGGACGTACCAGTCACGAAGCTGCTGCGGTGTGAGAGACTGCTCAGCACCCCGAACCGGAGCACCCCCAGACACAGTAACCCGAGGCTCCGTAGGCTCAGTAGCAGCACCCCCAGGCTCAGTACCCGCAGGCTCAGTACCCGCAGGCTCAGCACCCCCAGTCGCAGCACCCCCAGGCTCAGCACCCCCAGGCGGCAAACTCTCAGGCACAGTACCCTCAGCCCCAGCACCCGCAGTCCCAGCACTCCCAGGCCTCGCACCCGCAGGCTCAGCACCCCCAGGCCCAGCACCCCCAGGCTCCGTACTCTCAGGCACCGTACCCTCAGCTCCAGCACCCGCAGTCCCAGCACCTGCAGCCCCAGCACCCCCAGGCCCAGCACCCCCAGGCTCAGCACCCCCAGGCTCAGCACTCCCAGCAGCACCACCCGCAGCAGCACCTGAGTCACCTGTGACCTCGACAGGCTCAGCGACGGGAGGAGGGTCTACCTGAGAGACACCTGAAGGAGCAGGACCCTGAGGGGGAAGGGGGTCTACCGGAGGGGGACCAGGAGCAAGGAAAAGCGGCGGGGGAGGGAGGGGGGCAGTGCGGTAGGGGAAGAGACGGTAAAAGGGGACCGACTCGTCAAAGGTGACATCCTGAGAGGCGAAGACCCGGCGCGAGGTGGGGTGGTAAAACTGCCAGCCAGGCGCGTCAGGGACAAAGCCAAGGAAGACACAGGGAAGCGTGCGGGAGGAGAGCTTGTCCGCAGACGTATCGCGGACAAGGGCACGAGCACCCCACACCCGGAAGCGCGACGCATCGCCAACCTCCCCCGTCCAACGCAGTGTGGGCGAGGTCTCCGGCAAGGAGACACGGGGCCAGAGGTTGAGCTGATGCGCGGCGTACCGGACAGCAAACGGCCACAGAAAATGGGGAGCCGCCGCGTGGACCAAGGAGGTACGAGCGACCTCCATGACCAGGCCAATGCGACGCTCAGCAACCCCATTCTGCTGTGGGGAGTCCGGAAGCGTGAAGGTCTGCTCGATGCCCTCCGCCTGACAGAAGGTCCTCAAGAGGTCGGAGGAAAACTCACCACCTCTGTCAGAGTGCAGACGCAGGACAGGAAGATCCGTCCGGAAACGGCGGCGGAGCTGGAGACGAACCGTGCGGATCCAAGGGATCAGAACAGCAGGGACCTCACCCTTGGTGCGCAAGGGGAAGACCGTGGTGTAACGCGAGTAGTCGTCGACAACCAGCAAAAAATACCGCTCACCGCCCTGACCACGAACGCGGGCTGGGCCCCACACGTCCAGGTGGAGGGTCTCCAGAGGAGCCTCTGTCGGGGGGAACGAGGAGGAGTGAGGAGCGGCGCGCTGCCGCCCCTCGACGCAAGGAAGGCAAGGCGGCGCAGGCGAGGCAGGGAGGGGAGGGAGGGACCTGGGAAGACCGGACACAAGGAGGCGACGGTGCATGCCACGAAGGCGTGGCAAGGAGGGGTGACCCAGGCGGTGGTGCCAGAGAAGAGTCTGGTGCGACAGGGAACGACACTCACAGGCGTGGGCCACCAGACCTGACGCAGACACCTGACCGACAGCAGCTACCTGGGGAGACGCAGTGGTCAGTGTGTAGAGACTCGACCCCGGCCGACGGGTGAACGTAGCCAGGTGACGGCCGGTCCTGGAGCACGTGCAGATCGCCACACGCTGTCCGCCAGGGGTAAAGGTGTCAACCCACTGATCCTGGAGGACAGCGTTGCTCACCAGGTTCGTCGAGAACGAGGGGAGGTGGAAACCCGACAACGAGCCAGACGGAACCGCCGGACAAGGGAGGACAGTGGTGGACTGGGCAAGGACTGGGCCCCCAGAGGGGTCAGCCAAGGAGACTGGGACCGGTGCAGGAAGCGGTGTGAGCTCAGTACTGTCACGAAAGAAGCAACGGGAAGCACCTGAGTCAAGGGTGAAGGTGTGACAGGCCTCAGCCGGTGCGGTACCTGAGAGAGGAGTCTGTGTGGGTGCTGTACCTGAGAGAGCAGACTCGAAACCAGTCGGGACAGCACTGGGGGGAGCAAGTACAGGGGGCACCATACCAGAGAGAGCAGACTCACTAGTACCCAGGGCAGCAGGCTCTATACCTGGGTCAGGCGGCACACACAGGTAACAGTCTCCCTCGGCACTAACAGTCAATGCATACATGGCAGCAATAATAGCATCATAGTCAAGAGCAAAGACATCAACACCAGCCCTCATGAGCTCAGCCCAGCGGGGGCGCTCAACATCCGCACCCATCTCCTCACGCCAAGCGTCGTCAAGGCGGGAGAAGCAGCGGTACGGGGTGTGGAACCTCCCACACGTCTGTCCCTTGCGGTCACCTGTGCGAATGACATAAGAACAGCGGGCACTGGCCCCCGACGTCCCACGCTGAGCAAGCCACTCACGAAGCTGCTGGGTCGTCTGGGGACGCTGCTGCTGCTGGGAGCTCTGGCCAGAGCCAGTGCCTCCACTCCGACCTCCGCCGCCACCACTACCACCGCTCCGACCGCCACCGCCACCACCGCCACCACCGCCACCGCCGCCGCCGCCACTACTGCCACTGCTCCCTCCGCCGCCCCCGTCTCCACCACCGACCCCACTCCCACCAGCGCTCCCGCCACCGCTCCCTCCAGCACCGCCTCCTCCCCCACCTCCCCCACCTCCTCCCCCACCAGCGCCACCACCACCACTTTTGCCCCCCTTGCCCTTGCCGGTGCGGCGCCTCCCACCAGGAGTAGAAGCAGCGCCAACAGACTCAGCACCAAGGAAGTCAACAGCAGCAGCAGCAGCGTAGGAGGGAGCGAGGGGAGAGGGAGAACACCCCTCAAAGATGGGGGTGCGAGGAGCGCCACGAGCAGCACCGACAGCTACAATGCTCTTTTCGGCCGCGAGCAGGTGCTCCTCTAGGAGGGCGACTGTGAGCTCAGTGGGACAGCGAGCAAGGAAGTGGTCTCGAACTGAGCGGAGGGTGTCAGGGAGACGGGTGACTATGAAGTGGAGTGTCCAGTACAGTGGAGGGGGGTTCTTAGCGCAGAACTCGGTGGGAAGGGCGGCACGCAGGCGAGCATCACTAGTGCGAAGGTGGGTGATAAGATCGGCGACTGTAGTAAAGGTGGACAGATCGGGGAACAGGTACGGCAGCATGAGGCGGCTAAGCTCGGCTGTGGCAGGCGAGGAGTAGCGAGCGACGACAGCGTCGTACAGGGCCTTAGCGGATTTGCAGTCGCCAAAATGCTCTAGCTCAGCTAACGGCAGGTGACTGCGAATGGCTAGGCGAGCAGCTGCGTCACGAGTCTGCCAGTGGGAACGAACACTAAGCTCAGCTGTGGCAGGAGGGGCAGGCGCAGCACCAGACGCGTAGTCATAGAGCGACACATGCTCCTTGCTATCGCTCAGGAGGAACAGCTGCAGGTCATCTAGCCAAGCGGTGAAACGCACAGGGCGGCCCTCAGCATCGAACGACAGCACGCGAATGGAAGCCATAGCGACAGTGTGACAGAGTAACGCAAGCTGCCGCAGCAGGGGAAGGCGACTGTGCACGGATAGAGAGCAGCGGGCGAGGCTGGCGCTACGGGCAGGCGGCGCTGCAAGCGGTCAGTGCGACGGGAGGGCGACGCTGCGAGCGGGCAGCGCGGCGGACGGGCCGGGAAGCGGGCAGCGCGGCGGGCAGGCGGCGCTGCAAGCGGGCAGCACGGCGGGCGGGCGACGCTGCGAGGCGGGCGGGCCGCAAAGCGGGCAGCGGGCGGGCGGGCGTTTTGCGAAGCGGGCAGCGGGGCGAGCGGGCTGCGATGCGGGCGGGCCGCGAAGTGGGCAGCGAGCGGGCGGGCGGGCTGCGAAGTGGGCGGGCCGCGAAGCGGGCAGCGGGGCGAGCGGGCTGCGAGGCGGGCGGGCCGCGAAGCGGGCAGCGAGCGGGCGGGCGGGCTGCGAAGTGGCGGGCCGCGAAGCGGGCAGCGAGCGAGCGGGCTGCGAAGCGGGCGGGCCGCGAAGCGAGCAGCGAGCGGGCGGGCGGGCTGCGAAGCGGGCGGGCCGCGAAGCGGGCAGCGAGCGGGCGGGCGGGCTGCGTGGCGAGCGGACCGCGAAGCGGGCAGCGAGCGGGCGGGCGGGCTGCGAGCGGGCGGCTCGGCGAGGGGCGCGCGAGGGCGCTAGTGAGGGGCGCGCGAGGGCGCTAGTGAGGGGCGCGCGAGGGCGCTAGTAAGGGGCGCGCGAGGGCGCTAACAAAGGGGCGCGCGAGGGCGCTAACGAAGGGGCGCGCGAGGGCGCTAACGTGGGTGCGCGCGAGGGCGCTAACGAGGGTGCGCGCGAGGGCGCTAACGAGGGCGCACGAGGGCGCTACGAGGCTAGGGCACGGGGTAGCGTGGTAACCGCATGCGAGCGGTGGTGGGCCCTAAAAAAAAACGATCGGTAGGTCCTAGGGACCTCCTGCTCTGAATACCATATCAGAATCACTAGGCAAGAATGATGCATTGAATGAAACAGTTGGGTACAAGTAGCAAACCCTAGTTGGGGTTGTACCCCATATTGGCTACCCCACTACAGCCTACAAGCATACTACAGTTTAACACGACGATTCGTGGCAGCCCTCGAAATTTACTTCGAGGCCATTGACTGTACAACACTGACAAATGACGAAGCAAGGATTCGGCTTGCAGCGGCACAATTGCGAGGCCCGATACTCTAACAGATTTATTACAACGACGTGGTCCGAGGAGAGGGAACGTGGGCGCAGTTTCGGGCAGACTTAATCGATCGAAAGATTTCAACCAATTAATTTGAGCTACAATGCGCGGCAGCAAATTCATCGGCATAAGCAATACAGGAGTGTAGCACAGTATACGCAGCAAATGGAGCAGTTATTCAACCCGATTACTATTGAGTGCAAAACATATATATTTTTACAACATCAACCAGCCGCCTATATGACATTGGCTGCGCTCTGCAGGCGCATCAACCCGCATAAATGTACATTGTTACAATTTACCATGGTTCCATGATCCTTCCTTGATAAGTTGCCGATAGGTTATCAAGGCTCGCGATAAGCGCATGGCAGCCGAAGCAAAACAAACCCGAATGCCTGCAGAACGGCTTTTTGGCTATGAAAATTTTATGTGACTGCGTTCCAACAAGCTTCCTCTCCTAGCAATCGGGCGCATCTCTGATGCCCGCATCATGCGACTTAAAAAAAAACTCATCATGCGCGCATCAGCTGATGCACTCCAACCTCATTGGCCAATCAGTTTGGCAACCTCCGAAATTGAGAGACATCTGACTTCCGGGAAACTTTCGGGAAACCAGTAACATTCAGTATGTTGAGTTTCGTTAACAAGGTGAATAACCAATTTCCTGACCACAATTCAATTTCGTCTGATTTTCCAGACCTCAATTCCAAATGTCCGAACCTCAATTTCTCAATTTCTGAACCTCAATATCTCAGTGTGCACATCAGGCCGAGCCTCAGGCGCATCAGAGCTCAATGGGGAGTTTGGGCTGCATTTTGTGTGTGTGCTGTGTGCGTTCGTTTTACATTTTCTGTTGTGTGCTTTTGTTGTGGGCTCATGAACGTTCATGTCGGATCATGACGGGTCATGTCGAGACATGAACGATCATGTTGGCTCATGTAAGTTCATGAATTTTTCATGAACGAACATGTGCGCTCATGAAAGTTCCGAGATTCATGAAGGCTCATGTTTTTTTTTTTTTTTTTTTTTTTTTTTTTGGACCTAGAAGAATCCTATAACCTGTATTATCTGTTACAATGTAGCATAATTACGCAAGGAAAAGGAGTGGAAACGGGAAGAGAGGAGAAAAGGAGGAATAACGTGAGTAGAAAAAAGGAGAGAGGAAGAAAGAAGGAGGGGAATAGGGGAAAAATGATAGGAGGAAGAAAAACAGGGAAGAAGGAAGAAAAAGTAGCACACACAACCCCAAGAAAACCCCAATAGCACACACATTTAAAACACCATCAAGCCCTCCCATCAAAGCACCCCAACTGCACTCCCATCGAACCAAACCTCCCCCCCTAAACCCACTCCCTAAACCCGCATGTCTACCAAGTATGGTGCATCCGCCCACGGAGCATCCCATCCCATCTCCTCCTCAACATCCTCCCGCTCCACCCAAACAGCCTCTGGGCCTCTCATCATCGACGCAGCGCGTAACAAGATCACACGCGCCTGAGCCCGTTGCAAGGCTCATGTTTTTCATGAGCGCTGGTGTTGAGTCTCGAGTGTGTCGGGGAGAAGTGGGGCTCAAAACTTTGATTTTTTTCGCGTGAGTCAAGGGCGCGAAAGTCAGAATCCACGCGTGGGGTCCTGACATACGCGCGTGTGGCCCCACAAGACCTGCACGTGTGTTGCACTGTTGTGATGGTGCACAGTGCGCACGATCGCAACAAGACGGAACAACAAGGTCACTCCCGTCCCGTGCAGGACAACGTATGAGCGCCGATGCGACTGTTTTGTTCTGCACGACCAAGAAATATCTCGGTCATGCGTATGGCACGTGGGGAGTTTGGGATTTAAAGTTGACTCTATCTCCTTCGCATGAAAGTTACGTCGTTTAGCGTAATCATTTCGACGAAGGTACAAAACGGTGAATTCCGTTTTGCAACTGAAAACAGGATTACCACACGAGCGTCCATGATTTTACGTGTGCGTTCATGATCGCTCGCGAGCAGTATCAGCAGGGGAAATTTGGCATAAGTGCAGCTTGAAGATAGTTATTCTCCTTACACAAATGAAGCCAAATTCCTCAGCATTTTTACAACCATTCTCAATGTTAGCATGACAAAGACCTGTATCCCAGCTAAACAACCGCTTTATGTTTCTCCTTTGTGTGTTTAGGAATATATAAATGCGATTATGCATTTCAAAGCCTGCAAGTCTACTACTGCGTATTGACGAGAGTAGAAACGTTATGTGGTGACGCCGAAACACTGTTCGACCGTCCTACTTTTCCTACAAGCTGAGCGAAGCATAACTACTCCCTTGTAATTTTCTATGCCCTTGGCTAGGAGGTGACAATTTGTCACACCCGGGGGGCTTGAAGGGAAGTTAAGTGTTGCTAAGTGTAAGCTTGTAGTGATGTCTTGAACGCTTCCGCATAGGTTATAGCTCTTAACATGTTGTATCAGAGCTGGCACCTAGTCGTTCTTGACGAATCCAACAATGAGGTCACATGGAGAAGAAGGAAACTCAGCCCCCGCAAGTAGTGGTAGCCAGGAATCTGGAGTCTCCATTCCTAAGACAGCTCGGACGAGCCAGGGCTTGCTGCTGAGGGAAGTGTTGAAAAACTTCTCCGTCAATAAGTTTAGTGGCGAAGGATATGATGACTGGGCGTGGAAGATGCAGCTCTACTTTCAGCAAATAGGACTTATCAAGTTCATGATCGGTAGTGAGAAACACCCTAGTGCCCCGGAACTTCAGGACGATTGGGACGAACATTTATCCGTCATGTACTACATTCTCTCACAGAGTTTAGATCTCGCTCAGCACCAACACTTATGCATCTGCTCCCAGAGGATGATTGTGGCCCCAAGGCATGGGCTGTGCTCAAGGAACTCCATGCCCCCACCTCAGTTGTTTGCCACACTCATGTTGGAGAGGGAGCTCTCCACCCTTTGTCTCAGTGAAGGAGAACCAGCCCAGCCTGTCTTGGACAAGATGAGGGAACTCTACGCCAAGCTCGCGATCGCTGGAATTACCTACCCCGAGCAAACCAAGTGTGTGAAGATGATGCCGCTGTTGCCGGAGTCATGGATGATCTTCACAAGTGGCCTCAGCCTTCCCAAAAACCAGGATCATTGGACGTTGGAGTGGATCTGGACCAAGATCCTTGAGGAGGACTTCCTGGGGCATCAACTGAGGGGAGGTAAAGAGGGGAGCAACAGCTACGCCATGCAAGGAGGAAAGAGAGGCAGTGGCAAGAATTGGCAAGGGGCTGGGAGAGGAGCTTTTAAGGATGAAGAGCACTCCAACCAGCAAGGCCCTAGAGGAGGTGGGCGTGGTGGAGGAAGAGGCGGCAGAGGGGGAGGAAGGGGGCCTAGGAGAATGGAGGGCAAGTGCTGGTATTGTGAGAAGGTGGGTCACCCATGGTTCAAATGCAAAACCAAACCCTCTTGATGGACCCCCTCCAACAGGTCACAAGATGGGAGCGGTGCCGGAGCGGTTGCCGATGAGGAACCGGCTAACATTGAGGAGAGAGAAGCTGGGCGATTCTTCCACGTTGGAGGGCCGGAAGAGGATGCAGTGATCGCCCATGCTGGATCCGAACTACACCCTCTCAACACATGGATCTTGGATTTGGGAGTGGCATGGACCATGACTACAAGGGCCAAGCTCCTTGACAAAGTGGGGACTGCACTGATTGCCGAGGTGAAGTCGGCTTCCGGAGATGCTCTCAAGGTGACGGGAGCGGGGCGTGCTGCATTCAAAAGAGACGACGGCAAGCCAGTGGTGTTGAATGATGTACTCCTTGTGCCTGACCTCAAGGCAAATCTTATCTCCCCGAGGAAGCTGGCCAAGTGTGGGGTCAGCACCTCCATCGATGAGGCCAAGCCGTTCACGGGGCAGCTGGAAAGCGAATGTTGTGGGACATTCATGAGAGCCGTGACATTTGCAGGCCCATGTGGCAGCTGCCGGCGATGTCATGGGGCAAGGATGGATCACAGGGGGAGTGCAACACTGTAGTTGCAGAGGAGCTGAGGGTTTCAACACGGGGCAGTGAAACTGATTGGATGACAGCTCACCGTCGCCTCGAAAATATTGCTATGCCTGCACTGCAGCAACTGCAAAAGGAGGAAGGGGTCAAGAGGCTGAAGCTGACTGGTGCAGCAGTCTCCCACAAGTGTGAAACTTGCATGCTGAGCAAGTTCTCAAGGTTCTCCTTCCATGCAACCGAGGGTGGCGGCAAGAAACTCCTTGAACAGTGCACATGGATGTGGTGGGGCCACTTCCGGTGTTAGGGGAACGTGGCGAGAAGTACTTCCTCAAAATTGTTGATGATTGGAGCCGAGTGACTTGGGCTTATCGAATCAAGAAGG
Organism: Closterium sp. Yama58-4; assembly: GCA_947470075.1. Taxonomy (NCBI): domain Eukaryota; kingdom Viridiplantae; phylum Streptophyta; class Zygnematophyceae; order Desmidiales; family Closteriaceae; genus Closterium; species Closterium sp. Yama58-4. The sequence goes on from CANIUD010000044.1 coordinate 378,568, forward strand.
ACCACGTGTTATCCACCATACGTGATGATTGGCTGCCATTGGTAGAGAAGCAGTCCGGGCACAAGATGATGCGGATTTGGACTGACCGATGTGGGGAGTTCCTTGGAGAAGAGCTGACTATGTGGCTAAAGAAGTAGAGCATCATACACACCGCAATCCAACAGCGTAGCAGAACGAGCGAACCGTACAGTCTTGGAGACATCACGTGCTCTTCTCATCGAGTCCAGGGTGGGGAACTCCAAATGGCCACATGCTGTGCGCCATGCCACGGTGGTGAAGAACCGAGTGTTTACCAACGCTGGTGGTGAGTCATGGGTCCCCATGGAGAGGTGGCTTGGGAGGAAGCCGCCCATTGATATGCTGCGTGTGTTTGGCTGCATGGCAATGGCTCACATCTCTAAGGAACTCTGCAGTAAGTTGGGTGCAACGGTTGTTTGGTGTGTGCACTTGGGATTGGCAGCGGAAAGCAAGGGGTGGCTACTGTGGGAGCCGAGCAAAGGAGTGGTGTTTGACAGCAGGGATATCAAATTCATGGAGGATATAACCTACGAAAGCTGGTCCAAGCAACCAAAGGAGAAACTAATGCAGCATTTGGAGCAAATGACGATGGGGTTTGATGCGGAGGAGTGGGTAGGAGAGGAAGGTGCAACGGCATACGAGGAGGAGGGTGCAGCAGAGCTTCCCGTGGTCAAGGGCATGAAGCCAACGGTTGCACATAAAGAACCTCACCCCATAACACAGGTCGTGCTCATTCACCCATGATCGAACGGCAGATTCGAGCAGCCGCTTTGAAGCGGAAGAGTTACGGGGGAGCAAGGGGAGAGCAGCAGCAAAACGATGCATTTTGTGGTGCTTCAAAATAGGTGTGACTCTGATGAGGAAGAGGAGGAAGAAGCCTACTGCTTCACGGCACCCACACCGACTCAACCACTCACCATGGAAGAAGCTCTTCATGGACCGGATAGAGATGAGTGGGCGGCGTCAAGGGATGCGGAATACAATAGCCAAATGGAGAACGGGACTTGGGGGTTAGTGCAGTTGCCGATGGGGAAGAAAGCGATTCAATGTGGCTGGATCGTTAGGATCAGAACCAACAAAAAAGGAGCTGTATTTGTTTACAAAAGCAGGCTAGTAGCAAAGGGGTATCAGCAAAAGGAAAGGGAGGACTACAAAGAGACGTTTGCTGCAACTTCAAAGCCGCCAACACTTTGTGTTCTCCTCACCGGTGCAGCTGTGTGTGGGTGGGTGATTATTCAGATGGACATCACCACGTCATTCCTCTACGGGCTTGTAGACGAGGAGGTCTACATGAGGCAGCCACCGGGTTATGAGGACGGTACTGGGCGTGTGTGTAAGCTAATTAAGGCCATCTACAGCCTTAAGCAAGCACCTCGCTATTGGTACAAGAAGCTGTCATCAGTGTTGGAGGAGATAGGCTTCCGGGCAAGCGCATGCGACGTGAGCCTCTTTCTCATGGGAGAGAAGGAGAGCCTCGTCATATTTCTGGTGTACGTGGACGATATCTTCTTGTTCGGGAGCAGCAAGCAGGAGGTGATGAAGGTGCAGCAGAAGCTGATGCAAAACTTCAAGTGCAAGACCTTGGGGGAGGCGAACTACTATCTTGGGATGCATGTTAAAAGGGATGTCAGCAATGGATGGATGAAGTTGCACTAGGAGAAGTATACTAAGGACATGGGGAGCAAGTATGAGATTGAGGATGGAAGGAAAAGCGCCACAACTCTTCTGTCTGAGTTCAAACTTATCAAGGCTGGTGAGAATAAAGGGGTGGATCAGCGGGAGCAGGCTCGTTTTCAGTCCGTGGTTAAGAGCTTACTCTATTCAGCAGTGCACACCAGACCAGATGTCCGTTTTGCCGTGGGGCAGCTAGCTAGGGTGGTGCAAAATTCCACCGAGGAGCAGGTGGATGCAACTGAGCCCATCATCAAGTATTTGAACTCCTATCCCACCGTTGGAGTTCAATACTCGGTTGTAGCTCAAAGGAAGCAGAAGGGAGCCGATGTTCTCAAGGAGAAGAGGGAGCATCTTGGAGAGGAGTTGTTCCTTACAGGCTTTGCTAATGCAACATCGGCCTCGGAAAAGGAGGACATGTCATCAGTGGGAGGATATGTGTGCGTGATCGGTGGTGGGCCCGTCAGCTGGAGGTCAAAGAAACAGGTGGAAACGGCGGGTTCATCTGCTGAAGCTGAGTACATGTCGATGTACCATGCAGCCAAGGAGCTGATTTGGCTGAGGAAGCTGCTGGAGGAGATAGGGCATGAGCAGAAAACAGCTACACCGCTGTTTGTGACAACTCCAGTGCCATCGCAATGTCTAAGATCGCTGTGCTGCATGGGCTCACGAAGCACATGCAGATCAAGTGGCATTGGCTGCGCAAGGAAGTGCAGAGGGGATCCATTCAGCCCCACTATGTGAAGACTCAGCAGTAGCCGGCCGATTTTCTCACGAAGTGGCTTGCTGTAGAACCTCACAGGAGTTGTGCGAAGCTGTGTGGCATGAGCCTTAACTAGGCTCATGCAAGGAGTGCAAGCAGGCGTCTGCTTGAGATGAAGTTTGTTGGGTGCAAAATATCATTTTTGCACGTCAACTAGCTGCCTGCATGACATCATGCATTTGTGTGTGTTCTGTGCGTATTCACTTTTACATTTTGTGTCGTTTGTTTTTGTTATGGGCTCATAAATATTCATGTCGAATCATGACGGGTCATGTCAAGTCATGAACGATCATGTCGGCTCAAGTAAGTTCATGATTTTTTCATGAACGAACATGTGCACTCATGAAAGTTCCGAGATTCATGAAGGCTCATGTTTTTCATGAGCGCTGGTGTTGAGTTTCGAGTTTCATGATCGCTCACGAGCAGTATCAGCAGGGGGAATTTGGCATAAGTGCAGCTTGAAGACATCTTTTCTCCTTCAGCAAATGAAGCTGAATTCCTCAGCAGTTTTAAAACCATTTTCAATATCAGCACATCGAAGACCTCTATCCTAGCTAAACAACCGTTTTATGTTTCGCCTTTGTGTGTTTAGGAATATATAAATTTGTGCTTGTACTTGCATGGATGTCATAATGCGATTATGCTTTTCAAAGCCTGGAATTCTGTTACTGCGTATTGACGAGAGTAGAAACGTTATGTGGTGACGCCGAAATGCTGTTCAACCAGCCATGCTTTGTGTGTTTAATTTTCTATGCCCTTGGCTAGGAGGTGACAAGTTGTCACGCTAGGGGGGCTTCAAGGGGGTTGCTAAGTGTAAGCTTGTAGTGATGTCTTGAACGCTTCCGCACAGTTATAGCTCTTAACAATCACTAACCTGACTGAGGGCGAAAGAATCCAAGCGTACATTGAGGGGCTAAAAATGGAAATACGCCGACAAGTAATCGTCGCGAACTACAGTAGCTGTCGGAGTTACCCCTTTCCTCTTCTCCTTTGTCCCTTGCCCCTTTGTGACTTCTCTGTCTTCTGTTCTCACCCCCATGTCTTCCCTCTGACCCTGCCTCCCCACACCCTGTACGGTCTATGCTGCTCAGCCACTTCATGAGAGTCCCGGGCTCCCACAGGATGGCTACCTGGAGTGGCTTAGTCACCTAGCTGCAATAGCTTGAGTACGGTAACTGAAATCAACTATGATAGGTAAACAAGTCGAGAGAACAGGATAGCATTGCTAGGCTAGGCTACTTGTGCCTGGCTACCCAGTCGCACAATTCTGTGCGTGATGGGTTGAGCCCGAGCCGCCTAGGCCTTGGATTGGCCCTCGCCAGATTTCCTGTCTCCCAATGTCCCTGGAATGCACCCGCAGCGTTCTGCTACCCCCAATGTTACCAACCCTTTGCTTCTCCCAATACCCAACTACCTCCCTTATAGATTGAATGATAGTCGCTACAGCACTTCTACACCTCAATTAGCATATGTCCTGAATATAATGCACTTACCATTAGATTTGGTGTCAGGTGTCGGAATTACCCTTTTCTTCTTCTCCTTTGTCTCTTACCCCTTTGTGTCTTCTCAGGCTTCTGTTCTCACCCCCATGTCTTCCCTCTGACCCTGCCTCCCCACACCTTTTGCGGTCTATGCTCCTTGGCCACTTCCTGCCCCCTCTTGTGCTCGTTCTTGGGCTGCCCGTGCACGCGTCACACGACCTTCCTGCTGAGGTCGCCGCTCCTTCACTGCCGCGGTGTTTGTCTGATGGTCCACCGTTCGCTCTCCTTCCTCATTCTCTAGCACCAGCACCCCCGACCCCACCTTCCACCTCTCCGTCCCCAACCCTACGTCCAGTGTATCCTTCCTCGCCCTGCGCAAGTACACTTCCTGTCCCTCAGTTACTGCTGCTTAGCTTTCCCGCCACCCTGCTGCTGCCGCTGCTCATATCTATGTGCATCCCGAAGCTGTGCCGTGTGCAGGTTCTTGAGCGCTGCAGGGAGCATCTCCCGCACGTACCTTGCCCTTGATTTTGCCAATGCGACCCACTGCTCGGCACCTTTAACGCTCACCACCTCCGTGAGCACTCTCGGTGCTCCCACGGGTAGTATCGGTTCCTTCCCAAACAGCAGACTGTATGGGGAAAAATCCTTCAGCGACGATTGCTTCCTGAACCTATACCCTACCACTATCCAGTCCAGATCATCATCCCACTCCCTCTTCCGCTTCTCCCCATACGCCCTCAGGTTCCTCTTCAAGGTATGCACCAGACGTTCAGTCAGTCCATCACCCTGGGGGTGATACCTAGAAGTCTGTCGGTGTGTTACCTTCGCCTCATCTAACAGTGCTTGAAATTCCCCCTTGAACTCTGTGCCCTGATCAGTAAGTACTTCCCCGGGTGCCCCAAATCTGCACAGCACCTGCCCCTTAAACTCCTTAGCCAGTACCTCGAATCTTTGCTTCGAATCGCACAGACTTCCAGCCACTTTCTTGCATGTTCTACCTGTCAGTGATAACGGACAGGAATGATGAACTAGAAAGGATTGTGAGTACAAATATGAAACCCTAATGTTGTGACCCCCCTATAGGCTAACCCACTACAGCCTACACAAACACAACACATATAATGTTTGACACACCCCCATAGGCAAAGTGGGGGAGACCTAGGGGTCACAAGACCAGTCAAGGCAAAGCAAGGCAACAACAAGCTCAGGGTGGATCTCAAGGATACCACACAAATTCTGAGCACAAGCTAGTGGTCACAAGACCAGTTCACATGCAGGTTTATAACAGAGCATGAGATACAGTGATCACAACCTAGCAAGAGTAAACATGCAGGTAGATATATATATAGTGATCACAGTACAAGCAAGGTCAAGAGGTAAGTAAGTGAGGTCCAGTAGGCACAAGGCCTAGCAGAGTGCAGAAGCGCTGATGGTCACAAGGCGGAAGCGCCTTGGTGAACACATCAGCAAGGTTGGCCTTAGTGGCCACGTAACGCAGACAAAGCTGACCGCGCTGCTGCAGCTCTCGAGCAAGGAAGTACCGCAGGGCGATGTGCTTCGTTCTGTGCTCCAGTCTGTGCTCCTCACACAAGGCAATGGCAGCCTGGTTGTCGACGTACAGCACTGGAGGAGAACGAGGCCGCTCACCCAAGTCGGTCAGCAGGTAGGTCAGCCAGCGTAGCTCCTGGGCAGCCATGGCTGTGGCGTAGATCTCAGCCTCACAACTGGAGCTGAGAACAGAAGAAGAGCGTGTAGAACGCCAAGAAACTGAGCCGGAGCCAAGGCTGAAGGTGTAACCCTGAGACGACCGCTGAGTAGCCTGGTCGTCCGCCCAAGAAGCGTCTGAGTGTCCAGTAAGTACAACTCGGTCTCGCCCTCCAAGCACTAGCCCCATGCCCGACGTACTGCACAAGTAGCGCAACACCCTCTTAGCAGCATCCATGTGCTCCTTCCTGTGACGGCCAGGAGCGACATAGCGTGCAAGGATGCTAAGAGGGTATGCAAGGTCAGGTCGAGTGCAGGTCATCAGGTACATGAGGCAGCCCACAAGCTCTGGATACGGGCCACTCGGCTCTACGGACTCATCCGAAGGTAGAGCTGAGAGCGAGTGACCGGTAGGCAGAGGAGTGGACTGAGGCGAGGAGTACGTGAAGTGGAAGCGCTGAAGGATCTGCTGCACCATGTGTGACTGAGTCAAGGTGATGGTGCGCCGTGCTCTGTCCCGGGTGATCCGCAAGCCAAGATAGCTTGTCAGTTCACCCAGGTCTGTGCACGTGTGTCTCATCTGCAGCTCCGACTTCACGTGGGCAAGTGCCGCGGTGTCAGCAGTGGCAAAGACCAAGTCGTCGACGTACACGAGGATGTAGAACGGCGGCAGTGAGGTGTCTGTGCGTAGAAACAGTGACGGGTCAGCAGTAGAGGGAGCGAACCCAAGAGCCGCAAGTGTCGTCCTCAGTGTGTCGTGCCACTCACGCGGTGCCTGGCGGAGACCGTAGACCGGCCGCTGAAGCCTCCACTGGGTACCAGGAGGAACCGACCCAGTGAAGCCAGGAGGGCGACGCAGCCAGATCTCCTCGTGCAGGCTGCCCTGTAAGAAAGCAGTGCTGAAGTCAAGTGAGTGAAGCTCGTAGTCGCGCTGAGCGGCTATGTGCAGCAGCACCCGAAGAGTGGTCATCTTCGGGGTGGGGGAGAAGGTCTGAAAGAAGTCAACTCCCTCTCGCTGACTGAAGCCTCGAGCCACGTAGCGCGCCTTGAAGACAGGAGGAGAACCCGGTGGCCGCTTCACCCTGAAAATCCACATGCCACTGACGATGTTCGCCCCAGGTGGGGGAACCTCGTCGACGTAGGTGCGTGTGGACTTCCAGGAAGCCATCTCTGCGTCCATGGCTGTCTGCCACTGAGAGGAGTAGGGACCCGCCATCGCCTCAGCGTAAGTGCGCGGGGTCGGGATGTCTGGTGCATCCGGGTCTCCCTCAGGGGCAACTAGCATGGACACGAGGTGGGGCAAAGCAGCAGCAAAGCACTGGAACTCCTCCTGTCTGTCCTCAAGGACGTCCGTGCCAAGAGCACACTCACCCCCGACGGACGGAGGACAGATAGACTCAGACTCAGACTCAGCAACAAGGCTAGTGGCGTAGTCTAGACGACACCGGGCAGCAAAGTCTATCAACTCAGCGACTAGAGCAGACGCAGCAGAGGACTCAAAGGCAGGGTCAGTGACAACAGTAGCGAGGAGACGGGTGACAGTGGGACTGGCAGCACGACGGGAGTCAGACTCCGGGTCAGGAAGAGTAGGCAGAGAGGAAGCAGGAGGAGACGGTAGCGGGACACGCTGAGGAGCAGTGGAGGGACGCAGAGTCATGTAGTGAGTGCCAGGGACAGGAGGAGGATGCTCACGTGGGACACGACAACCAGTGCGAGCAGTACGAACAGGCGACGCAGGACAAGACTCAGGCTCACGACGCTCTGTAAGACCTCCCGTGGGACCAGTGTAAGGAGAGGGAGCAGGGAGAGGCGAGGCAGGCGGTAACTGTGACGGCGACTGGACAGGCGGAGGACACTCTACTGAGGGAGGAGGACAGGGAGGAGGAGCCTGACCAAGAACCTGCTGAAGAAGTGGTACGAAGTACGGTCGCGGCCGCGTAGCGTCTCCAGAACCAGCAGAGACACCAGCGGCAGGGTCCTCAGCACCAGCAGCAGCTCCACCGTCCGGGTCCTCAACACCAGCAGCAGCTCCACCGGCCGGGTCCTCAGCACCAGCAGCAGCACCACCGCTCGGGTCCTCAGCTCCAGCAGTAGCTCCAACGCCCGGGTCCGCAGCACCAGCAGCAGCGCTACCTCTCGGGTCCGCAGCACCAGCAGGAACTCCACCAGCCGGGTCCTCAGCTCCAGCAGCAGCTCCACCGCTCGGGTCCCCAGCTCCAGCAGTAGCTCCAACGTCCGAGTCCTCAGCACCAGCAGCAGCTCCACCGCCCGGGTCCTCAGCACCAGCAGCAGCTCCAGCGCCCGGGTCCTCAGCACAAGCAGCAGCGCCACCGCTCGGGTCCTCAGCACCCGGAGGACCACTCCGAAGACTGCAGCGGCGTGTGTACCACTCTCGGATCTGCTGAATGGGGGGGAGCTCCTGGGTAGGAGGGGAAGTACCGGGACGAGCTCCAGCAGCACCTCTCCGGAGGCGGCAGTACTCGAGGTACCTCTCCTGCAGCTGCTGGGAGGAGAGGGCTCCTCCAGGTGTAGCACGCTCAGTCTCAGCACCCCCAGTCTCCGCACCCCCAGGCTCAGCACCTCCAGGCTCCGCACCGCCAGGCTCCGCACCTCCAGGCTCAACACCCCCAGGCTCCGCACCCCCAGACTCAGCACCCCCAGGCTCAGCACCCCCAGACGCAGGACGAGAGTCAACAGCTACCTCGACAGGCTCACCCGGGTCTACCTGGGACACACCTGAGGGAGCGGCACCCTGAGGGGGGAGGGGGTCTGGTACCTCAGCACCTGGAGCGAGGAAGAGAGGCGGGGGGGGGAGCGGGGCAGTGCGGTAGGGGAAGAGGCGGTAGTAGGGGACGGACTCGTCAAAAGTGACGTCCTGGGAGGCCAGGACACGACGCGAGGTGGGGTGGTAGAACTGCCAACCAGGGGCGTCCGGGACAAAGCCAAGGAAGACGCAGGGGACAGCGCGACGGGAGAGCTTGTCCGCGGACGTGTCGCGGACAAAAGCTCGGGATCCCCAGACCCGAAAACGCGACGCATCGCCAGCCTCTCCCGTCCAACGCAGTGTCGGAGAAGTCTCGGGCAAGGAGACACTGGGCCAGAGGTTGAGCTGATGCGCAGCGTATCGGACCGCAAACGGCCACAGAAAATGGGGGGCAGCCGCATGACTCAAGGAGGTACGAGCGACCTCCATGACTAGACCAATGCGGCGCTCAGCAACCCCATTCTGCTGTGGAGAGGCCGGAAGCGTGAACGACTGCTCAATGCCCTCCTGCTGACAGAAGGCCTCCAGGAGGCCAGAGGAAAACTCCCCACCTCTGTCAGAGTGCAGACGCAGGACAGGAAAGTCGGAGCGGAAACGCCTGGTGAGCTGGAGACGAGATCTGCGGACCCTTGGCATCAAGACATCAGGTACGTCACCCTTGGCTCGCAAGGGGAAGACCGTGGTGTAGCGCGAGAAGTCGTCAACAACGAGCAGGAAGTACCGCTCCTGACCCTGTCCACGGACGCGGGCTGGGCCCCACACGTCCAAGTGGAGCGTCTGCAAGGGAGCAGTCGTCGGGGGAAAGGAGGAGGAGTGAGGAGCGGCGCGCTGCCGCCCCTCGACACAGGGAATACAGGGAGGAGCAGGCGAGTCGGGAAGGGGAGGGAGCACCCTGGGAAGACCAGCAACAAGGTCCCGTTTGTGCATGGCCCGAAGGCGCTGCACAGACGGGTGACCAAGGCGGTGGTGCCAAAGGACAGTCTCATGCGCCAGAGAGCGACACGAGCAGGGGGCAGACGCAGACGTAGACGCAGACGCAGCTACCTGAGGGGACTCAGTGGTCAGTGTGTACAGGTCCGACCCCGGCTCTCGAGTGAAAGTAGCCAGGTGGCGACCCGTCCGAGCACATGTGCAGTGTGTCACGCGCTCGTAGGCAGGGGTGAACTGGTGAACACCCCCGTCCTGGAGCGCACAACCCGCCACCAAGTTCGTAGAGAACGAGGGGAGGTAGAGACCTGAAAGCGTGCCGGACGGGACCGCAGGACAAGGAAGAACAGTGGAGGAGGTCGCAATGACTGGACCCCCAGAGGGGTCAGCAAGGGAGACAGCAACTGGCCGAGCGAGTGGCTCAAGGACAGTGCGGTCACAAAAGAAAGAGCGAGAGGCACCTGAGTCCAGTGTGAAGGTGTGTAGTGCTGCAGTCAACTCAGTACCAGGGGGCACGGACGCACTAGCACCTAGGGCAGCAGCCTCACCAGGACCTGTGGGAGCAGACGCACTAGCACCTAGAGCGGCAGCCGGACTGGCCTGAATGCCCGGGTCGGGCGGAACACGCAAGTACTGAGCACCCTCTCCACTAATAGACATGGCATACATGGCAGTGAGAATAGCATCAAAGTCTAGAGCCCAAATATCAACACCCCTCTTTTCCAGATCAGCCCAGCGCGGCAGCTCAGCGGCATCAGGAAACTGGGTGCGCCACGCGTCGTTAAGGCGCGCGAAGCAGCGGTGCGTGGGGTGCGGCCTCCCACACTGCTGGCCGCTGCGGTCACCTGTGCGAATGACGTACGTGCAGGTAAAGCCACGCTGCGCATACCACTCACGGGCGGCCTGAAGCGTCGGGGCGGGCTGCTGACTCGGGCCTCCGCCAGTGCCTCCACGACCACCACCGCCACCACCACCGCCTCGGCCACCTCCACCCCTGCCGCCGCCACGACCACCTCCACCTCCGCTGCCGCCTCCACCCCTGCCACCGCTCCCGCCGCTGCTGTCTCCTCCCCCACTGCCGCCACTAGCCTCCCCAGTCGCGCCTCCACTCCCACCGCCTCCACCCCCACCTCCTCCGCCACCACCCCCACCCCTGCCTCCCTTGCTCCTGCGGCGCCCGCTCGAAGCAGACGCGGTCCCGACCTTCTCAGCACCAAGGAGGTCGACAGCAGCAGCAGAGGCGACAGAGGGGAGAAGGGGGGAAGGGGAACACCCCTCGAAGAACGGGGTGCGGGGGTCGCCACGAGAGGTGCCTACAGCGACGATGCTCGCCTCAGCTGCAAGCAGTTCCTTCTCGAGGAGGGCAACAGTGAGCTCAGTGGGGGAGCGAGAGAGGAAGTGGTCCCTGACTGCGCGCAGAGAGTCAGGGAGGCGGGTGACGATGTGGTAGAGAGTGATCCAGAGCGGGGGGGATTTGCTAGTGAGAAACTCGGCAGGCATAGCAGCGCGAAAGCGGGCCTCACTAGTCTTAAGGTGGGTGATGAGGTCTGCGACAGTGTGAAAGGAGGCTAGGTCGGGGAACAGGTAGGGGAGAGTGAGGCGGCCTAGCGTAGCAGAAGCGGGTGAGGAGTAACGGGCAACTACAGCGGTGTAGAGGTCCTTAGCAGTCTTGCACTGGCCGAAGTGCTCGCGCTCGTCTAGCGGCAGGGAGTTGCGAATAGCAAAGCGAGCGTGCGCATCACGAGTCTGCCACTGAGAGCGTAGAGTGCTGTCAGCAGACGTGTCAGGGGCAGTAGCATGGCCTAGGGCGTGGTCGTACAACGAGATGTCTTCCTTGGCAGTGAGCTGTAGGAACAGGTGCAGGTCATCTAGCCAGGTTTCGAACTTCACCGGACGGCCCTCGGCATCGAAAGCTAGAACGGGAGGACTAGCCATAGTGACAGTAGTAGGAGTAGGAACTAGGCCGCTGGAAAGGTGTGCGTAGGGTCAACGGGGCCGGCGGGGCCGCTAGGTAAGGCGCGGGCGGGGTCGACTGTCCGTAGTGGCACACGAGCGGCAGTAGTAGGGAGCGTGGCAGCAGGAGCTGCAACGGCGCACTGGTGGCAGTTGCAGTGGCAGCAGTGTGCGCGGTAGGTAGAAGAAACAGTGGGAGCGAGCGCCTCGCGGGCGGCGGCTGCAGAAGCGCACGGGCGGCAGCGGCTGCGAGCGGTGCACGAGCGGCAGCGACGCACGGGCAGCAGCGGCGCATGGGCAGCGGCAGCGTAGGGGCAGCGGCGGCACACGGGCAGCGGCGGCGCACAGGCGGCAGCAGTGCACGTGCGGCGACGGCAGGAGGCGGCGGTGCGCAAGCAGCAGCGGAAGCAGCGCACGGGCGGCAGCTGCGTATGCGCACGTGCGGCAGTGGCAGCGGCGCACGGGCGGCTGCGGGCAGCGGGGCGTGCGCGAGCAGGCGACGGGCGGCTGCGGACGGGCGGCCTCTGCGACGGCGGGCTGCGGGCCTGCGGGGCGTGCGCGAGCAGGCGACGGGCGGCTGCAGCAGCGGGTGCGTCAGCGTGGCGCACAGGGCAGCGGCGGGCAGTGCGCGAGGCCACGAGGCGCACGGGCAGCAGCGCAAAGGCGCGCGGGCAGCGGGGAGGCAGCGCGACGGGCCGCGCGCGAAGAAAATAAAGCGCGCGCGGGCAGCTGGCGGGGCGCACGCGTGAAAACGGCCGCGCGCGAGCGGCTAGTACGGCGCGCGCGGTAAAAAAAAAGGAAAGCCACGCGCGGGCGGCTAGCGAGCTGCGTGCGCGTGGTAGGTAGGTAAGGAGCGCTCTAGGACGCGCAGGCGCACGATAGGTAGGTAGGTAGGTAGGTGGGCCCTAAGAACAGTCCTAGCGACGGACCTGCTCTGAAACCATGTCAGTGATAACGGACTGGAATGGTGAACTAGAAAGGATTGTGAGTACAAATATGAAACCCTAATGTTGTGACCCCCCTATAGGCTAACCCACTACAGCCTACACAAACACAACACATATAATGTTTGACACTACCATGATCAAGATGTACCGCTTACCCCCTCTGCTCAGCAGTAGCTCGCCAGCTAAGTCTAGTGACCACCTGAACCCTAGTCCTCTGATTGGCAATGACTGTAGGTCCTATTTTGCCTCCATCAAACTGGCCTTGCTCCTTTGACAGCCCTCATACCCTCTCACCTATTGTTTGGTCTGTCTCCCCATTCCCTGCCACCACCAGCCGGTCTTCAGCAGCTGCGTGGTGCGTTCATGCCCGAAATTCCCCAATTTCCTACGCACCTCCTCAATCACACCCTCTCTCTCATGTGGTGCAGGCACCAGCTTCCACCCGTCCACCGACTGCAGCTGCAGCTGTCCCTGGTACCATCAGTAGTGGTGTCCTCTCGCCCTTACCCTGTCTGACACTTGCTCATTGGCCTTATTCTCCCCTCTGATCCACCGCAGCACCACTGGATCCTCCCATATGTCTTGTGGTCCCCTCTGCTTCCCTGCTGCAGCCATCTCCCCTTGCTTGGCCAGCAACATGTAGTGTCTTCCCTGGCCTGTGCCGTATCTTGAAGTCATATTCCTGCAGTGTGACCACCCAGCGCGCGTTTCTCCCCGTCAGCCCCTGGTGCGTCATCAACCACTGCAACGGTTGATGGTCTGTGATTAAGGTGAATTCCCTGCCCTGCAGATACACACGAAAGTGCTTCACTGCCCATACGGCCGCCAGCCCTTCCCCGTGGTAAGAGCTGTACTTTGCTTCCGCCGGGTTGCAGCTCCTACTCGCATATGCCACTACTCTCTCCTCCCCGTCTAGTTCCTGGCAGAGGATTGCATCCATCCCTTGGCTGCTCCAATCGGTGTACAAGGCAAAGGGCTTGTCCGCCTGTGGCAGTTGCAGCACTGTCGCTGTCTGTACTACCTCCGTTAAGTCCCTCAACGCCCTTTCCTGCTCTGCCCCCCACTCCCACTTCTTTTCCTGCTTCAGCAGGGCGTTCAGTGCCATTGCCCGCTTGCTGAAATTGGGCACGAAGCGTCAGTAACAGCTGAGAAACCCCAGCACTGCCCGCAGTCCGCTCCTGTTCTTAGGCTGTTGCAGTCGGTCCAGCACTACTACTTTCGCCTTATGGATCCCCATCTGGCCTCCCCTCACCTCATACCCCAGTTATTGCACGGTCGCCTCCCCCCACCGGCACTTCTTTGGGTGGCAGGTCAGTCCTGCCGCTGCCAACGCCTCCAAGGTACGTTCCACATCTCGCACATGCTCCTGCTCTATTTTGCTGAAGATGACCACGTCATCTATGTAACACGCCGCACACTCCAGCCCCCGCAGCACACTATCCATCACCCGTTGAAATATAGCTGAAGCGTTACGCAGCCCGAATGGCATGAACAGCCACTCATACAGACCATCCGCCCATGAAACGCTGTCTTACGCACATCTTCCTTCTTGATCCTGATCTGATTGAAGGCCTGGCGGAGGTCTAGCGTGCTAAATATCTCCCCCTCTAGTTTGTCAAAAATCTCTTCTGCTGTTAGCATAGGGTACCTTTCTGGAACAGTCAGCTTGTTCAACGCTCGGTAGTCCCCACACAAGCGCCTGCTCAGCACCTCCCCCGTCAGATCCTTCCTTGCGGCTATCACTGTGGGTGTGGCGTACTCTGATTCCGACCTCTGGATCAGGCCTGCCTCTAGCAGCTCCTTGCACTTCTCCTTACAGACATTCTCATCTTCCGGGGCCATCCGACTCTTCCTCTGGAACAATGGCTCATCTATGGTCAGTTTCAATTCCATCTCTTTCACCTTACATTTCCCCAACTCCTGCAGTGTAAAGGCAAATGCATGCCTGAACTTGGCTAGCACTGCCTACAGGGCCTCCTTCGCTTCCCTTCCCATGGTGTCTCCTATCACCCATTCTGCCTCATCCTTCATGGGTATACTAGCCCATGCCCCCACATTCTTCATCTCTCGCACCTGCTCCTCCCCAACTGGTTCAGCTTCCATTATTAACTCCCTCCACATCCTTCGCACGAACCACCTCATTACCTGACCATCCATCGCCTGCCCGAGTGCTCGCCTCCTGTCTTGCTCTGTCACCCCGCTCGCCTTCGTTGCGTTTTCCTCATACCCATTGCCAGCTCCTACTCCAGCGCCGTCGATTCTTCCCACTGTTGCTTCTTGTGGTCATACACCATCCCCTCCCCTGGCTCCCTATCTTCCATCCTAAATCTCGCTGTCCTTTCGTAGGCCACTAGCGTAGGCCATGCTCTGCGCTCTGCCCCCACCTTGTTGCAGGGACATTGTGTCTTATATCTTCCTTTCTTCACTGGTGCTGCCGTCCTGCCTGGCTCCAAGATATCCCTCACCTTTCTGCTCCAGTCCCTCCTTATCCCGTCCAACTCTTCCTGCAGCTGCGCCTCTGACACAAGGTTCTACCAGTACCTTCTTACTCTGTGCGCACCTGCCCCCAGCCTCGCGGCATTGCATCTAACCCCCTTCCCCAGTTTCTGCTTTACCAGATCCCTCACTTTCCTCACAGGCTCTCTGCAATCTCCCTCCAAGTCCAGGTGCTCCAGCAAGTATATCAATTTCTCCTGCCTCTCCTTAATCCAATCCATGACGCGCAGTAAATCCAGCAGCATTGCTCCTAGGGGGTCCTCCATCCCCCTTCCCTTTCCGGCCCTTGACACCCCTTGGCACTCCCATCCCGCCACCAGCAGGTCCACCTATCCCCAATCTCTGACCACTTCTGGCGTGATCACCCTCACATCCTTCATTGTCCTCCCCATTGCTCTGTCTATCACCTCTTCAAGCAGCTCGGGATTCTCCTTCTGGAGCAATCGGGAGTGGTGTTCTGCCATCTTCATTGCCTTCTCGTTTTTCTCCACGTAGACCCACTCTTTCACCGCTATCCCTGCCTTCACTACTGTTGCCAGGCCTGCACCGATGCCTCTGAACAGTTCTACTAGCTGTATTGGTTCTTGCCATCCGCCTACCGCCACTGCCTTACCGATCAGTCCCGCTCTTCCCGCATCCTTTCTCCCTGCCTCGCCTACCACGTACGCCCTCTTGGTTTCCTGTCTCAAAAACTGCACTGGCAGCTCCCTCACCTCACTATTCTTTATCCAGTACTGCTTCCGGATTTGCACCCACCCCTTCCATGTGCAAATGGTCATGCCCACGCCCCATATCAGATCCATCCCCAGCAGCACATCGAAGTCTTCCAACTCCGATATACCGCATTGCACTTGGAGGCAAGTCTTCCCTTCCTGCTCCAGCAAGAGTGTCACTTCTATGGGTGTTCTCGTGCAGGGTAACCACTTAGGCTCGCCTCCTTCTGCCGTCATCTCCAACATCCCTTTCTTCACGCTTTGTCTTGGTCCTGTCAGTCCTAACTTCTGTGCCATCCACTTTCCCAGCATTACGCTCAGTGCTCCTGTGTCCAGTATCGTTGTTTTGGCTTTCTCTCCTCCCACCATCACTGCTCCTGGCTCCACCATTAACACCGTGGCCTGACTTGCCAGTCTGTCTTTTGGGTGGCGGCTAGGCTCATTTATTTTGTCCTGCTGCTCCTCTTTGTTGCTCGCTGGACGCCTCTTCTCCTTCACCACGTGTTCCTTCCGTCCATTCCTGCCCCCACTACGCAGGCCAATGTCGTCCCTACTGCGCAGCACAATGAACTGATACTCTGGATCTGGCTCGTCTATCACTTCCGCCTCGTTGTCGTCTTCCCTCGCATACAGCCCTGCTTCTTTCTCTGGCTTTCCGCCCAGTGCCTACAGTTGCGCCTGAAACCTGCCTAATTGACCTTTTATTTCCTTCGGTGCCCTTCGCAGTCCTCCCGCGCGCTGGTAACACTCTTTGCCTCTATGCCCCCACTCAATTCGCAGGTCGGTGCATCTGGGCAATCCTTCCGTCGGTGTCCCGTCTTCCCGCAGGTGTCGCAGTTCCTGCAATTCCTCATCAGGTGTCCCGGCTGCTTGCACCGGTGGCAGGTGCATGTCTCAGCTCCTCTTTCCGGTCGTCCTTCCTCCCTTCCCCCCATCTCAGGCTCCATCGCTGCTGCCCAAGCGGGATTCTTCCTCTCTATCGCCCTTGGCAGGTACACCTTGTACTTCCTCTGCGCCAGCTCTACCCTTTCCGCTAGCTTGAACACTTCTTCCGGTGATGCATCCGCCCCTAGCTTATACACTCTCATTCTCAGCCCTCCTGCTAGTCCCTTGTCTAACCCATTCAAAAACTTACTAATGATCATGCTACTATCCGTGCACACCACGTCTTCCACCATTCATCAGTCGCCCGAAGTATGTCAGCAGCGACTCCTCATCCCGGTGCTTAAACTCTTGGAATTCCCGGATGCGCAATGCTGTATGCCCAGGGAACTGCTTCCTTAGGCGCTCCAGGAACAGTACTGTCGGGTCCTCACCATCCTCATTTGCCCTTCTCAGCCACTCACCCATCTTCATGCGGTACAGGGTTTTTGCCTCTCCTCCCAGGATGTTCGGCAAGCTTAAGAAGTCAATAGGGCCGATCACATCTGTACTTGACGGCGCTTATCTGCATAAATATTTATTGAGGTTCGGGCCTGTGCCTTCATTCCCCGTGAAGCGCACGGGCACTTCCACTCGTGGCTGCGCCGTTGCACCCCACCTCCCCATATCCCAGTCTTCAGAGCCCCCTCGATCTGACATAGCATCTCTTCTCAGCTTCCCTTTGTCTCCTCTGCTCCCCGCGCTGGTCCCATACAGCACTCTTTCTAACCCTTCACGCGTCGCTCTAGTTGCACTCGATCCCTCGTTGCGGTGGCCTTCTGGTTCCGATTGGGCTCGGGCTCCTCCTGCGTTCATCTCCGCGATCCTCCCTACGTCTTTCTTGATCTCCCCAACTTCTCTCTTTCCTCGCAGGTGACCGCTCCCGTGGATGCTGCTCTCTCTTTCCTTGCTGCCAACCTCCTTCTTTTGCCCTTGAACCGTATGGCGACCACCCACCCTTACCCGTATGACGTTCTCCCACGTATTGCCTCTCCCACACGGGCTGGCGTCGCTGGTGCCACCCCACATTATCCGGCTTCTCTTCTCGATTCTCCCTTTCTGACCGCCAACCGTCGCCCATCGCCATGCGTCATCTGCGGTCATGCCCTGCCCTTGGCTCAGGTGAGCGAAAGGCGCCGACTGGGCCCCCTTGCCCTCTCTTGCTTTCCTGGCGCACCCCCGATCGGCGCTCAGCTCCTCTGCCGCTGTCTCCATATACTTCTCCACGCTGTTCTGCAGGTAAGTGTTCCCCATCCGCATAGTCTTCTCTATCTTCCCGCGCCTTCCCGCATCGTATACGCTCTTCTTCATCCTTCTCATCGACCTCTTGCCGTCTTATTTCCCGCACAGCTGTGGACTTCTCTCCATCGATGACGCCGCGCCTTTTGCCGCCCCACGCAGTGAAGGATCCGTTATCCTCGGTGACTCCGCGCCTTCCGCCGCACCATGCAGTGGGGGATCCGTCATCGTCAGCAACGCCACGCCTTCCGCTGCCCCACGCAGTGGGGGATCCGTCATCGTCGGCGACGCCGCGCCTTCCGCCGCCTCGCGCAGTGGGGGATCCGTCATCGTCGGCGACGCCGTGCCTTCCGCCACCCCGCGCAGTGGGGGATCCATCATCATCGGCGACGCCGCACCTTCCGCTGCCCCGCGCGGTGGGGGATCCGTCCTCATCGGCGACGCCACACCTTCCGCCGCCCCTCGCAGCGGGGGATCCATCATCGTCGACGACGCCGCGCCTTCCGCCGCCCCACGCAGACGGGGATCCGTCATCGTCGGCGACGCCGCGCCTTTTGTCGCCCCGCGCAGAGGGGGATCCATCGTCGTCGGCGACACAGTGCCTTCCGCTGCCCCGCGCAGTAGAGGATCCGTCCTCATCAGTGACGCCGCGCCTTCCGCCACCCCGCGCAGTGGGGGATCCATCACCATTGCTGACGCCGCATGTTCCGGGGCCTTGAGCAGGCGCGGGCTCTTCCCCTTCTTCCTCGTCACACGGCTCACTCGCTGAATCCATATCCACGTCGTCATCGCGACACCTTTCCTCCACTTTGCGCTGGCCGTCTGCCAGACTCCACATATTGCTGGTAGCGGGTCGCCTCCAAGGCTCCGATCTGACGCGCAGATCCTCCCCGCTTCCTTCTCCACGCATGCCAGTTGGCGTCACCAGATCCGCGTGATACGCTGCCCTTCGTGACGATCGCGTCGACGACCTTCCTCGCTCCCTTGAGCGCCTCCCACATGACGGAGAGCGTTCCCGCCGCGAGTACAGCGCTGCGCGCGCAGCTCATGGAGATGCATATCGCCGGTATTCTTCTCTCGACTTGGGAGAGTCCCGAGCTCCCACAGGATGGCTACCTGGAGTGGCTTAGTCACCTAGCTGCGATAGCTTGAGTACGGTAACAGAAATCCGCTATGATAGGTAAACAAGTCGAGAGAACAGGAGAGCATTGCTAGGCTAGGCTACTCGTGCCTGGCTACCCAGTCGTGCAATTTTCTGCGTGATGGATTGAGCCCGAGCCGCCTGGGCCTTGGATTGGCCCTCGCCAGATTTCCTGTCTCCCAATGTCCCTGGAATTGCACCCATAGCACCCTGCTACCCCCAATGTTACCAACCCTTCACTTCTCCCAATACCCACCTACCTCCCTTATAGACTGAATAATAGTCGCTACAACACTTCTACACCTCAATGAGCATAGTTCCTGAATATGCAGTAATGCACTTACCATTAGATTCGGTGACATAGCTATCGGGACATGGTACGTGTAGCAGAACGATACAACGCGTTGACGCGCGGTCAACCCGAAACACGACGCCACGTGACGAACAGATCATCTGGTAACCAATAGCCCCTAGTTCCGCTCTCGCTCTAACGGACATTTAGTTGCGAAATGACCCGCGCGTCATTTCGGTAGTAGCTAGATCTAGTCTAGTTAGGTAAGGAGGACATTGCGAGCTTCGTTGACGCTCTATGCATAGCGCTAATACCCCTGCATCATGAAGAACCTTAGTGAGGAGAAACAGAAGTAGATCATGCAGCTTATTGCCGAGGGGCTTAGTTACCACCAAATCGCTAAAGAGTTGAGCGTTTCGAAAACCGCTGTCCATGACGAGCTCCTCCGCCACCTTGGTCCGAAAACGTACGAGGAATTAGTGCCTTCCTTGGCAAAACCAGGTCGACCGCGCAAGCTACCAGAGCAAATCGCACTGATTGTCGTTAGATCGATAGTTTCTGGTGAATCGAAATCCGCCGAGGCTGCAGTAGGAATGCTAGCTTCGACGCACAGAATTAGCATCACTGGCACCACCATTCGAAATACTCTCAAGCAGCACAGCGTTAAAGCGATAG
Source organism: Closterium sp. Yama58-4 (assembly GCA_947470075.1). Lineage (NCBI taxonomy): Eukaryota > Viridiplantae > Streptophyta > Zygnematophyceae > Desmidiales > Closteriaceae > Closterium > Closterium sp. Yama58-4. Next base: position 398,276 of record CANIUD010000044.1, read on the forward strand.
AGAAACCGTTTAAGCCACGTTTATATGAGAAAACAGTAAAGGACCGCCGGCAGTGGGCCAAGGATCATCAGAGCTGGACTGTTGACGACTAGAAACGGGTGATTTGGAGTGATGAAACGAAGATATATCGGTTTAGTAGCGATGGGCGTAGTTGGGCCTGGATTCGCGGGGACTGTCACATGGAGCCGCACCATGTGAAACAGACCGTCAAACATGGTGGCGGCTCCATCATGATTTGGGGGTGCATGACATACCAGGGAGCAGGTTTTTTGTGTAAGGTAGAGGGGAGGATGAACGGGGAGTTATACCGTTCAATCCTTCAGGACGAACTGCAGCAGACTATCGAGCATTACGAGTTGGATCCTGAGGCAGTAGTTTTCCAGCATGATAACGACCCCAAGCATACGTGCAAAATGGTGAAAACTTACCTAGCCGAGTAGCCATACTCGGTTCTACCATCACCAGCATCTAGTCCGGACCTCAACCTCATAGAACATCTATGGGTTTACTTGAAGAAGCAGCTGCTTGCTTACCCCCGCCCCCCTGCAGGCATTCTCGAGCTATGGGACAAAGTTCAAGCGGAATGGGAGAAAATCCCTGTGACCCAGTGCAATGAGCTGATTGACAGCATGCCTAGGCGTGTGCAGGCTGTGCTCAAGGCCAAGGGTCGCTGGACCAAGTACTAGATTCTGATTGGTATGACTGTGAAACTGTATTTGTAAAAAATTGTCCATATGGTAGTATGTGCTTATTTCAGTATCCGCTGATTGTTCAACTGTGTTAAAGACCATGAACCCACATCAGACAAAGTATAACCTGCCACGCTATAACCTTATGGCACCCTTTTATTAAGGCTTAATCCTTATAGCGCCAAATGCACATTCTTGTTTTAAAACATGAGCATGTGGACATTTTTTTCGTTCAGTGTAATTTTCTCTCCTTGCAGCACCGTCTTAAGGCTCCCCATTACTAACAGGTGATGCCTACATAGCTGTAAAGGCTTAGAGGAAAATTCTAGGCCCAAGAGAAGTTTTACAAGCCACGGAAAAATCCTCCTAATGCTCAAGTGAAGTTGGAAGTTAAGAGTGCTGAGTTAGGTATAGGAAATAGGGATGGTAATTTCTTTGATGTACCTTATAATCTTATGAATGAGACCATCTTAAGCTACTCAGAGCAGCAAAAACCACTACTTCTTGAGGTGTTATGCAAAGTACGATGCATCCAGGCACTTGTGGACAGTGGTGCGTCCCACTCGGTGTGCGACCGTGGGAAGTTGGAGAAAACTGGAGAACCTTTAGAGGAGGCCCGGTTCACGACAACGATGGTGGACGGTACAAAACTTCCCATCCACGGCGAAGAATCACTGCAGCTGCGCATAGGTGTGTTGAGATGGAAGCCAACGTTGGTGATCACGAACATCAAAGGGTTAGATTTCATCTTGGGGCGAGATTTCTTGAAGCGGTTCAACCCCGAGATCGACTGGGTTAACAGGAAAGCAACCCTGAGATCGACTGGGTTAACAGGAAAGCATCCATCTACAACAATGGAAAACGTGTGGAGCTGTGAAGCTGGACGGATACAGGGGACGTTCCTGAAACGACACTGGCACGGTTCGAACAGACGGTAAACGAGAGTTAACATAGGTTACTTAGCACTAGTTATGGCAGCAGTAGTAAAGGAGGTGATGGAGCAGTACAAAGATATCATGCCAGACGACCTACCTGCAGGAGTACCTCTACCACAAGCCCACGAGCATGACATCGTAGAGGGACCAGGTGCAAAAGCCCGCCTCCTGTCGACCATACCGACTGAGTCTGACAGACATGAAGAAACAGATAGAGTATCTACTGGATACGCAACTGATCCGTCCATCCACCTCTCCCTACGGTGCACCAATTCTCTTCACTCCAAAACCGGACAATAGTTTATGGATGTGCATTGATTACCACGCACCCAACAAATAGAGAGTAAACAACAAATATCCCATACTGCGAATAGATGATCTTCTAGATCAACTGCGTGTGCAATAGTCTTTTCGAAGCTGGACCTACGGTCGGGTTACTGGCAGATCAAGATGGCAGACAACTCGATCCACAAGACGGCGTTCCATACCAGATGTGGCTCCTACAAATACTTAGTGATGCCGTTAGGACTTTGCAACGCACCAGCAATGTTCCAGGCGGAGATGAATCACATCCTACGACCTCTGTTATACAAATGCGTCCTAGTATATCTGGACAACATTCTCATCTACTCGAAAAACATGGAGCACGTGGAGCATCTGCGGAAAGTCTTCGAGATCCTGCGGGAGAATACGTTCTATGTGAAGTTGTCGAAGAGCGACTTCGCTCCGAAGAAGGTGCAGTTTCTCGGGCACATGGTGAGTGCCGAGGGCGTACACTCGTACTGTCAAGAGAGTAAGCATAAGCAGGAGCCATAGCTAGGAGAACCCTAGCTAGGCAAGAGAAAGTTTAGGCAAAGAGGGGGTTCACTAGCAGCAATGAGGATACATATAGCAAACCCTAGATGGGTTGTACTCGCTATAGAGCACCCCACTACAGGCTAGAGAATAACATTCTGACACACCCCCATAGCCAAAGTGGGGTGTAATCAGTACAATGAGCAAGCAGGTAGAAAGCAGGTTCACAAGTGCAAGCAAAGCTAGAGGCATTCACAAAGGGCAAGTGAGGAGGAGGAGGAACTGTGGAAGGAGAGAAGATGAGAGGCGACGGCTGAAGCTGCAGACACACGGGCAACAGGAGTCAAACTGGCACAGTGGCTACCGGAACAGCGCCCCGGACTACAGGAGTAACTGGCTCCGCGGCTAAGAAGAGCGGCAGACGAGCAACGGACCCACGGGCGACTGGCGCAGCTGGCTACGACTGGGCTACCGGAACAGCGCCCCGGACTACAGGTGCTGCTGACGACAAGACGGCAGCCTCCGCTCAACCTCCCCCGACCGTCCCACGCCCCTCTCACACACCCCCTGCTGACACCCTAGCTCCACTTCCACGGCACCCCCCTTAAACCCTAAACCTCGGCTCCCACACATCCACCCCCCTCAGCGGCAGCTGCAGCAGTGGGAGACGGAGGAGGAGGAGGAGCAGGGGACGGCGCACACACACGGCACCCCCAGAGCTGCCACCCCCACACTCCGCACCCCAAAACCCTAAAAACGGGCGGAACGGGGGAAGGAGCGCGGGGGACGGCGAGGGGGACGGCGCTCGGCCCCCAGAACGCGACCACGGGGCAGAGAGGGGCCGCGCGCGGCTCCCCAGGGCGGCGCGACGGGAAATCGGGGCCGCGGGGGGGTCGCGCGCGGCTCCCCAGGGCGGCACGACGGGAAATCGGGGCCGCGGGGGGTCGCGCGCGGCTCCCCAGGGCGGCACGACGGGAAATCGGGGCCGCGGGGGGTCGCGCGCGGCTCCCCAGGGCGGCACGACGGGAAATCGGGGCCGCGGGGGGTCGCGCGCGGCTCCCCAGGGCGGCACGACGGGAAAACGGGGCCGCGGGGGGTCGCGTGCGGCTCCCCAGGGCGACGGGATCGCGGGGCCGCGGGCGACGGGACCGGAGGGCCGCGGGCGACGGGATCGGGGGGCCGCGGGCGTCCCCCACGGTAGGAAACCGCCGTGCGCCTCGGTGCGCACGGCGGGGAGAAAACCGCCGCACGCCCCGAGCGCGCGGCGGGATGAAAATGTGAAGGTCGCGCGCCACGGGGCGCGCGACACTGAGTAGGGCAGCGGAAGCAGCAGTGGGGCCCACAGGCCAGGAGCGTGAACGCTCTGTTACCATGTCAAAAGAGTAAGCATAAGCAGGAGCCATAGCTAGGAGAACCCTAGCTAGGCAAGAGAAAGTTTAGGCAAAGAGGGGGTTCACTAGCAGCAATGAGGATACATATAGCAAACCCTAGATGGGTTGTACTCGCTATAGAGCACCCCACTACAGGCTAGAGAATAACATTCTGACACGTACACGTAGACCCGCAAAAGATCGAAGCAGTCAAGTCGTGGAAAGTTCCTGAGAACGTGAAGGAGTTGCAGCAGTTCCTAGGCTTTGCCAACTACTACAACAGGTTCGTGCCACAGTACGCTAAGATAGCAGCGCCACTAACGAACTTACTGAAAAAGAATAAGCCCTATAGAGGGTATACTCCTCAACAGCAAGCCATGGAGCAGCTACAGACAGCACTGACTACAGCACCAGCAACATTCCGCTTGTGCTTACCTACCACGTGGAACCTTCACAATGCTTTCCATGTTCAGCTACTAAAGCCCTACAAGGACCCCAACCAACAATTCCAGGGATGGCAGTTACCACCACCATCGCCTGTTCTTGTACAGGATGAACCAGAGTACGAGGTGGAATGCGTTCTCACTCATCGGCGCCACGGCGGCAAGACCCTCGAGTTCCTAATACGCTGGAAGGGATACGACCCACCGGCGGCAAGACCCTCGGGTTACAAAAGCTGATATGACCACAGCATAGAGTTAGAACCAGGGGCACAACAAATTGTGCAGTGACAATCCCGACTAACATAGCTCGAGCTAGATAAACTGAGGAAACAATTGGATTCCCTACTGGAGAAAAAAATCATATGGTCAAGTTCGTCGCCATTCACTTCACTGATACTATTAACACCGAAAAAAGACGAAGGATTTTGTATTTGGATAGAATACTTCATAACAAACAAGGTCACTGTCAAGTCGCAATTCTCCATCCTTTGCGCCTACCAGCTGATAGATCAACTGCAAACAGCTAGGGTTTTTTTTTTTTATCGAAAATTGACTTATACGACGGTTACCACCAGATTTGAGTCGAACCGACGCACTGCGCCAAGAGAGCTTTCTGGTCTAGATACGGGACATTCGAGTACATAGTGTTGCCATTTGGGCTGGCCAATGTGCCCGCGACTTTTCAAATGATGGTGGACGAGATGTTTAGGCCGCTTAGATAAGTGCGTCATCGTTTACCTCAACGACATTTTGGTTTACAGTAGGCACAAGCAGCAGCACTTAGCGGACATGGAAGTAGTATTTGTAATTTTAGACTAGCATCGCCCACTGACAAAGTGTTCTAAGGGCGAGTTTATCCAAGACAGGTTAGAGTTTTTGGGGCATGTCATTTCGGAGGCTAGAGTAGAGATCGACCCGAAAAGGTTAAACACCTTTAAAGCATGGCACCCACCAACGAACATGACAGAGCTGTAAATTTTTTTAGGTTTTGTTAAAAACTTGCATCGGTTCGTCCCTAACATGGCCTGGTTAATGGCCCTCCGTACAGACTTACTGAGGAAGGGGGTCGCTTTTATGTGGGGGGAGAAAGAGCATGCTGCCTTCTCTGCCCTGAAAACTGTTCTCTGTTCACCGTCCATGCTACGCATCGCCGACCCACACCGCCCATTTAAAGTGGTTACCGACGCCAGCGACATCATCATTGGAGCTCTCCTACTACTGGATTTCGGCAACGGCTTACAGCCCATCCCATACGAGTCACCAAAACTACACTCGCACGAGAAGAATTACCCCATACACGATCGCGAATCCTTGTGATCGTGCACGCGTTCAAAGTGTGGCGCTGCTACCTGACCGGCGCAGACGTGACAGTATGGACAAACCGCAGATCATTACAGTGCCTTCGCGCGCAACCCCACCTTAACCCACGACATATCTGCTGGCTCAAATTTTTTGATTCAAACTTCCACTACACGGTCACCTATAAAAGAGGCGCTTCAAATATCGCCGATGCACTGACCCACCCGAGTGCCCAGATACACGCGATACTACTCGCCCAGACCAGCCCACTGCTCACAGAACTATTTACCCACGGCTGTAAAAAAGATCCATTCTTCACCGGATGAGATTCGCAGCAATTTGCAGCAGCACGAGGGGTGTATTATGTAAAAAGTGGCACCAATCGCATCTGGGTACCGAGCTACACCCTACTATTGGAACTGCCATTACAGCATGACGGATTTTCCTGAGTAAAATTTTTGAGGTCGATAAAACACGGCAGCTGCAGCGTTACTATTATTGGCCCGAGATGCTGACTAATGCACAACATCACGTGGCATCATATCCTACCTGCCAGATCATGAAGTCGTCACGACAATGACTGGCAGGACAGGTACAACCGATACCACCACCAGAGCGTGCTTGGCAGCAAATTATGATAGACTTCGTCATGGGGTTACCAGTTGGGACGAGTGGGAATGATGCAATCCTGGTCGTCGTTGATCTGCTGTAAAAAATGGCCCATTTTGCAGCCTCCAAAAAGTCAATCTCAGCCAAAGAGATTGCACAAATTTTCAACGCCACCGTCATTCGTCTACACGGGATACCTGCGACGATCATCAGTGACCGCGACACGAAATTTATCAACAACTTCTGAAGAAACCTGTGGTAGCGGCTCGGCACATGACTACTGTTTAGTTCATCGTACCGCCCCAAAACTGACGGTCAAACGGAACGGACCAATCAGACCATGGAGCAGTTAATCCAAGCCACATGTGATGCCTTGGCAACTTGGGAACAGTAGCTACCACTCATCAAATTCGCATACAACAACTCCATATAAGCCACGATGCAGCAGTCACCGTTCTACCTCAACTACGAACAAAATCACACCGTACCCATGAAATCAAATCCTGACAACCCGGTCCCACGCGCACAACAATTCGTCAAAGTTTTACAAGCCGCTCGAACCTGAGCAGCAGGCGCTAAAAAAAAAACTAACATCATCGCTAAGCGCAACATCGATCGCCACCGCTGCCCCGTAACTTACCAACCCGACGACCTCATATTACTCTACACTCAGAATTTCCGCCGGCCCGTCACTCTGAAACTACGCCCATGATATTGCAGGCCATTTTGCATCAGCCACATGATCACACCCATCACCGCCCACCTCCTGCTGCCCGCTGACTGGTATGTCAATCCCTCCTACCACGTCAGCCTCCTCTGCCCCTACGTCCCATTTATGAGCCAACCGCCTCGAAGCCACCCGTCAAGCATGACACACCCGCCCACAGAGTCGATCATCTGCATCAAGGAAATCTTGATCCACCGAGTTCGCGGCCCACGTGGAGCCCGTTGCATTGAGTTCCTGATACCCTGGAAAGACCGCACCCACTGGGTACCCCTGGATAAAATCGAGAACCACGCCGTCGTTGGCAAGCACCTGCGTAGCAAAAATTTCCGAGATGTACATGCACTCTCGTAAGGGGGCCTCCTTGGGGAGGGGGTAGTCTAGGGAAAACTCCTTTTCTTACTCCGCGCCCCTGCTTACTGCGCATAAAACTATTCCTGCCAACAGTACCCAACAGTAAACCGTTACCACTCGCGACACTCGCCTCGACCACTGTTCCTATCACTTTTCACATCGCGACCCAATCTTACGACTCGGCTAGTAACTTGCGCTCCGGTCCTCCAAGAGCTGCCAACCTCGGGGCCAGGCCCGGTGCGCACCCCACATTTCGTTCGTTACCATTACCACGTTAGTTTGCTATATAACATTCGCTCATTCCTTCACTCGCACTGTTTTTGCTTCGATAGTGCAATCTTCGTTCGCTCATTGAAGTGCACTGGTAACATGGTGAAAAGATTTAGCCAATGTAACGAATAACAATCCCTTGCTGTACTCGCACTTTAGCGGGTCTAGTTCCGAGGGCCATACATCAACTGGTTGGGCCTAAAATCTCTTCCCAAACCATTCTCGCCACCAAACCTCTTGCCACCCTTCCAAACCTCATATGCTTGTCATCCCTACCTAGCTAGAATCTCCCTTACAAAACCCCATCACTTCCATTGCATTGTCAGTCTGTTCAACCACTGTATCGTTATTCGATCATTTCGCACACTCTATTGGCTAATTCAAAACACTGGGTATCAGGGCTACTTTCCTAACATACCCCGCGCTTTAGAGTGTATGAACTTGGGGGAAGGAAGGATGTCATGGGGTTTAGGCAGGCCAAAAATATAAAAGTACGATACCCTTTTGGCCCTAACTGGCCGCTGCTTTTTAGAAGCTACCCTTTCCCAAACAGTGTAGTAGGTTTTTTAGCATAGGACAAAAAGTTCAAAATTTTATTTATTCTTTGAAAAATAGTGTACGTATATTTTTCCCTGACTATATAGGATAGGCTTCTAGTTAATTGATACCGGATCTTCCTTACTGAGGATCTAGCCACTGATAACGTGGAGAGAATTTGTCACGTGGTCCCACCGCTAGTTTTGTCGCTAACGACCACACGTGGAAAACTGAAAAATTATGTCGGCGTGCCGCAATTTCATCCCATTCGTGGTTTGGGAAAGATTCTAGCCAACTCACCCCAGAAACTAGCAAGAATTCCCAATGCTCTCTGCCAACTGTGCCAGGTTGTATGCCAACAGAGGAATGGGGCCCCGGTGCGTGAATCTTGTTGTCCCACCCATCACTTGGCAGACGCTGTTGCGCATTCTCAGCCATGCATCAACCGCGCTTTGCGGCCTTCTAACCGTTTGGGGATGTTAGGAGTTCGTGATTTCCAAAGGGGCCTTGCTTGGTCTTCCTCCTGTTCCCGTGCGCAAGGGTCGCTCCGTGACGGGTCACTCAATCATGCCTACCAAGCATGAGCTAGATCTGCCTGGTGGCACCAGAAACATGCTCTTTGTTTTGGCACCGTCAACTCTTAGCAGCACGCTCGTGAAACGACAGCGGGTCGAGGCGACATACAAGCAGCAGAGGCTATGGGGCGCCCCTCTACCTCAAAAGGAGGAATCGTTGCAACGCACTGCTGCTCCTGCCGTGCAGAAGCCTCCTACTGAAATAGTTGAAGCTGAGTACAAAGTGATTAAGCATAAGTACGACATGCAGTGGGCTAGAAAATTCAAATGGTTGCGACTTCATCGCATGACCATTGTTAGGCCATCTCTGAAATGTTGCATCTGCATGAAACATGGAGTTCCACCCTCTCACATGAACTACAGTGTGAGGGTGAGGGCAATCGAGACTTGCATATTGGGAGCATCTGCGCTCACTCCTCTACCCAAGCGCACAAGCAGGCACTAAAGAACAAGGCGAATGCAGCAGCGGCCAACACAAAGCAGGCCTTGCTCATGCGGTGGCAGACGACGGATGCGTCCACATGCCACATCATTCGATGTGTGCACATCACCCTGTTTGTGTGAGGATCTGGTTTAGGAAAGATTGGACTATTGAATAATGCACCTGGGTACAAGGCGAGGCTATATATAGGCTCGACACAAGGCAGTAACCCTGGTGTTAATAGAAGGTTCCGCGGGTCACGAAGCGTCCCGAACGGGTCCTTCCCGAATTCGGTAGAAGGCAATTCGGTGGCAACCGAAAAGCCTAGAATTCGGTGCACTCAACCTAGTTCGGTGCCTATAACTATAATAAATATAGTAAAAGCAACGAACCTAGGAAATCTAGCAAAAGCAAGCAAAACAAAATAAAGCTAAGCTAGATAATGCATAAAAAGTGAAATCAAGCTAGTGAATCATAGCAAAGCCGTCGTACTCTCACAAGTCCCCCCCTCAAAGCTGGGTGGCGTGAGATACATCCTGCTTGACAAGATAATCCTTCAGAGCACGGCTTGCGTTGCCCAGATCAGCTTCTGCAACCCAACTATCCTCCGATGGGTCATATCCTTCCAGCGTATCAGGAACTCGAGCGTATTGCCGCGTCTGCGTCGATGAGCGAGAACTCGTTGTACCTCGTACTCTGGTTCATCATGTACGAGAACAGGTGGTGGTGGCAGTAGCTGTCATCCCGTGAACTGCTGGTTGGGGTCCTTGTAGGGTTTCAGTAGCTGAACATGGAAAGCATTGTGAAGCTTCCACGTAGTAGGTAAGCGCAAGCGGAATGTAACTGGTGTCACCATCGCCTCAACGCGAAAGGGACCACAGAAGCGAGGCCGGAGCTTGGATGGAAGATGGGACAGGTCCAAGTTGCGTTGTGTCGAGAAGCACCTGATTTCCGACTGCTACTGAGTGATCTCGTCGTTGGCGATCGGCATACTGCTTCTGGGAGTTCTGCATCGTGGTGAGACGTCGCTGAGTCTTCTCCCATAGCTGCTGCATGGTGGTGACGAAGTCGTGTGCGGCTTGGACGTGTGCCGGTGTAGTTGGCTGCTGTGGTGTAAGTGGTTCTCGTCCATAGCACAGGAAGAAAGGAGATTTCCCTGTGGCCGCATGCGACGCGTTGTTGTAAGCGAACTCAAGTGTTGGTGAATGTAGATCCCAGTTGCTGATGTCGTCTTTGCAAGCTGTACGCAGTAACTGTTCAACCACCTGATTGAGTCGCTCAGTCTGTCCGTCAGTCTGGGGGTGGTACGCTGAAGACATCGCAAGCTTTGTTCAAAACAATCCCATGAGTTCCCTCCAGAACTTACTAGAAAATTTTAGGTCTCTATCTGAGATGATTGTAGCCGGGATGCCGTGGATGGCGATGATGCGGTCCAAGAAGAGGCGTGCAATTGCTTTAGCAGTAACAGTGGCGTTGGTCGGGATAAAGTGTCCAATCTTAGAGATCTTGTCGATCACTACGAGTATAGCGTCTTGCCCTCGTGAGGTCGAAGGAAGCCCAGTGATGAAGTCTAGGCTGACAACTTGCCATGGCTGCTCCGGTACGGGTAGAGGCTGAAGTAACCCTGCTTTTTTCTGCTTGCTACTCTTCATTCGCTGGCACGTGTCGCATGAGGTGACAAACTGCTGCACGTCTGCTGCCATCCGGGGCCAGTAGTAATACTTCGGTACCAAGATCTTTCCCGATCCCTTTCTTACAGCTAGGTCATTTTCCCATTGTAACAGCTTCTGTTTCTCTGCTGTAGCGATCTCTGCGTCCACGGAGTACCCATGTTGGAATAGACCCTTGAGCAGAGGGTGAATCCCGTCGACTTGGATGCCTGCTACATGTCCGGGGCGGCTCAACGCGTCAGCTTTGTTGTGTAGCCCGGGCTTGTAGACTATATCGTAGTGGAAGTGGGTCTCCAAGAAATCCACCGACCACACCTGTCGTCGTGAAAGTGTCGGCTGCGACTTCAGGTATTTGAGGCTGCAGTGGTCAGTGTAAACTGTAGTCTTGGCTCCCTCTAGGTAACACCTCCACGCCTTCAAGGCAGTGACTATCGCTAAGGCTTCCTTGTCATGGATAGGGTAGTTCAGTTCTGCTCCGTGTAGCTTCTTACTGAGGTAGGCGATGGGCTGCAAACCGCGTCCGTGATCCTGCATCAGTACTGCTCCGACTGCCTGGTCACTAGCGTCCGCTTCAACTACGTAGTCCTTGTCTGGATCCGGTAGGATGAGTACTGGCGCTGTAGTCAGTGCTGTCTGTAGCTGCTCCATGGCTTGCTGTTGAGGAGTATCCCATTTATAGGGCGTATCCTTTTTCAGTAGGTCGGTCAGTGGCGCTGCTATCGTGGCGTACTGCGGCACGAACCTGTTGTAGTAGTTGGCGAAGCCTAGGAACTACTGCAACTCCTTCACGTTCTCTGGAACTTTCCACTTCTTGACGGCTTCGACCTTCCACGGGTCCACATGTACGCCCTCGGCACTCACCATGTGTCCGAGAAATTGAACCTTATTCAGGGCGAAGTTGCTCTTCGACAACTTCACGTAGAACTTATTCTCCCGCAGGATCTCGAAGACTTTCCGCAGATGCTCCACGTGCTCCTTCATGGTCTTAGAGTAGATCAGTATGTCGTCCAGGTACACCACCACGCATTCGTCCAGCAGGGGCCGTAGGATGTGGTTCATCTCCGCCTGGAACGTCGCTGGTGCATTGCAGAGTCCGAACGGCATCACTAAGTATTCGTAGGAGCCATATCTGGTACGGAACGCCGTTTTGTGGATCGAGTTGTCTGCCATCTTGATCTGCCAGTAACCCGACCGTAGGTCCAGCTTCGAAAACACCGTCGCACCACGCAGTTGGTCTAGAAGATCGTCTATGCGCGGTATGGGGTATTTGTTCTTGACTGCCTGTTTATTCAACGCCCGGTAGTCGATGCACATCCGTAAACTACCGTCTCGCTCGGGAGTAAAGAGAACCGGTGCACCGTAGGGAGAGGTGGATGGGCGGATCAGTTTTCTGTCCAGTAGATACTCAATCTGTTTTTTCATGTCTGTCAGCTCGGTCGGACTCAGTCGGTATGGTGCACGTGAGATGGGTTTCGCACCTGGTTCCTCCACAATCTCGTGCTCGTGGGTTCGCGCTGGAGGCACTCCTGCAGGCAGGTCATCCGACATGATGTCTTTGTACTGCTCCAACACCTCTTTTACTACTGCAGGTAGCTCCGAGTTCGGCTTTTCCTCCTCTGCTGCTGCCATAACCAGTGCTAAGTAACCCGTGTTACTCTCGTTCACCGTCCGTTCGAACCGCGCCACTGCCATTTCAGGAACATCCACTGTATCCCGTCCAGCTTCGCAGCTCCACACGTTTCCCATTGTTGTAGATACACACCTTCCGAGTATTAGTGGTTGTTGCCGCTCCGAGTAGCTGTAGATGGTGTTGATTACAGTATCATAAGGTAGATCAAATGTATAATCCCTTGGTCCTGCGCTCGAACCCGCCGACTCAGTTTTCAACTTAGTAGGGTTAGAAGGGTTTATCCGAGGCCAATTCAGCTTCTATGGGGCCTGGAACCTTCCCCTAAGCCATTGCAACTGTGTAGGTTTCACCTGTGGGGAACGACGGGGAGCGTTAACACCGTGCTGCTGGGAGAGAATATTAGTTCCTCAGAACGTTCGATTCGTATCAACGCTCTGGCAAAGGGTCCCCATATTACCCGGTACCGGTTTAATTTCTGACTCTCCCTTAATAAAGGCTTGAAAACCACGAGAAGTAATATTCTTAGTTAAAGTATCTTGATATGGTAACTTTAACGAATTATTACTTGTCGAGGTGTACGACTGGAGTCCCGGTCGGTGCAGAGTCTTGTTTCGCGGAGTCTCCATTTGTCTCGGCGATTTCCCCTGGTGCCGGCTGGTCGTGACGTTTTAATTTCGCGCCACCGTATTCTCCTTTTTTCGCCCTCTCCGAAGTCGCCACGTTATCCGTTTTCTGCTTTGGGAGTGCCACACTGTTCTTGCATTCAGCTCCGTACGTGCTTTCTTCAATTTCCAACACGATGTCCTGTAGCGCCGCAAAACTCGCACGTCTCATTTTTTGCTAGCCGCTGCGTCGCATCGTCCTTGTCGTTCTCCATCGGGTCGGCAGTCGTGGGTGGTGCCAATCGCCCCATGCCACTATTTGGCTTGTTGCCTCATGTTCCGTAGTAGCTACTGTTCAACGCGTCGATCTGTCTGATCAGTGCTGCCCAAAACTGTGCCCACGTCCCTTTGCCTTGGACTATTATGTTGCTAATCCACTCTAGAGCTAGGCCTTGTAACAGTGCTGCTGCGAGCCATATGCGCAATGCGTCTTGGGTGAGGGTCGGCATCCAACGGCTTCGAAATAAAATTCGAGTTTAGCTACAAATCTACGAACGTCACTCTCAAACTTTAGCTGCTGCCGTTGTCGCAGATGCAATTGTCGGTGTCGCCGTCATCGCTTCTGCTGCTGCTACGGCTACTGATTGGTTCGCAAGGAGTTAGGCGATTATTCTTATAAAGAAATCTCTATTTCCCTCCCTTTTGGTGATTCACAGAAAGAAGCGCGACGAAAATAATTGAATTATGGGTGTTGGTTGGCTTACTGCGAGTCAAATCGACTGTAGAATCGACGAGCTCGAATTCTGTACGTCGCGCAAATCTCTCCTAGTCGAAATTCGCGTTCGATCTCTGCTGTTGAGGAAAAACTCAATCTGACGCTCCAGATTCCAACCTTTTTGGGCGAAACTTTCTGAGCCGTTGAGATTGAAATCGATCGAACGGTTAAATTTCCAAACTTTTTCACTAATAAATCTGAGGGGTGTTCGAAAACCGAATCGAGGGGGACTTAGAAAAAATCGCGCGGAACTGGTTTTACATACCCGTATCGGCGCTTTCGTCGTCGCCCCCGCGGTTTTTAAAGGCCGGTTTTAAGCGGAAGAAGAACTCGAGTGCAAACCCGCTCTGATTACCAAGTGTGAGGATGTGGTTCGGGAAAGATTGAACTATTGAATAATGCACCTGGGTACAAGGCGAGGCTATATATAGGCTCGACACAAGGCAGTAGTCCTAGTGTTAATAGAAGGTTCCGCGGGTCGCGAAGCGTCCCGAACGGGTCCTTCCCGAATTCGGTAGAAGGCAATTTGGTGGCAACCGAAAAGCCTAGAATTCGGTGCACTCAACCTAGTTCGGTGCCTATAACTATAATAAATATAGTAAAAGCAACGAACCTAGGAAATCTAGCAAAAGCAAGCAAAACAAAATAAAGCTAAGCTAGATAATGCATAAAAAGGCAGAATCAAGCTAGTAAATCATAGCAAAGCCGTCGTACTCTCACAGTTTGTTTGCAAGGCGAACACACCCATCGCGATGTTCGTCCCTCCGTGCTAGTTTACGGCTAAGGCAAGTCTTCCAGACCTTCCTCCTTCTGGAAGATACGACGCTTATTACATTGAAGAAGTCTCGACCTTTTAATCCTGGTTGTCTGATCCTCCTCTATTGTTTCTAGCTAATATTTGTACAAAGAACCTACTTGCCATTTCAATGTATCTTCAAGAATCTCAACAATATCACATATGGGAATCCCCATGGATTGGGACTTCGCTTGACGAAAACAGCGACCGCATTCATGGGAAACACCTTATTCTCAATGCTTTTTTTTTTAGGGAACTCAGTGGTAAACGAGTTCCTTACCTTGATTACTGTTGACCGCGCTGCTGTTGCGACTCTTACCCCTGTAATTCTGCAGTGTCTTACTGGGATTGGGGTGGACCTGCAGAAGATCAAAGTGATTTCCACTGACAGAGCTAATGCAATGGTGGGGAATAACAATAGTGCCATGGCGACTTGCGACCAAGGATTCCACACCTTACCTCAATCCACTGCATTGCTCATCGGTAAGTGGTTGGTTCATTTCTTACCTCAATTATAATCTTTGTCTGTGTTTTTCTAACAACAGTTGTTTTTTGTGTGTGTCCTTACAGTGAGGCTGTCGCTACCTGAGATGCCGTGATAGCAGTCCCGGAGTTGGGCATGGTCGATGATGTAATGCATGCCTTCACAGAGCTCATCGAGCGTAGCACTGTGCAGTACCAAAAGCTTTTGAACATTCAACAGATCTTCTGTCAGTGATTCTGGAGGCGCAGGGCACACACACTATCCTGGCTTTCGTGAGACGAGGTTGTGCAACGCCTTTTGGAGATCCTTCCAGTAGCTATCGTGGTGCTGAAGGAGTACTAGAAGGACTTGTACAAGGTGCTTACTTTGTTCAAGTTCCAATATTTGCTATGGTTCCTTGCAGATGATACGTGGGAACTGAAGCAGCTCAACAGCACTTCCAGCAATGCTAGGCAAGGGTGTTAGTGACCTTGCAATTCGTTTTGGTACATTGGTGTACCACCACGTCAGTGCTCTGACTTGCTCTCTTGCAATTTTACGGACTAACGTCACTCTGGTGGTGCACATTATGTGATACAATCGTATGCATTCACATCTATCTACCTCCCTAAACCCTGCCACCCTAAACCCTCTTTTTTTATTGCATGCGTGGTGTGTGTGTGTGTGCGCGAAAGAATTTGAGTTTGGTATGATTTGGATGTTGTGAGTGTGTGTGTGTGTGTGAATGTTATTTTTCTTGAGCAGTATATCTGAAATCACTTCTCTATTTAAGAGCTTTCTGACGAACCAAGAATCGTCGCGATCGGAGCAAGAACGAGAAAGTTACAATCATTCGATGTTTTGATTGTGATGCGATGACTATGGGATTTGGTTGATTGACTCTGTATGGGGTACAGAGTTTTGAGGGTTAGGAAAAACTCGTCATTCTACTGTAGATGATGCCAAGTGGTTGGGAGAAGCCAAACCAGTGTCAACGGGAGTTGGGTGTTGGCCCCGTCCTCGCTTGGGCGGAGCCGACTTCGTGGTTGGGTGTAGAGTTGCAACCGACCTGCAGCAGTGGGCGAGCTGGTCGGCGGGAAGGTCGACCTGCACGAGTGCCATTGCATGGGTGCCGACTTCGGGATGGCGCCGACTTCAGGTGCAATGTCGACCTGGTGGTCGACCGAACGCGGTGGTCGACGAAGGAGGGGCCGACGTCGACCTCGGCAACGGGATTCTGGGCGCCGAACAGGTGGACGCCACCTTTGGCGTCTGGACGCCGAACTGGGCACCTGCCCGGCATCCTTGGAGGCTGGACGCCGACTTGGGCGCTTGGACGACGTCCCGGGCAAGAGGACGCCGACCAGGGCACTAGGACGTCGACCCTGTGGCGCCGTGCTTGACTGGGCGACCAGGTGGGGTTGCCCGGTCGACCGGGATACCCGGGCGACGTGTGCGAGGGTTGCTGGGGTGATTCCTGCGAGGACGACCTCGGGGGTGGTATCCCGAGGTCGACGTGGCTAGTGGGCGTCGTCACGGGAACATGACGGGGCATTGGACGCCAACCAGCCGCGCACACCCTCGAAGCAGGTGCACCGTTGTCCTGCGGGTGCAACGCTGTACAGCCAACTTGATGCAGCGTTTGCACACCGTGGACTTGCAACGTTGGCGCGCCGCATCTCTGCAGCGCTGGAGCGGTGCGAGCATTGCTGCGCTGGAGCGCGGTCGACCGTGCTGCGCTGGAGGTTGACCAGCAGCTGTGCTAGCTCTGATGTAGCCTTGCGGACCAATGTTGTCACCATCATTCTGAATCTTTGTTGTCATGTTTTTCCTAGTGAAACTCTTGCCAATTTTCCCGTGAACACAAGGAAACGACTAAGTGAACGAACGCAGAGATCCCTCTCACACACGTGCCTTCCCCGTAGTCAGGCTCCCATTGCACGAGCAATCTCCGCATGGTGTGGTGAGCGTGGAAGACACCGCGACACCACCCTTAGTCTAGCCGACCTCGCACATACCTAGCTAGTTCGTAGACCGGTGACCGTGCTTGACGCCATGGTTGACCCCGCAGTGGAGCCGGGCGTCGTGGATACCCTGGCAGCACGGCTGGCAGACGCAAGGAGACGCCATGATGCCCACGAGTACGGGGAGACGCTCCCCTGGGTGGTCGTAGGGGCTGGCATCCGCGCCGTGTGGGCGACGGAGCACCCTTCCCGACCAGCGTCTCCCCGACCGGTGAACAACGCAGGCGGCGTCGACGTGGGCGTCAACGCCGGTGACCAGGTCGGCAGCAGTGCGGGAGGCACGTCGAGGCCGAGAGGAGTGATCCACGCCGGTGAGGCCGACGGTGTTCAAGCGCGAGGAACGCAGTCGTTGGTGACTGCAGGGGCCTCGCAGGGCGACGTCGGAGGCCGACGAAGCGGATTGGCGCCGATGTCGGCGACTCACGTGACAACGGGAGGGATTGCACCAAGCTACGGCTACTTCAAGTTTACGCCGGACAGGATCTCGGTCACCCCCCTGCTGGTCGGTCGCCCCGACATCCTCACGTGGAAGGAAGCCATCGAGCCCCAGCTGGAGATGGCCGGGCTGATGGGCTTCACCGCTGGCACTGTGGCGACGCCGTCGTTGGACTACCCCGAGCTGCGTGCGGAGTTTCGCGTCGTGCAGCTGTTGACCTTCAAGGTCATCTCGCGGTGCTGCACGCCGGGCGTGCAAATTGCCCTGAAGCCGTGCAGGGACTACCTGGACGCCGGCCACCAGGCGTGGCACTTCATCGAGTCGACGTACCAGGTCACCGACGACCTGTACATCGGCCAGCTCGAGGAGCAGATGACGCACCTGCGGATGGGCGAGCAGGAGACGGCGACGGACTACTGCAACCGGGCTCGGCGACTTCTCGCCACCATGAGGATGGCCGGCGTGCAGTACTCTACCGCATCGTACGTCACGCACGTCCTCAAGGGGCTCTCGAGCAGCTACAACCTGCTGAAGCGGCTGTCGGTAGTGCCAAGTATGCGGGCGACACTCAACGAAGACTCCCTGACCTCATACATCCTGCAGGACGAGGCAATGCAGGAGGCTGAGAAGCCCACGGAGCTCCTGCTGCAGGCGCACTACGCCATTCCGGCGACGCAATGTGGCCGACCAGGGCAGCGCGGCAAGCCTGGCAGCGGTGGTAGCGGAGGATGGAAGCCGACCAGGGGCGCCGACAAGGGTAAGTCGGCAAAGGAAAGCGGTCGAGGAGGAGGAAGTCGGCGTCGGGAGTGCTGGATCTGCCACAGCCCCGACCACCTCTCCTTTGAGTGTCCCGACCGCAGCGAATCCGACGACGACAACGCCAAGGGAGGCCGCGGGAGGTCGGCCAGCCGTCGTCCACGTCGAGGAAGCCTGCCGCGCAAGGAGAAGCAGTCGAACAAGTCGACCTCGGCGAAGGACGCCGACTCCACAGCAAGCGGCAAGGGGCGAGGCGACAGGGAAGCGTCGTGCTCGCTAGTCGGCGTCGTGGAGCCGACCGTCTTGCTAGCGCCGGAGGTCGGCGAGAATTTCCAGGCGGTGGCAGCAGCAGTGCAGGCGAACCGCTCGGTGGTCCTGCTGGACAGCGGCTGCTCACACCACCTGATGGGGACGAAGGACGCCTTCGTCGACATGGGGCCGAGCGGCGACGTGAAGCACGTGCGCGGCTTCAATGGGGCGCTGCAAGACGTTCGCGGCCGTGGCACAGTCGCCCTGCAAGGCCGGGAAGCGGGTGCTAATCCCCGACGTGCTGTATGTCCCGGGCGTGCACGCGAACCTGCTGTCAGCCGGTCAGCTGAAGGAGAACGGCGTGAAGCTGCAGGACAACGGTGCCGTGACGTTGCTTGTCTCAGCGACCGGCGACGTCCTCGGCCGAGCAACGTACTCCGGCCGGGTACTCCGCACCGACCTACGTCCCTGCTCGGCGACGACTGCGGCAGAGGAAGTGGCCCTACGGGCAATCGTCTCTGCGACGAAGGCGACACCGGACAGGCTCCACGCGAGGCTCGCGCACGTCGGCATGGACACCATCAGGAGCTCGGCAAAGCACGAAGTAGCCACCGGGCTGGACCTCAAGTCGGCGTCCGGCACTACCTCGCCCTGTGTCACGTGTGTCGGTGGGAAGCTCGCGCGCCACACCTTCCCCGACAAGGGTTCTGACGCCGAGGATGCCCTGGCCGTCGTGCACATAGACCTGTGCGGGCCGTTTCGTGTGGCCGCCAAGGATGGCAGCCTGTACTTCCTGCTGCTGAAGGACCGCCATACCCGCTACGTGTGGGTGAAGTCGGTCGCCAGGAAGTGTGACGTGCTGCGGGAGTTCGAGTAGTGGCTGGTGACGGTTGAGCGGCAGACGAAGAAGTCGGTGTTGATGCTGCGTTCTGACCGGGGAGGGGAGTTCCTCGAGAAGGACTTCACCACCTTCGTGGACGGCAAGGGGATCGTCCACGACCTGACCTGCCCGTACACCCCGCAGCAGAACGGCATGGCAGAGCGGGAGATGCGGACGGTGGTGGAGTCAGTGCGGACGATGCTGCTGCACATGGGCGTTCACCACCACTGGTGGAACCTCGCTCGGCGTCAGGCCGTCTGGATCCGCAACTGCCTTGAGAGGCCGGCGCTGCCGCCGAGGACGACGCCGTACCAGCTACTAACCGGGAAGAAGCCTGATTTGTCACTAGCACGCGTATGGGGCTGCATGGCGCAATTCCTCGTCCCCGAGCAGCAGCGCGGTGGGAAGCTGAAGCCGAAGGCCAAGTGGGGCCTCCACCTCGGCGTGTCGGATCAGAGCAAGGGCTGGGAGCTCCTGGACATCGCCGCCAACAAGGTGGTCACCACGTCGGACGTGGTGTTCTACGAGACCATGTCGCTGGAGGTGTGGAAATTGACCCATGGGCCGGCGTCGAGGCAGACTCCGACAACCTTGCCGACGGACACCTCCACCGCGACACTCCCTCTGCTCGCCGAGGTCGGTGAGCCTGCTGAGGACGACGCCGTGGACGCTGCTTCCCCTGCCCCTGTCATTCCCCCTCCCGGGGCCGTTTTGGAAGCCCCGACGCCGACGTCCACCTCCGGCGATGAGGGGAGCAGTGGGGCGTCGCCTGTGGCGCCGGCCAAGTGCATCGCCGGTGGCCGAGGCGGCGTTAAACGGGTCAGTGTGGAAGTGGACCCGCCAAAGGCAGGGGAGCAGCAGACCAAGGAGCCAACGCTGACAAAAGTGAAGTCGGCGAAGGTGGCGCCTGCCGGGAAGCCGGCGATAGGGGAGCAGTGGATGGTGAAGCCGACAGGGGAGCTGCCGGCAACGGAACTGTCGGCTGAGACGTCGATTTTGGTGCTGAAGGACGCCGAGGACAGCGCAGACAGCGAAGCTGAAGAGGAGCAGTCGGACGCCGGGCAGTCCATCGACAGCGACGTAGTGGAGGTCAACCCCGAGCAGCCTGCACCGCGACGTTCAGGCCGAGTTCGGAGGCCGCCGGAATGGCTGACCTACCATGTCTGTCTCCCGCCGGCCGCCTTTACCACGCTGTACGACAACGATGATGATGACCTGGCGTATGACGACGCCGAGGAAGATGAGGAGTTCCCGGAGCTCGACCCCGACATGCACGCTGACCCTAAGCACCGTTGGGACATCGCGACAATGACGGTGAAGGAAGCGTTGGCGAGCTGGAAGGGCAAGGCGGTAAAGACCGCCATGGATGAGGAGATCAACAGTCTACTCGGCAACGGCACGTGGGAGCTAGTTGAGCGGCCCCCTGGTGTCAACATCATGAAGAACCGGTGGGTGCTGATGACGAAGTACCGCATCGACGACACCGTAGAGCGCGAGAAGGCGAGGCTGGTCGTGAAAGGCTTCACGCAGGTGTACGGCGCTGACTACGACGAGACGTACGCGCCAGTGAGCAGCTACGTCACGCTGAGGATCTTCCTCAGCATCGTCGCTGTCCTCGACCTCAACCTGATGCAGCTCGACATGAAGAATGCCTTCCTACAGAGTAAGCTCGATCGCGTGATCTACATGTTCCAGCCGGACTACTACAACGACGGGACCGGCCGGGTGTGTAAGCTGCTGAAGAGCCTCTATGGGCTGAAGCAGTCGCCGCTGCTGTGGTACAAGGCGCTCAACGACGTGTTGGTCGGCGCCGGGTGGAAGAAGAGCCAAGTCGACGAGGCGTTGTACTTCAAGGTCGGCGACGACAAGGTGACCTGCTGGGTGCTGGTCTACGTCGATGACCTGCTCGCCGCTAGCAGCGGCTCCGTGATGCTGAAAGAGCTGAGGGAGCTGCTGAAAGCCGCCTTCGAGTTGCGCGAGATCTCGCCGGTGCAGAAGTACCTCGGGCTGGAGATCGTGCGCGACAGGTCGGCGAGGAAGCTGTGGTTGCACCAGCAGCGCTACGCCGACAAGCTGCGTAGGCACTTCATCGACGAGGAGCAGGGCGGTCGGACTCCGAAGACGCCGGTCTCGGTCGACGCCTACGCCGAGCTCACCTTTGACGACGAAGAGGTGCAGGAGCGCCAGGAGGAGGAGTACCGGCAGAAGGTCGGCTCGCTGCAGTTCGCGGCAACGACGACGAGACCGGATTAGCCTTCGCCTGCAGCAAGCTGGGGAGCGGCCTCATGGTGAGGAGCGACCAGCACTGGCGCGAGGTCAACCGCTGCCTTGCCTACCTCGCCAACACGCGCGACACCGCCCTGGAGTTCGGCGGTGGTCTGGAATCGTTGGAGCTGGTCGGCTACGTGGACGCCGATGACGCCGGCGATAAACAGAACCGGACAAGAACAGGCGGCTACGTGTTCGTCTACGGAGGGGCCGCAGTCTCCTGGTCGAGCCAGCGCATCAAGTGCGCGACGCTGTCGTCGACCGAGTCGGAGTACGTGGCGGCAACAGAAGCCGGGAAGGAAGGGCGCCGACTTCGCTTCCTCCTGGCAGAGTTTCGGCAGTTGGACGCCGAGAAGCCGACTGTTCTTCGGGTGGACAACAAGTCGGCCATCATAGTTGCCGAAGGCATGGGGTTGACAGGCAACCTCAAGCACATGGAGCAGCGACAGGCCTGGCTGCAGCACATGGTGAAGCGCGGGAAGTTTTCGCTGAAGTACATCCCGACCACCGAGCAGCCGGCCGACTTCCCCATGAAGGCACTGCACTATCCGGCCTTCAACCGGTGCTCCGTCGCCATCGGCCAGGTGCGCTTGGCCGACGTGGGCGACGGCGACAACGACGACGTGCAGCAGTAGGTGCCATGCCCTCTTGCATGGCTGGTGCGGTGGACGGCGTGCTGTGTGTTGTGTGCACGCCGATGAGCTATTCTCAAAATAGTGCTGCCGTGTAGGGTGGAGGCCCAAGCGTGAACACGGCAGGGGAGTGTCAACGGGAGTTGGGTGTTGGCCCCGTCCTCGCTTGGGCGGAGCCGACTTCGTGGTTGGGTGTAGAGTTGCAACCGACCTGCAGCAGTGGGCGAGCTGGTCGGCGGGAAGGTCGACCTGCACGAGTGCCATTGCATGGGTGCCGACTTCGGGATGGCGCCGACTTCAGGTGCAATGTCGACCTGGTGGTCGACCGAACGCGGTGGTCGACGAAGGAGGGGCCGACGTCGACCTCGGCAACGGGATTCTGGGCGCCGAACAGGTGGACGCCACCTTTGGCGTCTGGACGCCGAACTGGGCGCCTGCCCGGCGTCCTTGGAGGCTGGACGCCGACTTGGGCGCTTGGACGACGTACCGGGCAAGAGGACGCCGACCAGGGCACTAGGACGCCGACCCTGTGGCGCCGTGCTTGACTGGGCGACCAGGTGGGGTTGCCTGGTCGACCGGGATACCCGGGCGACGTGTGCGAGGGTTGCTGGGGTGATTCCTGCGAGGACGACCTCGGGGGTGGTATCCCGAGGTCGACGTGGCTAGTGGGCGCCATCACGGGAACGTGACGGGGCGTTGGACGCCAACCAGCCGCGCACACCTGCGAAGTAGGTGCACCGTTGTCCTGCGGGTGCAACGTTGTACAGCCAACTTGATGCAGCGTTGGCACACCGTGGACTTGCAACGTTGGCGCGCCGCATCTCTGCAGCGCTGGAGCGGTGCGAGCATTGCTGCGCTGGAGCGCGGTCGACCGTGCTGCGCTGGAGGTTGACCAGCAGCTGTGCTAGCTCTGATGTAGCCTTGCGGACCAATGTTGTCACCATCATTCTGAATCTTTGTTGTCATGTTTTTCCTAGTGAAACTCTTGCCAATTTTCCCGTGAACACAAGGAAACGACTAAGTGAACGAACGCAGAGATCCCTCTCACACACGTGCCTTCCCCGTAGTCAAGCTCCCGTTGCACGAGCAATCTCCACAACCAGGTTGGCAAGTATGGCCAAGTTGGGGTGAGGTCGATTGCATGGGTTGGAAAACGACAAGGGTCAAAGTTGGGGTTCCTATGGGAAGGGAATCTTTTGTGCTTATGGGATTTCCTTGGTTGGGGACTCCCTTGGGACCTTCCCTCTCGTCCTCCTCATCCCCTCCTACCTCTTTTTTAGCTACTCTAACTTCCTTGTGTGGGAACTATTTTTATCTGGGCCATGGACAAGGAGCTTGAGTGGCAGATGCGCGAACTGGACAACCTGGAAGGAATGAAGTTATTTTGTTGTACATTCCAAGCGCGTAGTGGCATTCAAATGGTGGTTGGCCCAACTAAACATGCTGTACCACGACAGCCGCACTTATCTTGTCCGTGCCCCTTGTTTTCAAGTTTATTGGATTTGAACCTGATGTTGTTTTGTTGGAATAACGCCCCTCTCTTCCTCGTTGTTTTGAGTATAGCCCTATCTTATACCCTCCCGAACTCGGTTCAATTACAAGAATGTCGTTAATTAGTTGTGGATGTTCACATATATAATGTTCTCCCAACAAAACAATGAAGACTTCCACTAGGCGCTGGCAAACATGATGAGCATCGATGGCTGGCAGCACTCGTTTTCTAACATCATGCGCACGTGGCAAGCTGTCGCCGTGCTGCCTTTGAGTACTGTCAAATGTGACCGTGGTTTCAACAAGCAGAACCTGATCTAGACCTGGGGACGAGGAAGCATCTCTGACAGCATCATGGAGTACTTAATGTGTTGTTCCTTGCTGTAGTATGACGTGGATTGGTATAAGCCAAGCGGAGGTTAGGGTGGTCCGCAAAACCCTGGCCCACGCGAGACGCGTTTGCGATAATGTATGGCTTCATGCATCACTAGGTAAAAATACCCGCACTAGGACTGACGGGTTAAGGAGAGGGAGGGCAAGGGGAAGTGGACATGGAAAAGGGAAATTATGCAACCAGTAAGGGCCCTGATATTACATGTTTACTCACTTATTCCAATATTTTAGTAACAATTTCCACGCGGAGAATCACGCAACTGTTCACACACAACACAAAACTTTCGTAATATATATAAATAACCCGCATGGAACGTGGCTGAATTTGAGAATGTATCTACTCGAAATATGTAACCCGCTTGGTATTTAGGATTGATATCTTTTGCATGGGTTGGCGTAATCGGAAGCTTGGTAACTTTCATGTCATTTTTGGGGAAGCGTTTCATATATGACCATCCGCATAATTGCCTGGCAGTTATTGATAAATAAGTGCGTGCAACGACTTACAACTACATGAATACACATTTATGTTTTTTTTGTTTGTTTTTTTTTTTTCACCACAAATCTAATCCATGCTCTTGTTTAATACTAATTGTGTATTTACCCAAATGTGGAAGGTACGTTTCAAGATGCGGACGCCTTTAAAGCAACATGTTTAACCAAAACCTCGTGATAATAAATGGGAAAATATGCGAATGGTCTCGATGATAGGGCCGAATGTACTGTAACAATAACAGTACGTTTTCACCTAAATGGTTATCGAATCAGAAACTGTTACTGAATTGAAAAATCCTTTCACGAAAACGGTTACTGAATACTGGTGAAAAATACTACCCAAATAATAGGCAGGTAGTAGTGGGCAGCGGCACTCGTGGCAGCCTAAGCAGCACGGTTGGCAGCAGCTGCAATGGGCTGCATGGGTGGCTGCAGTAGTAGTGGGAAGAGCGAGCAACACTAGCGGCAATAGCTGGAGTGGGCGGCATAGGCGGGTGTAGCTACAACCAACACTATGGGCGTCGGTTAAGGCACCGGCAGCTAAGGCACAAGCCACCAGCCAAGGCATGGGTGGCAGCTAAGGCACGGGCGGGTAAAGGCAGTTTAGGTAGGCATGGGCGATTAAGGCAGGCGGCAGTAGATGGCGGCAGTGGGTGGCAGCTGTCAAATTGGCGGCTATAGTAGTTGCTACTATCGGCGCGCGCTGCTATAGAAGCGCGCTGTTGCTAGCGTACATGCTGCAAATTCAATCGAGGCAGGCAGTGGCGGTGGCTCTGGCAGCTGTCACAGGCGACGGAACAGGGGTGGCAGAATAGGGACGGCAGGTCAGGGGTGGCAGTCCTTCTCCCACCTGTCCATCCATTGCCCTCAGTTCCCTGCCCTTCCATTCCCTCTTGTTACCTTCCCCTTTTTTTTCCCCTTTGCTTCCCCTCATTCCCCCCTTAGATTCCCCTCATTTTCCCTCCTTCCTCTCATTTACCCTCCCTACTTCAACTCATTTCCCTCCATATTTTCCTGTTTGTACCCTCCTACTTCCCCTCATTTTCCCCCCTCCTTCCCTTCATTTCCCTCTACTGCTTCCCCTCATTTCCCTCTGCTGCTTCTCCTCATTTCCCTCCGCTACTTCTCCTCATTTCCCTCCCCTGCTTCTCCTTATTTCCCTTTGCGGCTTCTCATTTCCCAGGATTTCCCCCTCTGTTGCTCCTCATTTCCCCACCTACTAAACCCTCGTTTCCCCCTCTTCTTTCCCTCGTTTCGTCTTCCTACTTCCCCCTTTCCCTCTCCCCCTCTTCCCTATCTCCCCTCGTCCCTATCCTCCCTCTTCTTAAGGTATTTCCTTCTTTCCCTCTCACCCTCTTCCTTTCTCCTCCTTTCTCTTCCCCCCTACATCCCTCTTCCCCCTTCCCTATCTTCCCTATCTCTGCTATTCTCATCTCTCTGTTTGACCTTTTTCCTTGTTCCCCCTCACCATCCCTCGTAATCTCTCCCCCTACCTGGTTATTGTAGTGACTACACTGAAGCTTTTGCTGGTACCAGTACTTCAACTCACCTCAGCCCATCTTCCATGCCATGCTCTTAGCGTAACCAGTTCCCCCCATGGTTTTCTCAAGGCTGTGAGAAAGGTTCAGTTGTATTGCTCCCCTTGACCTTTGCCTAAACATCAAAAGTATTAAACACATGCCTCTTTGTACCCTTATGACACTCTAGTGTCCATGCATCTTGGGAGAATATCTTGCACTTAAAAAACAAAAGTACATGGAGTCCCTTAGCAATCCATATCTCCAGTATTAATACTGTATCATGCTTGCACACAACACACAAGAAACAGGTCGCTGTACAATGTAACGCATTGACTGGCTACGCCTCAGCTTGCAAATGTTGCTCCTCTTCTTCACCACTGAAAATTAGGGAAGAAAGAAAGAAAGAATTGGGCGAAGAAACACGGGGAAGGTAGTGTGAGGTGCAACGGAATGGCAAAGGAATACAATCAAGCGCACGTAATGAAAGCATGCATGGGGAAATAGAGATGGGTGCACAAGCATGGGAATTAGAGGGCAGAATGTGCGGAGTGAGGGGGAAGGGGAGGGCATGAAAAGGAAGGGATGGGGAAGGGAATGTTTGAGAAGGGATGGGGAAGGGAAGGGCAAGGCAGGGAGGGAAAGGCAGGGATGGGAGAGCAGGTGGGAGCAGTCTGGGAGAGAAAGCAGTTAACATGTTACGAGGAAGGTGGGGGAGGAGGTGAGTTGTATTAGAAAGGATGGGAAGGAATGAGAGAGGGTGGGAAGAAATGAGTTAGGGTGGAAAAGAATGAGTTAGGGTGTGTTACAGTCCCAAGTGGGATTTAGTGAAGGATTGTTCAGGGTTGATTGCAGGTAGTGTTGCAGCGGAAGTATTGAACTCAGGTCAGAGTGAATGTAAATGACTGAGATGATAATAGCATGCATACATCGAGTTTATATAGGAAATACAGGGAATACGAAAAGAACAAGACTAGCCATGTACTCTAAGGGGTACATTCCCTTATTGCAGCGAGATTCAAACCGTGCGGTGCGGGAATCAGTTCAAACCTGTTCCCGCTCTTTTCATTTCAAATGTCAACTGCTTGCATCGGTCTTGATCTGACGGTTTCTGGTGTCGCTTCGGCTCTTCTGTGCCTCGACTTTGTACTCGGTAGAATCGGCTCCTGCAGCATACATGAATGCCTTCTCATGAATTTCGTGTCGTAACACTCCCCTTCATTCATAGGCGCGTAGGGAGCTGACTCGCTTGACTACTATGGTGAGGTCAGAGCAGTGCTTGTACTGCTGACGTGGCAGTCGCTTGGTGAGGAAGTCAACGGCCATCTCAGTAGAGGGGCAGTACACGAGGTTAACTTTTCCCTGGTAAATTTCGTCCTTGACGAAAAAAATACCGGAGCGCGATGTGCTTCGTGCGATTCACAAATCCTAGCTTGTTCGTGATCTTGATTGCACTCTGGTTGTCGTAGTGACGGCGAAAGGTGGGCGAGGTTTGAATTTTCGCCTCCTGCAGCAGTTCTTGCAGGTAAAGTTCTTCGTGAACTGCGGCTGTTGCAGCGATGTACTATGCTTCAGCCGATGACAGGGCAACCAGTTCCTGCTTCTGCGAGTTCCAAGAGATTGGGCCCGTTAGCTCCAGGCGGAAAACGAAACCGGTTCGTGACCATCAATTTGCAGGATCAGCAGCATGATTTGCGTCCACGTAGTTGTTGAGGTTGAAGGAGGTTGTTCTTAGCATGGAGTAGGAGAGCCCGATGTCAGGTGTGGAAATGAAGTACTGCAGGGCGCGCTCCAAGTCCAGCTGGTTCTCGGCTATTGGCTTGCGATAGTACTGTGCCAGTTGGCTGGCGATGTACGAAAGGTCGGGTCGGCATGTGACAGAGGCGAATAGCAGACACCCCAGTTGCTGCTGGTAAAGTTGGAGTCCTGCAGGCGACAAAGGTTTGTTGTCCGGTTTGTAGTTGGCGCTGGGGTTGCGATAAGGAGTTGAGAGTGGTGCATGTGAAATGTTGAAGCGTTCTCCCAACTGCTCTGCATAGTTTGAGGCTGACAGGTGGATTGCTTTTGGCGCGTAAGTGATGTTCAGTCCCAGAAACTGTGTGACATTGTGGTTGGTGATGTCAGCGCGCTGTGCCAGATTCTATTCAAATTGATTAAAGAGTTTGTTGCAGGTGCCGGTGTACAGCAGGTCATTGACGTAGACGGTCAGAAGAATGTAGTCACTGTTGAAGTGGAGGTGGTACATTCCCGGGTCGTGCGGTAGCTGCCTGAAACCAACGTCTAGTAGTATTGCAGATGCTGCTGCCAGAACCGCGGCGCTTGCTTTATCCCGTAGAGGATTTCTTCAATTGACAGACCCTAGTGTCTTCTTCCCCATAGTGTGTGGCTGCTCCACGAAGATGGTTGCGTCCACCAGTGCATATAAAAATGCGTTCTTGATGTTGATCTGCCGCAGTGGTAGGTGCTAAGCAGCAGCAATGGCGAGTAGGATTCTGATGGAGGTATGGCAGCTGATGGGAGCGAAGGTTTGGTAAAAATCAATGCCGTGGCTCTGATCGTATCCGCGTACGACCCATTGTGCCTTGAAATGCTCGATGGTTCTGTCAGCATTGGTTTTGAGGTTTCCACTTTCCACTTAGCACCCTCCTCCCCTTCACTGCTACACGATTGACTATAACCCATGTGTCGCGGGATTCCAGTGCCTTCAGCTTCGCATCCATAGCTGCACGCCACTCTTTGGCATGGAGGCCGGTGAGGGCTTGGCGTGGATTCTTGGGTTGGACGGCGCGCGTGAGTGTACACCTGGGCTCCAATAATTTCATTCCCCCTAATTGCAAGGCCCCTGTCGTCATCTGTGGCTCCTGGTTGAGAGCGGTTCGGTCCTCCCAACAACCCTCCGATACCTTTAACCGAATAAAACCGCTTTCGCTCCGTTCAGAAGAGTCCGAAACCCCGAAATCTTTCGTGAGAGTGTTGAAATTAGAGGGAACTTTTTTGTTCCCCCCAATTTCAACCCCAGGGCAAAACGACAAGGACGCGGCTCGGTGCCCACATTCTGAAATTACCGGAGCCCAGGTGTAATGACCAACGTGGGAAGGCCGAGAAGCTGGAGGCCAGTGACATCGGCGGCGTTTGTAGTGGTGACTTCCACCACATCGTCATTGTCACTTTCATGGCCGGGAAAGGTAGCGCTTGGCTTAGCTGGGCAAGGTGATGGTCCTGGTGTGGGAGCGTCGTCACTATCACCGTCGTCGTCGTCGTCGCGCGGGCGAGGCGGTATCCTGGGGTGTTCTTCGGCGAGGTTGCGGTCAAGTGCTGCTGCTGCTGCCTCGTCTTCTGGGGATGCAAAGCTGCGGCCATGGTTGGTGTAGGCGTGTGTGACATTGCTGCGCTGGTCGTCGATCCACTGCTGCAAGGTGAGTCGCTTGTAGAAGAGGATGTCGCGCGCAGGTACGATCTCCTAGGTGGACTCCCCAGCGTGCGCGGTGAGTGAACTTGTCGATGGTGGCCGAGTTCGGCCGGTATTGCACCACACACCCCCAAACCCTCAGCATGGAGGGATCTCCCCTTGAGCCGGTCCATTTCATGTGCGGGGAGAGGTTGCCCCTATTGGCCATGGTGGAGAGGAGGTTGTGTAGGCGCACGGCGTGGTTCATGGCGTACGGCCAGTATTTCTTGGGTAGACCTAACTGATTCATGAAGGCGCGCACCTTCGTCATGAGGGTGCGGTTAACCCGCTCTACCACGCCTTGTTGCTGGTGAGTGTAGGGGAGGGAGATTTGATGCTTGATCCCCTTCTCGCAAGGACCCCTTATAGCTCGTTGCTGCGAAACTCCTTAGCGCCATGCGGTCTGCTAGATTTTCAGCTTCTTTCCCGATTCCCGTTGCGCGTGTGCGATCCAGATGCGGAGGATTTTGGGAGTTTTGGAGTGGACATCGACGTTGGCGATCCAAACGTAGCGGGAGTATGCATCCATGAAGGTGAGGGTGTATTGTTCGCCGCTGATGCCCTCGGAGGTAAGCACGCTGAAGTCGCTGTAGACCTTCTGCAGCATCTTGTAGCGGTTGGTGCTCGGCTCCAGTGAGGGATAGGCTTGGTGCGTGAGGGCTGCAATGGGGCAGATGGTGCAGGTAGTTGGGTGTGATGTGCTAAGGGGTTCCGTGCCATCAGGGCGCAGCAGTGCTCCCGGCAGAAAAAAATTAGCGCGGAGGCAGCTGTTGAACGTCTGTCACGAGGGGTGTCCGAGCCGCTGATGCCACAGATCATGTTCTGCGCCAATTCTGGGAGTGTGCAGATGCCGTGCATGATGCTCCGCCGTTTCTGCTTCTGTCTCAGGAGGGATTAGGAGCACTGGTCCTTCTTCTTCTCCTGGTTCTGCTTCGTTGTCCGGCTCCTCTGCTTCTGGTTCTGCTGTTGTCTCCCCTTCTGCAGGTGCCGTTGTAAGGTAGAGTGCGAGGAAGTTGCGGTCGGGGATGATATTAAGCGGAGTCCTGGTACCTTTGATGAGGCGAGCAAATGGATCTGGGTGGGAGATTGGTCCAAGCGAGTCACGTGGCGGCGTTGATGGCACGTTCCCCTCCTCAATCTCCGATCAGGGGTCTTCCCAACGGTAAGGAGAGTGGGGTGGTGGTGGCGGTGAGCGAGGTGGGCAGCCAAGGGGAACCGCAGTTTGCGGAGGTGTTTGCTCAGCGGCCATCGTGCGCTTTTCTTCCTCCATTTCTTCTTTGGTAAGATCGCCTTCGGTGAGTTCTCATCGTTCGGGTGAGCCCCATCCGATAGTTCCCCATCGTTGGGCAGTGCCAGATGCGCCAGTTGCGGATCCCCATATTGCCCCTGTCGTGCCATTATTGCCATCGTCGTCGTCTCCCAAGCCAGCGCGTCGTGCTGGCTGCTCGTCCCATCCTTCCGCGATACGCTCCTAATATAGCTTTGCCTTCTTTTTTGCCCTTGCTTTGTCTTCCTCCTCTTTGACACTCAGCTCCTCAGGTGTGTCAGGATCTTTCCATGCCTTATCGATCATGGTGCGGTGAATTTTGCAGGGGTTAGGGCGCCGTCGATTTTCTTCGTCGAACGTTTCGACCGTGGCTTCTTCCAGGATCTAGTGGAGTGTGTCGGCACGTGGGGTAGGGCGCGCTTCTGGCGGAATTTTCAGTTATTCGTTTCCAGTACCGAAGATGCGATGGGTGGTGACGGTCAGCTCCATTTCCATCATGCCATCTGGTTTTGCCTTGGCGCTTTCTGCTTCTTGAATCGCCGCGAGATCCCGCTCCACTT
Source organism: Closterium sp. Yama58-4 (assembly GCA_947470075.1). Lineage (NCBI taxonomy): Eukaryota > Viridiplantae > Streptophyta > Zygnematophyceae > Desmidiales > Closteriaceae > Closterium > Closterium sp. Yama58-4. Next base: position 429,649 of record CANIUD010000044.1, read on the forward strand.
CTTCTGTGCGGCTTGCTGTGGGTGTGAAGCAGGTCGTGCAGAGTCCGTCAGGACCGACTTGGTGCCGATTTATCTCACGAGGGTGAAGAATATGGCGGATCCACGGTCGTCCGTCCGGGTGTGGCCATGACTCTTCTTCCATGTATGGGAAATTCAAGGGAACAAGTTCTACGAGCTCGTATGATGATGCTTGGCAGTTGGGTACATATGTATGCCCATATATGCCCCCAAGCAAGTGAGCTCTCTCGAGGTATTTGTGCGAATGGATAGGTGTATCTGGAGGAGCGTAGGTGTGGATGAGGTCGCGCGTATAGAGGTCCGTGGTGAGTATGACTCTGCAATCTTTGAAGTGCAGGTCAGTCATGTAGAGCACGTCATTGAATGTGATGTGTGTGTTGCTGTCTCGAGCTTGCAACACCACAATCCCTTGCGCGCTGGCACGCAACTGCTCGTTGTTGGCGACGGTGATGTAGGCGGCGGGAGCCCGACTCATGTTCGAGACGTATCGGACGAAGTCCACCATGTGCTGGCCACAGCAGCTGTCTAGATACCAGGTGTTGTAATTGGTGTTGTTGTTGTCAGAATGAACAGGCAGGAATGAGTGAACTAGCAGCATGCAGGAGTACAAGTAGTAAACCCTAATTTGGGTTGTACCCCATATGGGCTACCCCACTACAGCCTAGACAGTATGCAGCACATATGTTTGACACACCCCCATAGGCAAAGTGGGGGAGAACAAGGGGTCACAAGACCAGTCAGGGCAAAGCAAGGCAAAACAGGCTCAGGGTGGATCTCGAGGATTCCACACAAATTCCGAGCACAAGCAAGCGGTCACAAGACCAGTTCACATGCAGGTTTATAACAGAGCAAGAGATACAGTGATCACAACCTAGCAAGAGTAAACATGCAGGTATATATATATATAGAGATCACAGTACAAGCAAAGTCAAGAAGTGAGCAAGTGAGGTCCAGTAGGCACAAGGCCCAAAAGAGTACAAAAGCGCTGATGGTCACAAGGCTGGAGCGCCTTGGTGAACACATCAGCAGTGTTGGCCTCAGTGGCCACGTAACGCAGACAAAGCTGACCACGCTGCTGTAGCTCTCTAGCCAGGAAGTACCGCAGGGCGATGTGCTTCGTTCGGTGCTCCAGTCTGTGCTCCTCACACAAGGCAATGGCAGCCTTGTTGTCGACGTACAGCACTGGAGGAGAACGAGGCCTCTCTCCCAAGTCGGTCAGCAGGTAGGTCAGCCAGCGAAGCTCCTGGGCCGCCATGGCTGTGGCGTAGATCTCAGCCTCACAACTGGAGCTGAGAACAGACGAAGAGCGTGTGGAACGCCAAGAAACTGAGCCAGAGCCAAGGCTGAAGGTGTAACCCTGAGACGACCGCTGAGTAGCCTGGTCGTCTGCCCAAGAAGCGTCTGAGTGTCCAGTGAGCACAACTCGGTCTCGCCCTCCAAGCACTAGCCCCATGCCCGACGTACTGCACAAGTAGCGCAACACCCTCTTAGCGGCATCCATGTGCTCCTTCCTGTGACGGCCAGGAGCGACATAGCGTGCAAGGATGCTAAGAGGGTATGCAAGGTCAGGTCGAGTGCAGGTCATCAGGTACATGAGGCAGCCCACAAGCTCTGGATACGGGCCACTCGGCTCTACGGACTCATCCGAAGGCAGAGCTGAGAGCGAGTGACCGGTAGGCAGAGGAGTGGACTGAGGCGAGGAGTACGTGAAGCGGAAGCGCTGGAGAACCTGCTGCACCATGTGTGACTGAGTCAGGGTGATGGTGCGCCGTGCTCTGTCCCGGGTGATCCGCAAGCCAAGATAGCTTGTCAGCTCACCCAGGTCTGTGCACGTGTGTCTCCTCTGCAGCTCCGACTTCACGTAGGCGAGTCCTGCAGTGTCAGCAGTGGCAAAGACCAAGTTGTCGACGTACACGAGGATGTAGAACGGCGGCAGCGAAGTGTCGGTGCGCAGAAACAGCGACGGGTCAGCAGTAGAAGGCGCGAACCCAAGAGCCGCAAGTGTAGTCCTCAGTGTGTCGTGCCACTCACGTGGAGCCTGGCGGAGACCGTAGACCGGCCGCTGAAGCCTCCACTGGGTACCAGGAGGAAACGACCCAGTGAAGCCAGGGGGGCGGCGCAGCCAGATCTCCTCGTGTAGGCTGCCCTGCAAGAAAGCAGTGCTGAAGTCAAGTGAGTGAAGCTCGTAGTCGCGGTGAGCGGCTATGTGCAGCAGCACCCGAAGAGTAGTCATCTTCGGGGTGGGGGAGAAGGTCTGAAAGAAGTCTACTCCCTCTCGCTGACTGAAGCCTCGAGCCACGTAACGCGCCTTGAAGACAGGCGGAGAACCCGGCGGCCGCTTCACCCTGAAAATCCACATGCCACTGACGATGTTCGCCCCAGGTGGGGGAACCTCGTCGACGTAGGTGCGTGTGGACTTCCAGGAAGCCATCTCTGCGTCCATGGCTGTCTGCCACTGAGAGGAGTAGGGACCCGCCATCGCCTCAGCGTAAGTGCGCGGGGTCGGGATGTCTGGTGCAATTGGGTCTCCCTCAGGGGCAACTAGCATGGACACGAGGTGGGGCAAAGCAGCAGCAAAGCACTGGAACTCCTCCTGTCTGTCCTCAAGGACGTCCGTGCCAAGAGCACACTCACCCCCGACGGACGGAGGACAGGCAGACTCAGACTCAGACTCAGCAACAAGGCTAGCAGCGTAGTCGAGACGACAGCGAGCAGCAAAGTCAACCAACTCAGCGACCAGAGCAGACGCAGCAGAAGACTCAAAGGTAGGGTCAGTGACAACAGTGGCGAGGAGACGTGTGACAGTGGGACTGGCAGCACGACGGGAGTCAGACTCCGGGTCAGGAAGAGTAGGTAGAGAGGACGCAGGAGGAGACGGCAGAGGGACACGCTGAGGAGCAGTGGAGGGACGCAGAGTCATGTAGTGAGTGCCAGGGACAGGAGGAGGACGCTCACGTGGGACACGACGACCAGTGCGAGCAGTACGAACAGGCGACGCAGGACGAGACGCAGGCTCACGACGCTCTGAAAGGCCTCCGGTGGGACCAGTGTAAGGAGAGGGACGAGGAAGAGGCGAGGCAGGCGGTAACTGTGACTGCGACTGGACAGGCGGAGGACACTCTACAGAGGGAGGAGGACAAGGAGGAGGAGCCTGACCAAGAACCTGCTGAAGGAGCGGAACGAAGTACGGTCGCGGCCGCGCAGCGTCTCCAGAACCAGCAGAGACACCAGCGGCAGGGTCCTCAGTACCAGCAGCAGCTCCAACTCCCGGGTCCTCAGCTCCAGCAGTAGCTCCAACGCCCGGGTCCTCAGCACCAGCAGCAGCGCCACCGTTCGGCTCCGCAGCACCAGCAGCAGCTCCACCGTCCGGGTCCTCAGCTCCAGCAGTAGCTCCAACGCCCGGGTCCTCAGCACCAGCAGCAGCTCCACCACTCGGGTCCTCAGCACCAGCAGCAGCGCCACCGCTCGGGTCCTCAGCACCAGCAGCAGCTCCACCACTCGGGTCCTCAGCACCAGCAGCAGCGCCACCGCTCGGGTCCTCAGCACCAGCAGCAGCTCCAAAGCCCGGGTCCTCAGCACCAGCAGCAGTGCCACCCCCAGGGTCCGCAGCACCCGGAGCACCACTCCGAAGACTGCAGCGTCGCGTGTACCACTCTCGGATCTGCTGAATGGGGGGGAGCTCCTGGGTAGGAGGGGAAGTACCGGGACGAGCTCCAGCAGCACCTCTCCGGAGGCGGCAGTACTCGAGGTACCTCTCCTGCAGCTGCTGGGAGGAGAGGGCTCCTCCAGGTGTAGCACGCTCAGTCTCAGTACCCCCAGACTCCGCACCCCCAGGCTCAGCACCTCCAGGCTCCACACCTCCAGGGTCCGCACCTCCAGGCTCAACACCCCCAGGCTCCGCACCTCCAGGCTCAACACCCCCAGGCTCAGCACCCCCAGACTCAGCACCCCCAGGCTCAGCACCCCTAGACGCAGGACGAGAGTCAACAGCTACCTCGACAGGCTCACCCGGGTCTACCTGGGACACACCTGAGGGAGCGGCACCCTGAGGGGGGAGGGGGTCTGGTACCTCAGCACCTGGAGCGAGGAAGAGAGGCGGGGGGGGGAGCGGGGCAGTGCGGTAGGGGAAGAGGCGGTAGTAGGGGACGGACTCGTCAAAAGTGACGTCCTGAGAGGCCAGGACACGCCGCGAGGTGGGGTGGTAGAACTGCCAACCAGGGGCGTCCGGGACAAAGCCAAGGAAGACGCAGGGGACAGCGCGACGGGAGAGCTTGTCCGCGGACGTGTCGCGGACAAAAGCTCGGGATCCCCAGACCCGAAAACGCGACGCATCGCCAGCCTCTCCCGTCCAACGCAGTGTCGGAGAAGTCTCGGGCAAGGAGACACGGGGCCAGAGGTTGAGCTGATGCGCAGCGTATCGGACTGCAAACGGCCACAGAAAGTGGGGGGCAGCCGCATGAACCAAGGAGGTACGAGCGACCTCCATGACCAAGCCAATGCGGCGCTCAGCAACCCCATTCTGCTGTGGAGAGGCCGGAAGCGTGAACGACTGCTCAATGCCCTCCTGCTGACAGAAGGCCTCCAAGAGGCCAGAGGAAAACTCTCCACCTCTGTCAGAGTGCAGACGCAGGACAGGGAAGTCGGAGCGGAAACGCTCACTAAGCTGGAGACGAGATCTGCGGATCCAAGGGATCAAGACATCAGGGACGTCACCCTTGGTGCGCAAGGGGAAGACCGTGGTGTAGCGCGAAAAGTCGTCAACAACAATCAGGAAGTACCTCTCCTGACCCTGACCACGGACGCGGGCTGGGCCCCACACGTCCATGTGGAGTGTCTGCAAAGGAGCAGTCGTCGGGGGAAAGGAGGAGGAGTGAGGAGCGGCGCGCTGCCGCCCCTCGACACAGGGAAGACAGGGAGGAGCAGGTGAGTCGGGAAGGGGAGGGAGCACCCTGGGAAGACCAGCAACAAGGTCCCGTTTGTGCATGGCCCGAAGGCGCTGCACAGACGGGTGACCAAGGCGGTGGTGCCAAAGGACAGTCTCATGCGCCAGAGAGCGACACGAGCAGGGGGCGGACAGCTGACCTGACGCAGACGCAGACGTAGACGCAGACGCAGCTACCTGAGGGGACTCAGTGGTCAGTGTGTACAGGTCCGACCCCGGCTCTCGAGTGAAAGTAGCCAGGTGGCGACCCGTCCGAGCACACGTGCAGTGTGTCACGCGTTCGTAGGCAGGGGTGAACTGGTGAACACCCGAGTCCTGGAGCGCACAACCCGCCACCAAGTTCGTAGAGAACGAGGGGAGGTAGAGACCTGATAGCGTGCCGGACGGGACCGCAGGACAAGGAAGGATAGTGGAGGAGGTCGCAATGACCGGACCCCCAGAGGGGTCAGCAAGGGAGACAGCAACTGGCCGAGCGAGTGGCTCAAGGACAGTGCGGTCACGAAAGAAACAGCGAGAAGCACCTGAGTCCAGGGTGAAGGTGTGCAGTGCTGCAGTCGACTCAGTACCAGGGGGCACAGACTCACTAGCACCTAGGGCAGCAGCCTCACCATCACCTGGGGTAGCAGACACGCGAGCACCTGGAGCAGCAGACGCACTAGCACCTAGAGTAGTAGGCTCACCAGCACCTGGAGTAGCAGACACGCGAGTACCGGGAGTGGTAGCCTCACCTGCACCGAGGGCAACAGACGTACTGGCACCGAGAGCGGCTGCCTCACTCACAGAGCGACTACCACTACGGCCACCCCGACTGCTCAAACCTGCGTACCACTCACGAGCCTGCTGGAGCAGAAGAGGGCACGGCTGCTGCACCTGTCCACTACCTGAGGCTCCCGAACGACGGACGCCAGAGCGACTACCACTACGGCCACCCCGACTGCTCAAACCGGCGTACCACTCACGAGCCTGCTGGACCAGAAGAGGGCACGGCTGCTGCACCTGTCCACTACCAGGGGCTCCCGAACGACGCACGCCAGAGCGACTACCACGCCGGCCACCCCGACTGCCCAAACCGGCGTACCACTCACGAGCCTGCTGGAGCAGAAGAGGGCACGTCTGCTGCACCGGTCTACTACCAGAGGCTCCCGAACGACGCACTCCAGAGCGACTACCACTACGGCCACCCTGACTGCCCAAGCCGGCGTACCACTCACGAGCCTGCTGGAGCTGCATCTGGCCACGTCAGGAGCAGCAGCAGTAGCGGCAGCAACAGCAGGAGCAGTAAAGGCAGTAGCAGCAGCAGTAACGGTAGCAGTGCTAGCACGGCAAAGCTCACCAGTGGTTGGTGCGGCGGGCGCAAGACAGTGGCGACAGCGTGGCCGCTGCAACAGCGGGGCGGGGCCAGGTCGTAGCAGGGAGCTCCGCGGCAGCTGCTGCAGGGTCTGTGGCGGCCGCTGCTGTAGGCTCGGCGGCGGCAGCTGCTGCAGGTCGAGCGGCGGCTGCTGCTGCAGGGTCGGCGGCGGCCGCTGCTGTAGGCTCGGCGGCGGCTGCTGCTGCAGGATCGGTAGCGGCTGCTGCTGCAGGCTCGGCGGCGGCAGCTGCTGCAGGTCGAGCGGCGGCTGCTGCTGCAGGCTCGGCGGCGGCAGCTGCTGCAGGTCGAGCGGCGGCTGCTGCTGCAGGCTCGGCGGCGGCAGCTGCTGCAGGTCGAGCGGCGGCTGCTGCTGCAGGCTCGGCGGCGGCAGCTGCTGCAGGTCGGCGGCGGCTGCTGCTGCAGGCTCGGCGGCGGCAGCTGCTGCAGGTCGGCGGCGGCTGCTGCTGCAGGTTCGGTGGCGGCAGCTGCTGCAGACGAAGTCGAAGCCGCGAAGGGGCGGCTGAGGGATCGCGCGCGGGCGGCTAGCGGGTCACGCGCGCGAAGAATCGGCCGCGCGCGGGCGGCTAGCGAGGCGCGCGCGCGAAAAATCGGCCGCGCACGGGCGGCTAGCGAGTCGCGCGCGTTAAAAACGAGCCGCGCGCGGGTGGCTAGCGGGCTGCGTGCGCGCGGTAGGTAGAGGCGCACGAGGGCGCTAAGGCGCACGAGGGCGCGCGGTAGGTAGAGGCGCACGAGGGCGCTAAGGCGCACGAGGGCGCGCGGTAGGTAGGGGCGCACGAGGGCGCGAAGGCGCACGAGGGCGCTCGGTAGTGAGAGGCGCACGAGGGCGCACGAGGGCGCACGAGGGCGCACGAGGGCGCACGATAGGTAGGTAGGTAGGTAGGTAGGTAGCGGTGGGCCCTAGGAGCGGTCCTAGCAAAGGACCTGCTCTGATACCATGTCAGAATGAACAGGCAGGAATGAGTGAACTAGCAGCATGCAGGAGTACAAGTAGTAAACCCTAATTTGGGTTGTACCCCATATGGGCTACCCCACTACAGCCTAGACAGTATGCAGCACATATGTTTGACAGTTGTTACGCTGGAGGAGTGCGAGCTGCGGTATGACAAGCGTGGCCTTGTATCTGCTTTCATAGTATGTGTCTTCTCTCCATCCCGCAGGAATGAAACGCTGATTGCCATGGGGTGGGCTTTCCTGCAGTTGCATTGGCTGATGCCAATCTTGCTCGTCCTCGTTATCATAGTAATTGTTCTCTGTGAGGGAGTTGTTCCACCCTTCTTTAGGTTGAATGAGCGTGCCGCGAGGTTCCTCCTCCTTCGCAGGTTCAGTAGAGCGCGGGCAACGCCTTGTTGCCATGTTAGCGATTACGTTTCTAGAAGCTCCTGCTTGTGGTCCTTGTGTCTGCTACCGTAGTTGTTGGTGCTGTGCAGGAGGTCGAGGAGCTTGGTGTTAAGACTGAAAGTTGCGAGTGTATTGTCGGCCGACCTAGTTGTTATGGTGAGTGGAATTTGGGTGGCGCTAGTTGGACCGGGATTTTCAGCGGTCCGTTGAGTGTTCGAAGTCTTTGCTGACTTTTCAATAATGGCGCCTTGGTTGTTGTCGCTCTTCACAGTTGAATGTGTAGAAGGCGAGGCGCTCTCGGCGCGGCGCTCAGCTTGTCCTGCTCGAATCCATGTCCTGCTGTTCAGTCAGGAGGGCAGCGCATAGTGCTGCTTCTGAGATAGTTGCTCGTTCTTGGAGTAGCGCTTTGCAGGGCTTCCACTCAGGCCCGAGTCCTTGGAGGATAATGTTGACGAGGATCTCCTCCGAAATCGTGCTTCCATGCTTTGTGATCTGGTCACGGATATTCCGACAGCAGTTAATGTAATTGTTCGCTTTCTCCCCGTGCCCCATTTTAGTCTCCATGAGTTGCTGCAGAAGCCTGCTGGAGGTGATAGAGTCCTTCCGCTGATATACCTCAACGAGGAGTTTCCAAGCTTCCAAGGCTGGAGCGGCGCTCTCAATGTAGGAGCAAATGCTGAGTTGCTCCGCAGGCGTCATATTACGCAGCAGCACGCTATACGCCATGAGGGACTCGTCGTAGTACTGAGCCCGGGCGTCGTCAGTGTCTTCCACCGTTTAGGATAGGAGCCGTCAAAATAGTGGTAGATCTGCGCTGTCTGTAGGAGGAGCTCAAGCTCAAAACTCCATGTATAAAAATCCTTGCCGTCAAACGCGGTAGCAGTCTTAATTTTTTAAATGCTGAGGAAGCGTGCTTGCGCAGAATTGATGGCTTTGCCACTTGGACGAGGGGCAGTTGATGCTGTTTTGTGTGTGTCGAGGGAGAAGGTGTGCAGGGCGGTGTCGTGGCTTTTCGTAGCCGGTTGAGCAGGTTGTGCTGGTTGGGAAGAGGTTCCTACGTCGCCATTCTGCAATGCTTCGAGGTCTTCCTCCATAGTTGAGAGTCGCGAAAATGACTGCTCGAGTGCGGCAGTACTTATCATAGTTGTCGCCTCATTTGTCGTAACCGGGTTGGTTTGTCCTTCGACCATTAGATTCGCATGGCCTCCGGATCCTCCGGCCATTCTGGTCTTGGAGCGTATGCCGCTCGCTAGGTCTGGGTTCAGCGAATTTTAGGGAAATGAAGTTGCGAAGAACTTTCGAGTAGCTCTTATACCACAGGGCTGACGTTTCATATTAGGTCTCCCTGATTCCGGAGAAAAATTTTCCCCTCAATTATGAGTGCACATTTTCCAGAATAATGCTACCCTGATTGCTCAGGGTTGAGAAGTATATAACTTTGGTTGTTCAGGGTCAAAAGTCGAAGATGAGTGTAGTAATGCGCCCTTTGTTACAGGGGAAAAAGTCTCGCTCTGCGTAAAGTCTGCGCTCTGTGTTTCGCGCACACTTTGAGCGCGCTAATTTCCAACCGTTTAGTTTCACAAACTAGTATTTATCCATACGTTTTTGTGCGGGGAAGAGATGAGCGATTTCGGTCAACCAAACATTTCGATTCGATACCACAGATGTGCCAAGTTTTTAATTCGCCAGTACCTGAATATCGCCAACATCGCTGTGCGAAACGCAAAAAAAATCTGGTAACTTCACATACACGCAAGTACGACTGTAAAACAACTTAATCGCAGTTCGTGGAAGTAACAGACATCCAGTGTACTCGCCTGTCACACATGCTCTTGTCCGTCGCTCACACGCTGGTTGTACTGCAATCAATCGGAAGGGGGATATCGGAAGGAAATTTCCGAGAAACTTCTTCTCGATAAGGTCAAAATCAGGGACCACAGTTTCGATACCCTTTTAAGTCAGAGTCCATTAAGAGGCTAGTCTGTTACACTATACTAAAAATCAGGGATAGGAAAAATATTACTCTGATTTGAACAGGGTTGAGAACTCAGTAATTCTGAAATCTGAGTCTTCGCAAAGTAGAAAGCCTGAAACCACCCTGAAATCAGGGTAATTACCCTGATAAAACCAGCCTTGTTATACCATGTTACAATCCCAAGTGGGATTTAGTGAGGGATCATTAAGGGTTGATTGCAAGTAGTGTAGCAGCGGAAGTATTCAACTCAGGTCAAAGTGAATGTAAATGACTTGGATGATAAAAACATGCATACATCTAGTTTTTTTAGGGAATACAGGGAATACAAAAAGACCTAGACTGGCCATGTACTCTAAGGGGTACATTCCCTTATTGCAGCGAGATTCAAACCGTGCGGCGCCGGAATCAGTTTCGAACCTGTTCCCGCTTTTTTCATTTCAAATGTCAACTGCCTGCATCGATCTTGATCTGACGGTTTCTGGTGTCGCTTCGACTCTTCTGACGCCTCGACTTCGTACTCGGTAGAGTCGGCCCTGCAACATACAGGAATGCCTTCTTATTGAATTTCATATCGTAATAGGGTGGAAGGGAATGAGTTAGGGTGGGAAGGAATGAGTTAGGGTGGGAAGGATTGAGAGAGTGAGGGAAGGAATGAGAGAGTGTGGGAAGGAATGGGGGGGAGCAAGGAAGGGGATGGGGTGTATGGGATGGGTGGAAGCAGGGAACGAGATGGGAGGAAGCAGAAAAAGGAAGGAGGGAAAGCAGGGAAGGGGATGGGGGAAAGCAGGGAAGGAGAGGGGGGATAACAGGGGAGGGGACATGGGGAAGCAGCGAAAGGATGGGGGGGAGCAAGGAAGGGGATGGGGGGAAGCAGGGAAGGGGATGGGGGGGAAGCAGTGAAGGGATGGGAGGAAGCTGAAAATGGGAGGGGGGAACGCAGGGAAGGGGATGGGGGAAAGCAGGGAAGGGGAGGGGGGAAGCAAGGAAGGGGGTTGGAGGCAACAGGGAAGGGGATGGGGAGAGAGAGAGGTAAGAAGTGTGCGGGAGATTTGCGATTATTGGGGGGAGGGAAGGGCGTGTGTAGGGGTAGAAATGGGAGGGTGACAAGTGTGCGCGATGGGAAGGGAGACAGGACGGATGGCGAGGGCGATGTGGCGTGGATGGCAGGGCGGAAGGGAGGGCGACGGGCGGATGGGAGGGCGACGCGCGGAAGGGAGGGCGACGGGTAGAGGAGAGGGCGACGGACGGAGGAGAGGGCGACGGGCGGAAAGGAGGGCGACGCGCGGATGGGAGGGTGATGTGACAAGCGAAGGGAGGGCGACGTGCGCCAGTGAGGGCGACGGGCGGAAGTGAGGGCGACGGGCGGAAGGGAGGGCGACGGCCGAAAGGGAGGGCGACGCGCGGATGGGAGATACAACGCGCAGATGGGAGGCGGCGCGCGTTAGCGAGGGCGATGGGCAGAAGGGTGGGTGACGAGCGGATGGGAAGGCGACGGGCGGAAGGGAGGTCAGTGAATGGAAGGGAGAGACGAGCGGAAGCATGGGCGACGTAAGGAAAGGTGGGTGATGTAAGGAAGCGTGGGCAACGTAAGGAAGCGTGGGCGATGTAAGCAAGCGTGGGCGACGTAAGGAAGCTTGGGCGTCGTAAGGAAGCATGTGCGACGTAAGGAAGCAAGGGCGGCGAGCGGAATCATGGACGCCGTGAGGAAGCGAATAACCGGAGCCAAGGAACCGAAGGCGTCGCGGGCAGGCGAAGGCGACGGGGGGATCCTAAGCGACCAGCAAAGATGTTTTACAGGCAACCCTAATTCATTTACTTATAAGTCACTGGCAGAAACGGAGTGATTCCTTGGGCGTGAATGGGGGGTGAACTACGTATAGTATGCTTGACAATTTGTACCAGATAGTTTTCAAGTTCACTTCAAGTGAACAGTACTGCATTACCATCGGACACCACACCCAATGCGACTTTAAGTCTCACTGGCCGATCATGGATCACTGTTGCACACCACCACCCCTTAATTGTAAAAGAATACTCCACTTCATGTGGTAACATGGTGTTAAGCGAATTGATATCCACGAATCCTGAATTTGAAAACAGCCATGCAAAACTTGGGCTTTAAGTTTTCCGCTACGAGAAAATTCCAACTCTGACAATCACATTGTTGGGCTGAGAAAAGCCCTTAGGATCTTTGCAGGGGTAAATTCGGGGTAGGTGACACTTGATGCAACAGCGGAAGCTTAATAGAGGTCTTTGAACCACCTTGCGCTGGTATGTGAGGGCAAAGTAAGTTGATTAAAACAAGAAGATACAGGCTTTTATAAGATTACAAGGAATATGAAGAGATACGGTTAATAACCGTTTTACTGTTGCGGTTCGATACAGTGACGACTCGGGCAACTGCTCTGTAATGAATCGGTTGTGTGCCCTTGCTGTCGCACTGTACTGGTCAGGTCAAAGGTCGCTTTTGACCTTTCGCGTAACCTTCGGCGGTTACTTTAACTTCCGAGGGTTGACTCGCGGGTGTTTCGATATGCTTTGCTTTGCTTGTGACTTGGTGCTTTTGTCACGACAGAAGCGCCTTTAAGACTAATTGTTCCCAACACTCCCCTTCGCTTCTGGAGTGTCGCTGCTGATGACGTGGCTCTGTCCAGTCATAAGCATGCAGTACTCGAATTTCTGTTTTCCGAGCTTCTTGGTCAAATAGTCAGCTGCCATCTCGGACGTGGGACAGTATGACAGCTCGAGTCTTCCCTTCTCGATCTCGTCCTTCACGAAGAAGTATCGCAGGGCGATGTGTTTCGTCCTGTTCGCGAAGCCGTTTTTGTTGGCGATGCGAATTGCTGATTGGTTGACGCAGAGCAGGGTGAAGCTTGGTAACTGGGCCAATTTTGCTTCTTCCAGCAGTTCGCGAAGGTAAAGTCCTTCCTTGGTGGCTGAGCAGAGTGCGATATATTCTGCTTCGGCTGAGGAGAGGGCGATTAACTCCTGCTTGCTCGACTGCCAGGAGATAGGTCCAATAGTTTCGAGACGATAGATGTAGCCAGTGCGCGATCGTCTGTTGTCGGAGTCGCCAGCGTGATCGGCGTCGACGTAGCCGATTAACTTAGTCGGTGCAGTTGCGTTCTTGTAGTAAGTTAGGCCGATCGTCGATGTGCTGACTAGGTAGTGAAGCGCGCGGTCGAGCTCCGCCAGATTATCTGCTTCGGGTTTCTTGAGGTAGGTGGCGAGCTGGCTTGCGGAGTATGAGAATTAGATCTGGGCGGCAGGTGACAGCTGCGAAGAGAAGGCAGCCTAGCTTCCTCTGGTAGTCGCGTATGCCGGCGGGTTTGAGTAGAGCAGAGCCTTCCTTGTTGTTTCCTGTTGTGTAGTGATACTGCGTAGAGCCGAGCCTTCGAACCAGGTGGTGACGCTATCGGTTGAGCCGATGTAGAGGAGATCGTCTACGTAGACGATTAGCAGGATGTAGTCAGTACCCTTCGTGAGCCGGTACATGCCCTGGTCGTGCGGCAATTGCTTGAAGCCGATGCGAATGAGGCGAGCGTGCAGGTACTGTTGCCATAGCCGTGGGGCTTGCTTGATGCCGTAGAGCGATTTGAGTAGCTGACAGACGTGTATGGAGTCCGTGCTGGAGCCGTGTGGTAGTTCTACGAAAATCTCTGCGTCAACGGGTGCGTAGAGGAAGGCGTTCGCGACATCAATTTGTCGCAGTTTCTTCTTCTTCATGGCGGCGATCGCGAGGAGGATTCGTAGCGAGGTGTGTCGGCTGACCGGAGCGAATGTTTCGGTGAAGTCGCGTCCGTGCTCTTGGTCGAAGCCGCGTACGACCCAACGGGCTTTGAATTTGTCGATGGTGCCGTCAGCTTTCGTCTTTACGCGGAAGACCCACTTTCCGGTAAGTATTTTCTTGTTTTGTGTTACGCCGACGGGAACGACTTTCCATGTGTTGCGTTTCTCTAATGCCTTCAGTTCCTTGTCCATGGCTTCGCGCCATTTTTCCTTATGCTCCCCCCCCAGAGCCTGCTGAACTGTGGCAGGCTCCTTAAGAGTTTCTGTCCCGTGGACCGCGGTGACGAGGCCGAGAATTTGCAGTCCACTTTGTGAGTAGCGGGGGAGATTTTCGTCCTCGGGATAGGCTGCTTCATCTCCCGCTTCTGGATCAGGTAGGAAGTTTGGTCCTACTCGTTCTGCTTCATTGGTGTTGACTGTTGCAGGTGTTACGTAACCGTTGTCAGCGAAATGGTAGAAGGTTTCGGCGTTGGCACTTTCGCGCGGGTTGTCTTCGTCCATGGGAACGTTGACGGAGCAGAATGGGAGAGGTCCGGCTTCTTTTGATGCGTTGTTCACGTTCTGCTCGTCCCAGTCAGCTTCGTCTGCTGCCGAGGCGAAGGCTCGGTCACCACGAAAACCACCTGTGGGATCTTCGTTTGCTTGCAAGTTGGCAAGGTATGTCTGGAGCGTGAGTCCTTCGTAGAAAATTACATCACGTGCTGCTACTGTTTCCTTGGAGTGGACGTCGAAGATTTTCCACGCGTTGTAGTGTTTTTCGATGCCCAGGTGTAGTCCCCACTGTGCTCGTTGAGAAAATCGGCCCGCCCGTGCTGCTGGGGGTCGGTACTGTACCATGCAGCCGAAAACTCGTAACATTTTTGTGCTGCCCAGTTTTCCTGTCCATAGCAGATGCGGTGATGCGTTGTTCGGAAGCGATGATGACGAGAGCAAGTTGTGCAGCATGACGGCGTGGTCCATTGCTGCAGGCCACTGATGGTTGGGTAGCCGCATGCCACGTAACAGTTTGCGCATGGTGTTCTGCAGGGTCCTGTTCATCCTTTCCGCTACTCCTTGCTGCTGATGGGCGTGGGGGAGGGAGATGAGCTGCTTGATTCCCCTTTCCGCCAGGTACTGCTTGAATCGCTGAGAGGTGTATTCTCCACTACCGTCTGACTGGAAGCTTTTCAGTTTTACGCCCGATTCTCTCTCTGCTACTGGTAGCCAGGCAACGAAGGCTGCGAATGCCATGTCGCGGCTCGGGAGGTTTAGGTGCCAGACATAACGGGTGGCGTCGTCGATGAAGGTAATCGTGTAGTTGTATGTTACTTGTCCTGGTTCTCGATTGAACAGGATGTCGCTATACACCTTTTCGAGCGGTGCGTACGCCGGTGCACTCGGGTTGTGATGAGGCGAAAACGGTCGATGTGGTAAGTCTCCTTCTGGGCAGGTGAAGCACGTTCCGCGTATTCGTTGAAGTTCTCGTCCGTCGGTCAGTAGAAGTGAGTCTTTGTCAAGTACGTTTACTCTTATGGTATTGTTTAATACCGTGTTGCTTGGGTGTCCCATCCTTGCGTGCCAGGTGCTTTCGTCGGCGCGATGTCCGGGTGATCGTCGGTACATATCGGAGTTGGAGTAGAAGTTGGCGGTGAAATTGGCGCTACGATGAACTTCTCGTGGTGCTGGGTGTAGTTGTTGCGCTGGTGTTGGTGCTTCTGCTACTGCCGTCGTTGTCTCTGCTGCTGCCGTTGATGGTTCTGCTACTACCGACGTTGTCTCTGCTGCTACCGTTGATGGTTCTGCTACTCCCGACGTTGTCTCTGCTGCTGTTGTTGATGTCTGAATTGTTGCTAACGCCCTTGTTCTCTCTGCTTCAGGAATGGTGTGTGAATACCAGAAGCCGCCCGGACTGAAGTCTGGATCAAGATCTGGAGGGTGTGTCCAGTTGGTGAAGTTGACGATGGCGTCGCTGTCGGCGGTGCCGAGATCTGGAACGAAATCAAGAACGAAGACGTTGTTCTTGAGGACTGCTTTGACGATGTAGAGTCCTCCTTTCCCGTGATACAGCTTAAATTCTTGGGTGGTGCTGTCTGCTTCGAGGTGAATACCCTTCGCCATTAACTGGCTGACGCTCAGTAAGTTGTAGCCGAGTCCCTCCGCAATTAGTACCTTCGACATCTGCAGTATGACGTTTGTTTCCCTTGACTGAAGTTGAACGATGCCCTGTCGTCTTGTTCGTAGGTTTTGATTGTTGGCGATTGTAATGACAACTTCGCGTTGAAGTTGGTGTTCTTGTTGAACGAAGCGTCCCGAGGAGCACATGTGCTGTCCGCAGCAGCTGTCCAGAAACCATGTGTCCCTTCCGGATGGTTCGCTTTGGGCAATGGCCGCGTATGTCGGGTTCGGCTGAAGTGACTCACGGCGGGGTGTGGTTTCGTCGAGTTGGTGTTCCGGTGAGCAGTATGGTGGTGACTCGGTGATGCAGGAGTCAATCAGCTTTGCCATACAGCTAACGATGTTTCTTGTTTCTTGTGCAGGTTGTCCCGTTGAGGTCGTTGAAGCTTGAATCTGAGTCATGGGATTTGCTTGCGTTGAGGCGATTTGGCTGCTTGAAGGTCGAAGTTGCCGCTGTGGAGTTGTTGGTTGTTGACGATTCGGGCAGTGTGTACGCGGGTGTCCCGATGTCTTGCAGATGTGGCAGAACGGAGGTACGAACTTCTGTTGTTGCCGATTGTTATTGTTGTTGTAGCGTCGCTGAGTGTGGAACGCGAATTCCGGTGTTGATGTCTTCTTTCTGTGTCGTTCTTCTTGCAGGTCCATGTCTTGCTGTTCTGCGTAGATTTCGGCGCATAACGCTGCTTCGGAGATTCTGCCGTGAGCTCGAAGGATGGCCTTTGTGGCGCGCCATTGAGGACCGAGGCCGCCGATGATGACTGTCACGAAGGCGTCTTCAGAAATCGACCCTCCGCATCGAAGAAGCTTGTCGCGCAATTCGCGACATCGGCTGATATACGCCATTCCTTTTTCGCCTGGTTTCATTTCAACCGTTGTCAGTTGCGCCATTAGCCGACTTTGACTGACGCTGTCTGTTGCTTGATACAGGCTCTTCAAGTGGTTGTATGCGAGCTCCGCGGAGTTTCCGTAACCCCGGTAAGACCGTATATTCTGCTGCTGAGTCGGTGTGATGTTCCTCAGCAGAATCGTGTACGCCATCATTGATTGATAGGTGTACTGCTGGTTCTCATACTGTGTACCGTTTGTTGGGTATGGCAGGGACCCGTCGAAGAAGCCGAGTATCTGCGCGCCTTCCATCATTAACTCAAATTCAAATGACCAGGTGAAGAAGTCATTTCCATCGAAAGGTCATGATGTCTGCATCTTCAGGACGTGCGCGAACTGCGATTGGACTTGAAGCGCATCTAGGTGTCAGAATCCCAGCCACTAACCACTGGGATAAAAGGGCTTGTTTGTGTAGCGGGTGAGTGCGCCCATAACCCCCCAGGCCAACGTGCCTGTAACCCTTCCCTAGGATCAATCGGGGATCACCAGTGGACCTCTGACACCCCCCCGCACTGGGATGCCCGAGGTGCACACACCGGGATTCGAACCCAAGACCTTCGCTCTGATACCATGTCAGAATCCCAGCCACTAACCACTTGGATAAAAGGGCTTGTTTGTGTAGCAGGTGAGTGCGCCCATAACCCCCCAGGCCAATGTGCCTGTAACCCTTCCCTAGGATCAATCGGGGATCACCAGTGGACCTCTGACACTAGGGTCTTCTCTTGTCCAGGTGAAGTCTGCGGGTGCGGCATGAAGCTGATGGACCCGCGTTCGTACGGAGCAAAGGTAGGTTGATGTTGTTGGTTTCCGCGTGCGTATGATGACCCATCAAGACTCATAGGAGTCGCTCCGTTGTTGTTGCTCTTGTTCGATTGTGGAGGTGCTGATTGCTGGTGTTGCTCGTAGAAGGACATGAAGGAGAAAAATTTCTCCATCATGCTCTGGTCGAAGCCTGCAGGTTGATTCACGGGAGTCTCAGTAGATGTTACTCTGGGTCTTGTTACCGTGCCCTCCTCTGTCTGTAGGCCAGAGGCAGGAGGTGGAGTAGGAGTAGTGCCCTGGGAGCCGTTGGAGTTGCTCCTCTCCTTTTGTGTAGCCATGCTAATTAATACTGTTAATATAGAAGTTGAATCCCCCTGATAGCTCTCATACCATGTTGGGCTGAGAAAAGCCCTTAGGATCTTTGCAGGGGTAAATTCGGGGTAGGTGACACTTGATGTAATAGCGGAAGCTTAATAGAGGTCTTTGAACCACCTTACGCTGGTATGTGAGGGCAAAGTAAGTTGATTAAAACAAGAAGATACATGCTTTTATAAGATTACAGGGAATACGAAGAGATACGGTTAATAACCGTTTTACTGTTGCGGTTCGATACAGTGACGACTCGGGCAACTGCTCTGTAACGAGTCGGTTGTGTGTCCTTGCTGTCGCACTGTACTGGTCAGGTCAAAGGTCGCTTTTGACCTTTTGCGTAACCTTCGGCGGTTACTTTAACTTCCGAGGGTTGACTCGCGGGTGTTTCGATATGCTTTGCTTCGCTTGTGACTTGGTGCTTTTGTCACGACAGAAGCGCCTTTAAGACTAATTGTTCCCAACACACATTCTGTCAGAATGAGGAATGGATGATGCATTGATGTTGGTTGGGGTACATATAGCTAACCCTAAGTTTTGTACCCCCTAAGACAAACCTCACTATAGGCTACAACATTTGACACACCCCCATAGCCTAAGTGAGGGGTGTCTAGCAGAACCAAACGAGTACGGTCACAAGACCAGTCCAAGAAACGAAGCTCAGGGTGGATCACAACGTCACCACACAGTCTGAGCACAAACAACAGTGGCCACAAGGCCAGTCCAAGAAGTAACAGAGGTATATAGAAAGCAAAGTAAACAGTACACTCAAGCCTAAGCAACACGAGAACCAGTGTCAACAAGGCCTAACTGCACACAGCACCTCTGGTGGTCACAAGGCGGAAGCGCCTTGGTGAAGATGTCTGCAGTGTTGGCCTCGGACTCCACAAACTCAAAGCGAGCCTGTCCACGCCTCTGCAACTCTCGCAGAAGAAAGTACCTGACGTGAATGTGCTTCACTCTGCTCTCCAGTCGTGGCTCTCGACAAAGGAGAATAGACGCCTTGTTGTCAGTGAACAAGGTCGGTGCAGAGCTCGGCCGCTCACCAAGGTCGGTGAGCAAGAAGGTCAACCAACGCAGCTCCTGTGCCGCCATGGCACCAGCGTAGATCTCAGCCTCAGCTGTAGAGGTCGAGACCGAAGAGGAGCGCGTGGACCGCCAGGAAACAGCTCCAGAACCCAGGCTGAAACAGTACCCCTGAGTAGACCTGTGAGTCTCAGCGTCGTCAGCGTAAGAGGAGTCACAGTGACCTGCGTGCTCCGCAATTTGGGCCGCGGGTTTTTTGAGAATGACCAATTTCATATTGCGCCCAACACAAATTAGGGATATTATTTTAGCTTGTGGTTTTAACCTAATTCTGGATGGTATGTTACAGGGCCTCACCATCTTATCCGCTAAGGGCGACGTCAGGTTGTACAGAATTTTTTTTAACGCCCACTGCGGTTAACTTCGTTTCAACACGGTGCAGAGAGGTTAATGTTGAGAACCGTTTTCCACCGTTTTTGACCGTCCTGAATCACGGTACAAGAACTGCAAACCCACGAGAAATGTGAACCCCAGACTTGCGGCAGCAAGGATTAGGTCACCCATCAGATCTGGATGGCGGGTAAGCTAGTCGGCAGATCACATCCATCCACCCGTTTCCAGTTGCGGTTCCGACAACGCCCAAACGTGTCAGTGCTTCACACGAGTGCGTTGGACAATCCCTGAGAACCTGGCGCGCGAAATGATCCTTATTACCCTCCCTGCCTGCCTCTCTCTGGTGATAACGCAGTGTGGAGCACAGCGGCAGCATGGCAGTTGCACGTTCAAAGCAGCGAACTTTCGCCATGGCCCGACCTTGGCGCACGTATGGAGATTTCGTACGGCTGGCTTTATTCTCTTGCCCCTGCTTCGTCTCATTCGCACTGGCCCTGATCCTCCTAGTGCCATCACTTCCCGTCACCTTGACACTTCCAATTTTCTCGCAAGCACATAAAAACGGAGAGAGCAGGCATTGGGCGGCCGGGTTGCGAAATGGCTCGCTCAATACGCACTCATCGCACGGAGCGCTCGCCGGATTCGCCGTGAGCAGGGAGGCGTACGTGGCGTCCGCTCCAGCATCACTGCCGGGACCCACCGACCCGATCATCCGCGCGTCCCAACGTGAGGCCGCTCACCGACCTTCCCGTCCGCGATTCTCGACCGCCTCCCCAGAATACCCTCACGCCGCCCGCTGCGGTCCGACCCTGAGTCAGGGTCCCCCACATGACTCATGGCCCAATTGGCCCCACCATCCCTCATCATGAAATTGGACCGCATGTGTGTGTAAAGCAGCTTTGGGTACCTTGCGTTGACAATCGGAAGACAGAAAGACTTATCTCCACTACTATGTGTCACACCATTCACACTCTCGGCTGCGTTTTTTTGCCCTTACTGCCAGCCCATTGCCCCCACTGTTGCCCCATTGCCTGCACTGTTGCCCCATTGCCTGCACTGTTGCCCCATTGCTTGCACTGTTGCCCCATTGCCCTCACTGGTGCCCCATTGCCTGCACTGTTGCCCCATTGCCTGCACTGTTGCCCAATTGCCACCACTGTTGCCCCATTGACCTCACTGGCGCCCCATTGCCTGCACTGTTGCCCCAATTCCTGCATTGTTGCCCCATTGCCTGCACTGTTGCCCCATTGCCTGCACTGTTGCCATTGCCTGCGCTGTTGGCCCATCCCCGCATCGCCTCGATTGTCACCCAATCTGTTCTTTCCTTCCTCCGTCTGATGTGCCCTGCTCGCCCTACCCGCTCCTCCGTGTGCTTTTCTCCCCAACCCGCTCTTTCTTGTGCTTCACTCGACCTGTGCACGTGTGGGACTGCATGGCTGAATGCAGTGCGAGTGCTGGTGGAACTGAATGCCGCTCTGCATGGGTGGCCGGGGAACAGCCGCCTCTCCCGCCACTGTAGCCAGTGGGCCAATGTCACATGCAACCACAGGGGCCTCGTCACTGCCATGTATGCCGCCTCGTCACCGCCATGTATGCCGCCTCGTCACTGCCATGCCGTGCCATGCATGCTTCCTCCCCATGTATTTCTCTGTAGTCTCCCCGCCTCGCCACTGCCATGCCACGTCTGCTGTATGCATCCGCCCCTCCTCGTCACGGCCCTGTGTGGCTCGTCCGCACCACCCCGCCCCTAAGTTGGTCGCGCCCAGCATTTTATACGCAATCGTATATACACTTGCGTATAATATGGGATGGGCTGAATGGGTGACTTAGGAATACATGAAAAAATACTGCCCGGGCAGGTAAAACCTTTTCCGGTCAGGAGGCACTATGAACCTCACTAGTCACACTCACGGGAGTGCCAGTGCCAGTAGGGGTCGTCATTGTAGAGCTGCGACGTGCTCGAGAGAATTGGAGAAAGAAAATGGATGAGGTGACGTATGAGAATGTTTAGGGTTGGGAGGGACTTACCTTTTTGTCCTCGATGAGGGGGTTGAGGTAGGCTGGTTGGAGACATTCGTGTAGCTGAGCTGGAGTCGCGGGGTAACGGACGGTGTAATGCGGTTGAATTGAATTTCCCCTGGCGACTTTTCCAACTTAGCCCCGCCCTCCCCGCCCTCCCGTCTCTCTGGTTCCCGTGTGGAGCATATGTACATGCGTTCGATCCAAGCACCCACCGTTATACCTAAATGTGCATTCAAACTGCCTTGCCCTCATTCCAATTCCGCTGTGACCCTCATCTCATCTCACCTCCCCTTGCCTCACCTCACCTCACCTCACCTCACCTCACCTCACCTCACCTCACCTCACCTCGCCTCACCTCACCTCACCTCACCTCACCTCGTGTCACCTCACCTCACCTCACCTCACCTCACCTCACCTCACCTCACCTCACCTCACCTCCCCTCAAGTACATCCTTTCCTGTGCCCTGATTGCCTCCCGTGCCCTGATTGCCTCCCATGCCCTGATTGCCTCCCATGCCCTGATTGCCTCCCGTGCCCTGATTGCCGCCCGTGCCCCTGATTGCCTCCCGTGCCCTGATTGCCGCCCGTGCCCCTGATTGCCTCCCATGCCCTGATTGCCTCCCGTGCCCCTGATTGCCCTCCTGCCCCCTGCTCCTCCCCAAGGCAGAGACCTGTCAACCGCCTCTGTGTCTGGCAGCCTTCCATCTTCTCTCGGCCGCCTCAATCACCTCACCTACCTGTCAGTACCCTGCCTTGCCAGGCTCTGCACGGCATATCCTGCAGCACGCGTGGAGCTTTCTTCTCAAAATGGCATTACCTCGCCATCTGTTGTGTCAGCTCAGCCCTTTTCATTGAGCGCTTACCAGCAGGCTGTTAGTGTTAGCCCTGAATCTCACACTTTGTGTATTTTGTACTTTTTATATCCTAGCGTAGTGCAGTTTGCACTTTGTGTTTGGTTGGGTGTACACCTACATCCCAACCAAACCCAAATGTAATCTCCAAGCAATCTCCAACCCACCAATTAAAGATTATCTTGGGATTACCCCCAAACCCTAGAGATTTCCCCCGATTCCCCTCCCCATCCATTGCTTGCCCATCTTGAATGTATCGGTTCTAAGCTTAAGTTGTGACACAGGCGACGCCTTAAAAATTCGCACAGAGCCCACACCGCATGTAGCTGCCCCACACGCCCCCAGAAATGATTATTCATCACCGTGTTTGCCGATTCAACCACAGGCTTCAAAGGCTCAAGACAGAAAACGGTTGATCTGCCAGCGGCGGCATCGAAACCAGGGTCCAGGGATAGCCAAGCGGTGTAAAAAAAACAGGATTCTCACTTAATTCTCCCTCTCGTAGTCTAATTCCCACCCCTCCCTGGATCCCCCCCCCAACCCAAACACCCCTTCTTGATTCTGTTTCCTCCTCACTGATCCCTCCCTCCCCCTTACCCCTTGCACCTTAATCCCTCGTTCTGTTTTTTCACCCTCCCCTCTGTTACCCCAATTCTTCCTCACCCCCCGGTCCCATGTTTACTCGCTCAGCAATATTGGCTCAGCGAATATCACTGGGAGTGTGGAGGGCCTTTCATGGATCTCAAGCCTCACCAACTTGAATGCATTGTACGCCCTCCATGCACAATTTGACATAGCTTGGGAGTGTGGTGTAGAACCGGGCGAAATGGTTCGAGCCCAGCTTGGGCTAATTCAAGGCAAACAAAACGGTCTGGTTCTTTACTCATGTTCAATGAACGGAGTGACCCTTTAAGAAACCCTAATCGCTCTGTGAAGTGTATTCTCCTAGTTGCATGGTTCCCCTATTTTGCCCTTTTCGAATCATGTAACACAACACAAGATACCTCTCATGCTGCGCATCGTGGGACCCCCCACATGCAGCACCACACCACGCCAGCGTGATTGCGGGCGTGACCAGCATGGAGGGGGGTCTATCGGGTGCTGTCATAAGAGTGGATGTTTTTGTTGCCCGTTGCCCTGTGTTCCCTCCCATGGACCCCGTTCTTCCTCCCGCGATACCACACCAGGGTGATGGCTGGCATGGACAGCATGGAAGGGGACCTATCGGCCGTCACGTTTCTCACTTCTCTTAAAGCCATGCAAAGCCTGTAACGTATTTTAGAAGGGTACTGTAGGCTTCCCGGTTCTTGTGGGCTGTCCGTTCCTCCAGTTTTGTCCACCGTCCTTCCCGATCTTTGATTTGCGGGTGTATTTACGCCTACATTTCTATGCATGTTTTTGAGCAGCAGTGTAGTGTACAAAGGGAATGGATCAGGCAACGATCGCAAAACTTTTGTAGCCATACATAGTACTAGTATGTATGTAGGTGTCATCTCATCTCAGAATCAACGCCATCTAACCTTCGTCATATTGGTTTGCTCGTTGCTTCACCACATGCATCTCATCTCAACTGGCTCTAACCAATGGCCTCCCTCGTGTTTGTCACGCGTGCAGCACCATCTCAAGCGTCCCATGGACAGGGGAGCTTCCAGCATTGCTTGCAACGCTCACCTCCCTCACCTTCCTGTAGGCTCTCGAATTGAGTTACACTCCAATCTCCCCATTGGTATATCCCTGCTTGGCTCAGCTCAGTCATATCGCAACCTCACTTCAATGTCCCTTCCCTTAGTATTTTCCTTGCACGTGCTAGTGTAGAAACATGAACTTCGTGTTGCTGCTCCTGCGTGCATGAATCGCTATTCAGTGAACTCAAACCATATTGAAACGAAGTCTGATATTTTTCAGCCCTAGAACGTTCAGCTCGAAAATGGGTTCGTGCGTGTAAATAGAGGGGCGGGTTACGGGTATTAGTGCCCCTAGTGCCATGACTGAGCAGTCCTACCCGCACTTGCATGGCAGCAGCGCTGCCCCATTAGGGCATATGCCCCATCATATGCATCATGATGGGGCATGGGGCACCAAACAAACAATCATGATGCAGTATGTAATGTTTGAACAAACAACACATGACAAATCATCCATAGAAACAGTTGTAAACCATCGGCAAAACATCCGCAAATCATCTGCATCTTGAGAAATGATATCCAAATGAATTGTAGATGAATCCTAAATGGTTTTCAAACGTTTCGGAACCCTTGTGGAAAAAAATCATGGTCAAATGATTCCCAGACATGCACATTTTTGTGATTCGGACTGTTCAAAGTAGATTCTGACCGAGCTGAGCGGAGTGTTAATCATCAAAGCGCGCTGATTCAAACTTCGCGCATTGTTTTGATCTGGTTTGTTTCGAACTTGTTCGGATCGAACCAAACAGAGGTTTTGTACTATGCTCGTGCCTCTATGCAGATGTTATTGTCATATGCCAAAACCCCCCCACACACACAAAAAAAAAATTGTATCAATCCTTTTTAGGTTATTGTTCACTTGCCTCTGTACGTGTGCATGTCATCGCGATTCATATGCATGTCCTTGCGACTGATGTCATGTGCATGTCATGCTGACCCATGTGCATATCCCTGTCCCCCTACAACCATTACACACCTCAGGGACCTGAGCTTCCTGGAAAAAACTTCCGAGTTTCCCCGATGGGTGGTGGAATTGACAGCTCTGCGACACTTGTGAGTTTCTCTTCAACAGCACCAAACTTGTCCCTCACCTTGACCATCCTCGCCTCCTCAACCTAGCCACCATACTGCTCAACAGAGTTGACTGGGCAATGTGAGCATTTAAGGAGACCTGTGATGGTCAGTGTACCTCACGAGGCAAAGGAAAGAGATTGGGTGGCGATATGCGAGGCCCTGCAGTCCCCCGACCCGACCCGACCCGATTCGACAGTACCTGCCTGCCTTGGTGGGTGGAGCAAAAAGGGTTGGGCCAACCGCGTTGCTCATGTCTAGTCACAATGCAAATGTCTCTCCTAAAAATTGCGCCGACGATGATTTTGGGTACTAATTTTTTGGAATGGCAAGGCTGTCAGAAATTGAGGACTAGAAGAATGGCATGGGAAAAAGTACAGCCAGCGAGGATGTGGCACTAGATTGAATCAGCGCCACATCACATGATGGAAGTCGAGAGGCTACTTTAGGGAGTGCAGTTATAGTTTCTGTAAGATGACGTGGATAATGATCCATGTGTGATGTTGCTTCCCTCTGATGGCATGTAAGAACTTGGGCTCAAGCCTCTTAAGTACATCAGTAATGGACAAGAAAAGACAGGAAGGGAATTAGGAGCAATCCCCAGTGGGATTGGCTGAAATATTTAATTTGTGGGTTGGAGATTTCGGTTGATCGTGTTTGGGTAAGGTTGAGTTGTTGGTATAACACCCAACCCACAAAAAGTACAATATACCAGGATATAAACTAGATAAAAAGTCTGAAGTTGAGATTGATGGCTGATTCAACCATGCTTTCCCAACCCAACCACCTCAAATCGAGTCAAAATTGCCAATATGCAGAGTTCGCTGATCCGCTAGATGCTAAGATAAAGCTCAATTGGTTCAACCTTACTAAGGTTGTCCTTCGGGTAGCGAGAGAGGAAACCTGGAGTAAGAATGTTGAGGTGTAGGAGTTGGGCTGTTTTGTTTCGCCCAGCTTTGCGCGACACCCTGTCGCGTTATTAACACTTAGCTGGCAACTAAGTGTGAAGTCCACAGCAGTCAAGGTGAGGGTGTACTATAGTTTGCAGTTTTTGCATTTTACTTTGTTTGTTTTGGAATGTACTGTACTATACAGAGTCGAGCTGCAGGGAAGTTTGAGGTGGTTGGTGGGGAGGATGGTGGCGAGTTCGATTCCAGCCAGCCTAGAAATTCAATTCGCCATGCACCAGGCTGGAAGGACTAGTGGGCCCAGTGGGACCCAGCTAGCACCTTGAAGCCTACGCGATCAGCTCGGCTGACTCGCGCTTAGGAGTAGAGGACAAGGCACCTAGGCAGGAGGGGATGTATACGGGAGTAGCGCTCAAACTCGATGCTTTTTGATTGTATGTTTCTCGTTTACTGCAATTTGCTTTCCTAATCCGAAGGGAACTAGCAGTAGGAGAAGCTAACAGCAATCTGACTGAGCCCTTGCGAGGGAGTTAAGACTTGTTCCACACAAGCAAAAAGGTTTACGACTGTCTAGAGTACAGGAGACAGGCGTGGCAGCCTGGAGTAGCTCGCGGTGATGCGCCGTGAGTAATGAGTAAATTCGGTCATGAGCTTCATACTCATCAGCTGCGCTCGGGTCACCGATTCCCTGCGAGGATGACGGAGGGACGTGATCCGCCGATCAGGACGCCTGGATTTCGTGCTGGGGAGGGAGATAATAATGTACGCGGCAATCAAGGATCGGATCGGGAGAAGGAAGGTAGCGGACAGAGAGAACAGCCGCTGAGCCCCGCTTGTGATTCACCAGCAAGCGGGATCGGAATTCGCCCTGTGGGGCCTGGACCTCGACGTGGGCCTCCGGATCTGGGAGGGGAAGAGCATTTTGAAGATCGGCGAAGTCAGAGACGAGACGAGCACCATGAAGAGCGACGGAGTCAGCGAGGAGGGGATGATCAGCATGAAGAGCGACAAAGCCAGATAGGAGGAGAACCGTATTATGGATTCTCAGCAGGAGGATACGAAGCCATGTAAGCTGGAAGAGGAGGTTGGCTTGCTGGGAGCGGGGAAAGAGGGACAACGAGCTGGGGGACTGGCAGATCGATGAGCATTGCTCCACCAAAAATCAAGGTACCAGATTGCTTCTCGGGGATGCCAGGAGAAGAGCCTACGCTAAAGAACTACCTCATGATGATAGAAGACATTCGCTACTGCTGGGACAGGGAGGGACTGGATCCCATCGAATTCTTTAGAGGTTTGGGGAGGACTCTTAAAGGAGAAGCTCTGACGCACTACCTCGTGGCAAGGGCTGCTGATGCAGAACAAGAGAGGAGACTTCCCAGCTGCGATGATCACGGACCGATTCTTGGAGAGTCTGCAAGAGCAATTCCCGGGGCATTCGGCAGATCGGATGGCAGCGTTTCAGAACTTCATCAGAGCTACTTCGGAGTCGCTGCTTGCCTATTACAATAGGCTGCTGGAACTGGCAGAGGATATGGGGTGTATGGAAGAACGCCTCTTGGTGACTAAGTCCGTCAACGGGCTGGATAAGGACGTGATAAGTGATATGAGGAGTCAACTGTATGTTCTGGGAGTACTAGGTACGCTGCGGCAAGGACACAGGAGGGAAGGAGAGTGTTACCGCACTATCAGGGGGCAAGGAAGCTGAGCAGGGTAAGTAGTGGGAGCTAGGGGCTGGCATAGGGAAGTTGACGGCAGAAGCAATCAGGAAGGTGCTACAGCAGCACAGGAGTACCTTTGCCTATAACCTGCAGGAACTGGGGAGGTACAAAGGAAGAGAGCTGGAGCTGAACCTCACCACGGAGCTGCCTACTTACCAACGAAGAAGGCGAATGAATGCAGAAGATGCAGCCATCTGTAAGGAGAAGTGTGAAGAGTTGCTAGCAGCAGGGATCATCCAAAAGGATGTGTGGAGATTTTCGGGAGCTGAACAAGATCACTAGCCCGGACAGGTACCCCATGCCAACTGCAGAAGACATCTTCGACCGCTTGGAAGGCGCCATTATCTTTACTACCCTAGACCTGCGGCAGGGATTCAACCAAATAGCTATCAGGGAAGAAGACAAACGGAAGACAGCGTTCCAAGGGGTGGTCGGGTTATACGAGTACAACGTGATGCCTTTCGGGTTATGTAACGCTCCAGCAGTGTTTCAGCGAGCCATGGATCAGGTGCTGAAGGGGATTTCGGCCGCTGCGTGCTACATAGATGACGTACTGATTTTCAGCAGCAGTGAGGAGCAGCACGTTCAAGACCTAAAGCAGACACTCGAGGCGATAGCGGCTACAGGGCTGACGTGTCACCCAGACAAATGCAAGATAGCAAGGCACACCGTGGCTTACCTGGGCTTTGAAGTGAAGGGGGTCGGCTGGCGATACAGGAAGCAACGGTTAAGGTGCTGGAGAACTTAGCAGCACCTAAGGACAAGGCCGGGCTGCGAGCATTACTCGGCTTCCTGAACTATTGCAAGAAGTTCGTATCGAACTTCAGCCGCCATGCCTATGTGCTGAATCAGCTACTGCGGGAAGGGAGGAGCTGGCAATGGGGAGAGCTGGAAGAAGCGGCAAGGCAGGACCTGTTGGAAGCAGTAAGGACTGAAACTCTGCTGCAGATACCGAGGGCGGACGCCCCTTTCATATTATACACCGACTGGAGCAGCACAGGAATGGGAGCAGTGCTTTGTCAGGAGATAGAAGGAGAAGAGAGGGTGGTAGCTTTTGCTAGCCGCTGCTGCAGCCCATCCGAGGCTAACTACTGCTCGTACGAAGGGGAGGGCCTGACGGCATTATGGGGGATTACTCACTTCAAGGTGTACCTGCAAGGCCGGCATTTCACACTGGTGACTGATCATCAGCCGTTACTGTGGTTGATGACCAATCAGAAGCTGACGGGGAGGAATGCACGCTGGGCCATCAAGCTGCTAGGCTTTGACTTTGAGATTTGGCATCGACTGGGGAAAATGCTGCAGCATGCAGACGGGTTATCAAGGAATCCGCCACCGATGCAGCCAGTAGCGCAGCTGGCAGCCATGGCTCAAGTCACGGCAGGGGCCTGGGGGCAGGAGAAGGCAAAGGAGCGGCTGGTGGATATATGGGAAGACGAGGAGACCATGTGCTGGATCAAGGGTGAGCCGCTAGAAGAGGAAGGTGTGAGCGAGAGAGCCAGGGCCCGAGGGCAGCATTACTGGTGGTTTCAGGAGCAGCTGCAGCTGAGAACCAATGAAGGTTGGAAGGTGGTGCTGCAGGCGCAAGAGAGTGGTAGGATTATGGGGAACGTGCATGCGAAGCTGGGACACTACGGTATAACGAGAACGCAGCAGCTGCTGAGCACCATGTACTGGTGGGCGAGCATGGGAAAGGACGTGGCAGGACTAGTAGCGAACTGCGAGGCATGTCAGAGGAATAAGGCAAGGTTGGAGAAAGAGAGGGGTGAGCTGCAATCTTTACCAATCCGCGGGTTAGGCTACAGGTGGTCGCTGGGAAACCTGAGACACAAGGAGGAGTGCAGGGCGGGGTGATTACATACGCCAGGAGGAAGAAGGGATGAATCTGGTCAGGTGTGCAGGGGACAGGGAAGGAAGGAGAGAAGGAGAAATCAGGTGGATCTTCATGGGAGGGTGGGACTGAGAGATTACCAAAGAGGATTCACGACAACCCTCACGATTTTTGCTGACTCAGCAAACCCCAGGGTTGACCTTGTGTTTGGTTCAAGAGTCCCATATTGCACACACAATATCCTTGATGCTTCCTGCTCTCCAATTCGACAGTCACAATGCACTTCTCGTAAGCACTTTTTCCCAAAAAAGCACTTCCATCAAGATCAGTAAGCTTGCCCCGAGCGCTCCGCAATTCGGGCCTCGAGCTTTAAGTTGGCGGGTCCGACGACCCGATTCGCCATCGCGTTAACCCAACCTTCCCTCTGGTCACAGATGACCCGACCCAACCCTGGATGCCTGATCCAGTCGACTTCCTCGCGTCTTGACCCAAGCTCTGGCCGATTCGACCTGCACCTGTTCCCCGCCTCAGGTCTCCTAGTGTCGGGACGGGTCGACCCGTTGCTAATGCCTACCTCCATCCCCACGTGCTCCATCCCTCCAACCCCCTATGTGCTCTATCCCCTCCACCACCATGTCCTCCTCTCCATCCCCCTGCCAGTGACAATGCTCGCTTCAACATTGATGCTACATACCGCTCTGATGTGGTGCCTCAAGAGCTCCACCGCCTCTCGCACCTGGAGCACTTGTGGGTTCCCCGCTCCATATTTCTGCCTCCGTTGTCAAGGATATCTCGTCATCCATAGGTGGCAAAAGACTTAATATCCTCAGGAAGTCAGCTTCGTTCTGTGAACGTCGCTTTTTGTGCTTATTGCTCCAATTCGACTTCCAAGTCAGCTCGATCACCCTCCTTGTTGCTGACCTGTTGCTCCCATGTCCTCCACCAATGTAATAGATCTTGATGTCCCACCAAGAAATAAGAAACTCCACATTGCTGTAAAACATACTTGAAGTAATATAGTATCCCCCTATTCTATTCAACAAAGCACAACAGCACCACGAACACAATGCTATTCAGTACAGACGCACACAGATTTTGCTCCTAGGTGTTCGGGATGGGGAGAGGGGAAGGGGGGGTGAGAATAGGGAGAGAGATAATGAGCTTGAAACAAGCTATATAATTTCTCCGTCATCCTGATATCTAATCTGCGAGACCCGAGTTGCCCGGGCAGGTCTTGAAACCTTTGTAGGTTCGATGTGAACCTTTTGGATAGTCAACATGTTCGATTCGAAGCGAACGTTTAAAAAGTCTCAAACTGCCAAAATGAAATGAATGGTCCGAACCTTTAGTATGTTTGAGTGGAACCGTTTTCAGACAAAAGAAAAGTCAAACAACTTTGACTCAATTTGAACAGGCTTTCGGTAATCTGCTCATGGTCAATCCAACGACAACCCCAAATTTGGTCCTCCAAGTGTTTTCGGTCTCCAGCTACCAACACAAGTAAGCTAAAGTCTACAATAAATAGGATGTAACTTAAATCCACCGTTGCCCCACTTAATCTTCTGTGTCAAAGCTCTTGAGGTTTGACATGAACTGCATATGCATTGAATTGGTTCGGTTTAATTTTAGCCTCAGAAATATCACATCACTCAAACGAAACCAAATGCTTTGACTGAAACTGCAACAGGTCGAGTCAAACGTCACACGATATTTACATGAAAAATACTTCAAACTGGCATGACTCGTGAAGGGTTGACTTGAACCACACCGAGATTCAGTAAGTACTATATGCTCACGTCTAACTGGAATCTCATTAAACTGCTTAGGTGGTCGGATTGAAGTTAAACCAATTTGTGTCGAACCGGCTGCAGATCCGGCAGTTCTGATTTCAACGAGAGTAATGGTATTGCTGCTGTTTTGGCCCAATCTGCACCATGATCATCCGTAAAGTATGTAAATGATTGCGAAGGTCAACATTCGTTTGTTACCCCGACACCTAAAAACAGTACAAATCACCCATGGTTGGGAGCAATGTTATGGAGAACGCAGAATCACACCGTGGTAAGTGGCTAGAAGGGATAAGGAAAGAGAGAATAAGACAAGGATGTTGGAGTGTGAAAATAAGCTCTGATGCTCCGGAGTAGGGAAATGACTCGAGCACCGCAAGTCGCACGCCACATGAGAAAGATTCAACAGGTTCAATCTGTACCAGCTCTAGTTTTTCCCCGATGTGAGTCGAAATCAAACACAGTCGACACGAGCGCTCATCATGAGCAGTTCGTGTGCTTGTTTTGGTTTGAATGTCATGGCACCTTCCACGACCATGGCAGTGTCCTCTGTATCAACTGTCACTCAATGGCATGGTATGGCAGTGATGCACGAGGCAACAATCTAGTTGGAGCTCTTCCTGAGTACTGGGCCTCACTCAACCACCTCACCTACTTGTGAGTGGCCTCTTCATGTCGAGCCGTGCATGCACAGCCACAACCATAATAGTAATTCCCTGCTGGCCTTATTTATTCTTTTGTCTTCCCTTCTTTATTTAATTGTTGGTCCATGTTTTTCTGTTGTGCTTTTCACAACCAAACAGTACTGCAGAAAATGATAATTGCGTTCATCTCACATAACATACGTGCATGAATGAATGTGCACCATTGCTACGTATTCTTGTTCCGCTCTTGACTGTTGCCCAAGGTTCTATTGTATGGTTGACATTTTAAAAATAAACATAAAACTTATGTATTTGTATGTTGTATATCCTAGCTTAAGGATGAGCACCTGGACGAATTCGGTCTGGACCAACCGGGCCGGTTCGTTTTTGTCCCAGGCTGGGTCTCAAATTTCCCAGTGCTGGCCGGGTGTGGGTCGGTCCGGGTTTGGCCCGGAAAGCAGGAAAGTTTCGCTTTCGGGGCCGATGAGGAAAATCCGAACCGGCCTGATGGATGCCTTCTCCAGACCAGTTGGGACCCTCTCAACATTTTCGCGAGTGTCCCAGCAAAGGAGTACCGTCAGCCAGCTGCTGGAGCCTTTTATCGAGTTCCAGCAGTCAGTTTCCTCTCCAATGGAAACTTATCATCATCCAAAGTTTTTGAGTCAACTCAAAAGTTCACTTTTGACTTTTGAGTCGACTCAAAAGTCAACTGTTGCCTTCTGAGTCGACTCAAAAGTCAACTCAGCTTATCATCATCCAAAATTTTGAAGCGACCCGACTAGGTTCAACTTGACCCCAACCACGTTCAACCTGGTCGGAACTAGGTTGAGCCCAAGTTCAACCCTATCCCAGTTTGGTGTAGTAGTAGTTTGTGTAAGCTTGGAGGTACACACTCCCAAGAGTTCTACTCTTGACTGTTTCCCTGGATTTGTGAACTGTTTGCCTCGCTTAACATGCAAATTATATTGTGTCTTGGCTCGTGTTCATGTCACTGGCATGCAGATCGTTTGCCTGGAACGACATCCGAGGCTCCATTCCATCATCTTTCACTGCCCTCACTGCACTGTGCACGCTGTAAAAAGCTATTATGAAACATATCTCACACATTCTCCTGACTGACCTGTGCGTGTTTGCATCTGAGTTTTTGGGAATACACACTTCCACAAGTACCACTCCGCACAAACCACAACTCCACAACTTCCCATAACACGCACTTGAGGACCTTCGAAAGAAATAATCCCTGAACGTGCAAGTTCGATTGTGTTGGTGCTTGCACAGCAGTACTTTGATCATTGGTCGGAGAGAAAAAACGTTTGCTATACCGCTCACTTGACACACTTTTGTTCCCTTTGTAGACACTGTAGCCCTTGGTGGATCCACCAGCTGTATGTCTTGTGGTTGTGATCCGTCCGCACGTGCCTCAGGAGCTTGATGACAAACAAGATGGATGGCACGATCCCGCCAGTTTTCTCCACCACT
Organism: Closterium sp. Yama58-4; assembly: GCA_947470075.1. Lineage (NCBI taxonomy): Eukaryota > Viridiplantae > Streptophyta > Zygnematophyceae > Desmidiales > Closteriaceae > Closterium > Closterium sp. Yama58-4. The sequence goes on from CANIUD010000044.1 coordinate 462,665, forward strand.
CTCAGCAGCATGTGCGTGCCACCACAGCCCTCTTGCCTCTCAGTACTCTTTCTCTTCTCATGCGATTGTCGTGGTGTGTGCAATTTCATAACCACACAGTGACCAACACCAACTCTCTTGCCTTCCCTTGCAGTGACCTTTCGGGAAATCAATTCTCCGGCCGCATTCCAGAGTTCCTTGGCTCTCTCTCCGGCCTCATAACCCTGTGCGTGCACAAGACAAGACGAGAACGGTTGTGTTAGAATGTCATACTTCAGCGGAACTTGTTCGATTCGGGGCGAACAATTTTTTTCCGACATGTGTTCAACTGTCAATTGTTTGGGTGGAACAGGTGCTCGGTGGTGGGGAATAACTAGGGCCAGATCGGTAATACTATGGGGAGAAACTGGGCCCAGGATCATAACTGCAACATGCACACAACCAGGCGAACTGTGCAGTGTCAAACTGGCCACTTTCAAACAGTCAAACGAGTCTGCGTTTGACGTGGCTCAACGGCTTTAGTCTAGTGAACACAACATGTTCGGGTCAAACACTTTTGGGGAAAAGGGATTCCTTGTTTGGTCGACTCGAAAATGTTTCAGTCGAACCGAACAGTGGTCCGCCTTTGCTTTCATGTCCACCTCCATGCATTCCATCGGGATTTCTGTTTGTATTTCTCAAGTACTCATTGCCTCATTGTATGGTGCTTTCAGGGAACTCACTGGCAACAACTTTACCGGGGCCATTCCGCGGTCTTTCACAAACCTCAAATATGTTTCTTCGCTGTGCGTATCAAGTTCGCTATCATCTCAGGTAGTGGCTTCGCAGGGATGCAGTGGCAGCACGAAAGACTAATGATCGATGGTGTCTTTGTAGCACGCAAGTACAGGACACAGCACACATTGGTGCAAGCTCACACAAATGCGCTCCCATTAGTGGAATCGGGTGTGGAGGGAAAGGCCGGCTCACTGGACCGGTGAGATGTAGGAAGAGATATGGGATGGGGTGTGATTAGAGCCATGAAATGTGAGGAAAGCTTTGGGATGCGAGGACTGTCACCAAATATGTACTTCGTGCATATGTGGTAACAGTTTGTACACGGGTGTAGACGCAAGTGTAGATTCAGGGGTAGCGATTGCATTATTCAAAATTGAGGGCAAGTTGTTGGGGAATCAGGGGGGTTGACGCGAGGAAGGGTTAGAGGAAACATCTAGGGCGAGAGTCCAACGAACCAATCTGATCTGAAGCAACTGGCCCTCTCTTGAGGCGCACATTGAGAGATGTGCGACTTGAGCCAGGCACAGGTGAATTCAGTATCCTACACCCTCGTTGGCAAGAATGAGGTTCTCCGACTGGACGCAAGGTAGCGAGGGAGCGATGGGCGCCGCGGCAAAGGTCCAGACAGATTTGTTTGGTGCGAGACAAACGGTTCTGGTTTGAGGGTGTAACAACACCTTCCGATTGCATCCCATTTTTTCCTGCTCGTTTTTAATCCATACGCTGTATATTGTGTGCAACTCTTGTTGTGTTTCAGGGACCTTGGCAGCAACCAGCTGTCGTCGGGCCTTGATGTGATCAGCGAGATGACCTGGCTCACAATGATGTAATGCATCCCATGGGATCATGCCTTGGGCATCATGACTTCGATCTTGTTGTGGGTTCAGCCAGTATGGCTTGCCTCACTTGCTATGTTGCACAGATGACTTATGAACTTTGTTTCTCCCTCCTATTTTTGCAGATTTATAGACTCAAACCGATTTGCAGATGCATTTCCCAACCACCTGTCGTGGCCTTCAGTCAGCGTGTTGTAAGTTGACCCTCCCACCGAAACTCTTGGACCATTGCAAACAATTGATAGAAAACCCATGTTTAAGGGAACTCCAAAATTTGATAACTGAAGTCTTACACTTGGGCCTAAACTGGGTATGTGTAGGCAACAAGAATGTTGGCAACAAGACGAGACCAAGATGCAGATACTAACACTCTCATCATTTGCTGATCCCAGCCTGTTCTACTCCCAAGTGGACATAGACGCGTCCAGCAACCAATATGCTAGCGTGTTTACATTGGATTCTCAGATCAAATGTCCAGCTCTGGACTCTGGATATACGCTTGGGTCGGCCAGGCAAAACACATCTCTTGGGCAGGGTAAAGAAATGGTAGAGAGGGGGGAAGCGGGAGAAGGGACCGCAGTCCAAAGAAATTGTCCACATCGAACATTCGTTCTCCCTATGCAATTACCTTGTGCGTATTCACACCCATCCAAACCATGCTGGATATACGATTGGGTCGTGCGTAAGGCAGCTAGGGAACTAAAATCGTTGACTAACTCTGGCTGAAAAATCTGCCAGACGTAGTCGGCATTTGCTTCCGTTTGTGTGGGTAGGTTGGCTTTGCTAGAAAGAGAGGGGTGAAATGCGGTAGAAAGAGAACGCTTTGGCAGAATCGAACCAGATCCCCATCAAACTTACAGTCGAGACAAATTCGTGGATCGCTAATTTGTCGGGTTGTTTTTTTTTTTTTTTCCGAGGTGCAAAAAAATCATCAGCCAAGCGTCCTGAGTATGGACGCAGTGGATGCCTACTCTCGTGTTCATTTTCCCACCAACATGTTTTCACACATGGTCTTGCTTGCAGGGAGAATATTGTGCTTGCATTCACAACCTGTTGCTTTGGTTGAAGTGTCAATCTTCTTTTTCTTACTTGTCAGGGGCATTCGGCAGAACAACATGCAAGGGCCCTTCCCAAGTGCTGTGCTCACACTTACCACCCTTGAATTCTTGTGCGTTCGCATAATGAGCTGACAAGACTACTTCCATTGGTTTATGTCACGACTCTAAAAACAATTTTCTATGAAGAAGTTAAGTTATAAGTACATTGACTCAAAAGCTCTCAAATACTGTTAGGATCATTCATGCTCACAGTGTGGAAGAATGCTTAGCATTTCCAGTAACAAGTGTCAACGGGAGTTGTGTTTGGCCCCGTCCTCGCTTGGGTGGAGCCGACTTCGTGGTCGGGTGTACGGGGGGATGCAGCCGACCTGCAGCAGTGGGTATGGTGGCCACTGCAAGGGCGCCGAGCAGGAGGATGCTGTCCTTAGCATTTGGGTGGCGTCCTTTGCATTTGGGTGGCGTCCTGAACGCCTGGACGACGTCCTAGGAGCCTGGATGCCGACCTGGGCGTCGGCACGGCGTCCTGGGAGGCTGGACGCCGACCTGGGCGTCTGCTCGGCGTCCTGGGCGCCTGGACGCCGACCTGGGCGCCTGGTTGGCGTCCTGGGCTTGTGGACGCCGACCTGGACGCCAGGATGCAGACTCTGGGGACGCCGGTTTGGTGCAGCCGGCGACCGACTGGGCTGGACGACCAGGCGGGGTTGCCCGGTCGACTGCGATACCCGGACAACGTGTGCGAAGGTCGCCAGGGTGGTTTCTGCGAGGGCTACCTCGGAGGTGGTATCCCAAGGTCGACGTGGCTGGTGGGCGCAGTCGCTGGCGTGGACTCGGTCTGGGCATCTGCTCTGTGCAAGTGACGAGGAGTGTTGCACCAACCAGCCGCACGCACCTGCGAAGCAGGTGCACCGTTGTCCTGCGGGTGCAGCGCTGTGCAGCCGACTTGCTGCAGCGTTGGCACACCGTGGACTTGCAACGTTGGCGAACTGCTACTTTGCAACGCTGGAGCAGTGCGAGCTCTGCTGCGCTGGATCGCGGTCGACCATGCTGCGCTGGAGGTCGACCAGCAGCCTAGCTAGCTCTGATGTAGTTTGTATTGCCAATGTTGTTGCAACCATTTTTTTTTTGTTGTCATGTTTTTTTCTAGTGAAACTCTTGGAAATTCTCCCCGTGAACTAGCAAGCAGCGTGAACACAAGGAAACGATTGAGTGAACGAACGCTACAATCACTCCCACCCCGTGTCTAGCCTGTAGTCTAGCTCCCGTTGTAGTAGTTATCTCCGCATGGTGCAGTTAGTGTGGACGGCACCGCAACGATATGTTCGATGAAGCCGACTTTTGCACTTACCTATTTCGTTCCTAGGCCAGCAGCTGTGTTGGTCACCATGGTAGGCGCTGTAGGTGACGCAGACATAGTGGATGCCCTGGAGACACGGCTGGCTGATGCGAGAAGACGCCACGCTGATGGCGAGTACGGGGAGACGCTCCCCTTGGCGGTCGTCGAGGCAGGCATCCGCGCCGTATGTGCAGCAGAGCACCCTTCTCTACCTGCCTCTCCTCGACCGGTGAACAATGAGGGCAGCGTCGACGTAAGTGTCAACGCCGGTGACCAAGTCGGCAGCAGTGCGGGAGGCACGTCGAGGCAGAGAGGGGTGTTCCGGACGGCCGACGGTGAAGTCGCCGACATTCAGGAGCGAGGGCTGCAGTCGTCGGCGGTTGCGGGCTCCTCGCAAGGCAACGTTGGTGGACGTCGAGGCAGAGTGACGCCGGAGTCGGCGACACACGTGACTGCAGAAGGGATTGCACTGACCTACGGGTACTTCAAGTTTCGGTCAGACAAGGTCTCCGTCACGGCGCCGTTGGTCGGTCGACACTACCTTCTCACGTGGAAGGAGTCCATCGAGCCCCAACTTGAGATGGCCGGGCTGATGTGGAGACATCGACGGAGAGCAACGCCGAGCTGCGCGCGGAGTTTCGCGCCGTGCAGCTGTTGACCTTCACGGTCATCTCGCGGTGCTACTCGCCGGTGGTTCAGATACCGTTGAAGTCGTGCCGGCGCCACCTGGAAGCCGGGCATCAGGCGTGGCGGTTCATCACGGCGACGTATCAGGTCACCGACGACCTATACATCGGCCAGCTGGAGGAGCAGATGACGCACCTGCGGATGGGCGAGCAGGAGACGGCGACCGACTACTGCAACCGAGCTCGGCGTCTCCTTGCCTGCATGCGGATGGCCGGCGTCGAATACTCGACGGCGTCATACATCACGCACATCATCAAGGGGCTCCCGAACAACTACAACCTGATGAAGCGGATGATGGTGGTGCCGGGCACGCGGAAGTCGCTCAACGAGGACTCGTTTACCTCGTACATCCTCCGGGACGAGGCGATGCAGGAGGCCGAGAAGTCCACGGAGCTCCTGCCACAGGCAAACTATGTCGCTCCGGCGAAGCAAGATGGTCGACTGGGGTAGCGCGGCAAGCCTGGCGACGGCGGTAGCGAAGGTGGGAAGCCGGCCAAGGACAGCGGTCATGAAGGAGGGCGACACCGGGAATGCTGGCTGTGCGGCGACCCCGACCATCTCTCCTTCGAGTGCCCCGACCGCAGTGACTGCGACAACGACGACGCCAAAAAAAACCGCAGGAGGCCAGCCAGCCGTCGTCAACGCCGGGAAATTAAGCAACGTAAGGAGAAGCAGTCGGACAAGTCGACCTCGGCGAAGGACGCCGACTCCTCCACAGGCGGCAAGGGGCGAGTCAACAAGGAGGCGTCGTGCTCGCTGGTCGGCGTCGTGGAGCTGACCGTCTCGCTGGCGCCGGAGGCCGGCGAGGATTTCCAGGCGGTGGCGGCAGCCGTGCAGGCGAACCCGGCGGTGGTCCTGCTCGAATGTGGCTGCTCGCACCACCTGATGGGGACAAAGGAGGCCTTCGTCGACTTGGAGCCGAGCGGCGACGTGAAGCACGTACGTGGCTTCAATGGGGCGCTGCAGGACGTTCGCGGCCATGGCACCGTTGCTCTGCAAGGGGACACCGGGAAGTAGGTGCTCATCCCCGACGTTCTCTATGTCCCGTGCGTACAAGAGAACCTGCTTTCGGCCGGCCAACTGAAGGAGAGCGCGTGAAGCTGCTGGACGATGGCGACGGGATGCTGCTTATCTTGGCGGCGGGGAACACGCTTGGTCGGGCGACGTACACCGGCCGAGTCCTCTGCACCGACCTTCGCCCCTGCTCGGCGAAGACGATGACGACCGCGGCAGAGGTGGTGGCTCTGCGGGCGATCGTCTCGGCGACGAAGTCGATGTCGGACAGGCTGCACGAGAGGCTCGCTCACGTCGGCATGGACACCATACGGAGCTCGGCGAAGCACGGGGTTGCCACTGGGTTGGACCTCAAATCGGCGTCCGGCGCCAATTCGCCTTGCATCTCGTGTGTCAGTGGGAAGCTGGTGCGGCACACCTTCCCCGACAAAGGCTCGGACGCCGAGGACGCCCTTGCTATCGTGCACATCGACCTGTGTGGGCTGTTTCGGGTGGCTGCCAAGGACGGGAGCCTGTACTTCTTACTGCTGAAGGACCGCAAGACTCGCTTCGTCTCGGTGCGGCCGGTCGCCAAGAAGTCCGATGTGCTTCAGGGGTTCGAGAAGTGGCTGGTGGTGGTTGAGCGGCAGACAAAGAATTTGGTGCTGATGCTGCGGTCTGTACTTCTTGCTGCTGGTGGTGGGGAGGGGAGCTCCTCCGGAAATAGTTCACCTCCTTCGTGGACGCGAAGGGCATTGTGCACGACTTGACCTGCACGTACACCCTGCAGCAGAACGTCATGGCAGATCGGGAGATGAGGACAGTGGTGGAGTTGCTGCACACGATGCTGCTGCACATGGGCGAGCAGAACCACTGGTGGCACCTTGCTCTGCGGCAGGCCGTCTGGGTCCGCAACTGCCTTGAGCGGTCGTCGCTGCCGCCGGGGACGACACCGCATCAGCTGCTCACCGGGAAGAAGCCCGACTTGTCGCTGGCACGCGTGTGGGGCTGCATGGCGCAGTTCCTGGTCCCCGAGCAGCAGCGCGGTGGGAAGCTGAAGCCGAAGGCCAGGTGGGGCCTTCACCTCGGTGTGTCGGAGGAGAGCAAGGGCTGGGAACTCCTCGACATCACCGACAACAAGGTGGTCACCACGTCGGACGTGGTGTTTTACGAGACGCTGTCGCTGGAGGTGTGAAAGTCATAGCACGGGCCGGCATCGGGGCAGACGCCGGCCAACCTGCTGAGGGACACCTCGACGGCAACCCTCCCTCTGCTCGCCGAGGTCGGTGAGCTTTCTAATGAGGACGCCGAGGAAGTCCTTCCTCCTTCCCCTACCCCTACCATTCCACCTCCCATGGCCGTTCTGCATGCGCCGACGCCGACGTCGGCCTCCGGCAATGAGGGGAGCAGTGGGGCGTCGCCTGTGGCGCCGGCCAAGGTCATCGCCGGTGGCCGACGTGGCATCAAACAAGTCGGCGTAGAAGTGGAGCCGACGAAGGCAGGGGAGCTGCAGACCGAGGAGCCAACGCCGACAAAGGTGAAGCCAGGGAAGGAGGCGTCTGCCGGGAAGTCGACGACAGGGGAGCAGCGGACGGTGAAGCAGATGCCGGAAACGGAGAAGTCGGCTGGGTCGCCGACTTTGGTGTAGCAGGACGCCGAGGACAATGCAGCCAGCGACGATGAAGGGGAGCAGTCGGGCGCCGGACAGTCCACCGACAGCGACGTAGTGGAGGCTAACCCCGAGTAGCTTGAACACGGCCTTCAGGCCGAGTTTGGAGGCCGCCGGAGCGACTGACCTACCATGTCTTTCTGCCGCCGACCGCCTTCACCACGGTGTACGACAACGACGACGACGATATGCTGTATGACGATGCTGAGGATGACGACGATCTGCATGAGCTCGACCCGGACATGCATGCCGACCCCGAGCACCGCTGGGACATCGCGACGATGACGGTGAAGGAGGCGCTGGCGAGCTGGAAGGGCAAGGCGGTGAAGGCCGCCATGGACGAGAAAATCCGTAGTCTTATCGGAAACGACACCTAGGAGTTGGTCGAACGCCCGCGCGGGGTGAACATCATGAAGAACCGGTGGGTGCTGATGACCAAGTACCACGTCGACGACACCGTCGAGCGCGAGAAGGCGAGGCTGGTCGTGAAAGGCTTAACGCAGTTGTTTGGCGCCGACTACGACGAGACGTATGCGCCGGTGAGCAGCTACGTCACACTGAGGATCTTCCTCAGTATCGTCGCCGTCCTCGACCTCAACCTGATGCAGCTCGACATGAAGAACGCCTTCCTGCAGAGCAAGCTTGACTAGGTGCTGTACATGTACCAGGCAGACTACTACAACGATGGGACCGGCCGGGTGTGCAAGCTGCTGAAGAGCCTGTACGGGCTGAAGCAGTCGCTGCTGCTATGGTAGAAGGCGCTCAACGATGTGCTGGTCGGCGCTGGCTGGAAGAAGAGCCAGGTCGACGAAGCTCTCTACTTCAAGGTCGGCGCCAACAAAGAGGCCTGCTGGTAATTGGTCTACGTCGACGATCTGCTTGCCGCCAGCAGCAGCACCGCGATGCTGAAGGAGCTGCTGGAAGCCGCCTTCGAGCTGCGCGAGATTTCGCCGGTGCAGAAGTACCTCGGCCTGGAGATCGTGCGCGACAGGCCGGCGAGGAAGCTGTGGCTGCACCAGCAGAGCTACGCCGACAAGCTGCGCAAGCGGTTTCTCGACGAGGAGAGTACGGGGCGCACCTCGAAGATGCCGGTGTCCGTCGGCGCCTACGCCGTGTTGACGTTCGACAACGAGGAGGCACAGGAGCGCCAGGAGGAGTACCGGCAGAAGGTCGGCTCGCTGCAGTTCGCGGCGACGACGACGAGGCCGGATATCGCCTTCGCCTGCAGCAAGCTAGGGAGCGGCCTCACGGTGAGGAGCGACCAGCACTGGCGCAAGGTCGACCGCTGTCTCGTCTACCTCGCCAACACTTGTGACACCGGCCTGGAGTTCGGTGGTGGGCCGGAGACGTTGGAGCTGGTCGGCTACGTGGATGCCGACGACGCCGGCGACAAGCAGAACCGGACGAGCACGGGCGGCTACGTGTTCGTCTACGGAGGAGCCGCGGTCTCCTGGTCGAGTCAGCGCATCAAGTGCGCGATGCGGTCGTCGACCGAGTCGGAGTACGTCACGACCACCGACGCTGGGAAGGAGGGACGCCGGCTTCGTTTCCTCCTCGCAAAGTTCCGGCAGCTGGACGCCGGGAAGCCGACTGTCCTTCGGGTGGACAACAAGTCGGCCATCATGGTCGCTTAGGGCATGGGGTTGACGGGCAACCTCAAGCACATGGAGCGACGCTACGCTTGGCTGCAGCAGATGGTGAAGCGCGGGAAATTCATGCTGGAATACATCCCGACCACCGAGCAGCCAGCCGACTTCCTGACGAAGGCGCTGCACTTTCCGGCATTCAATCGGTGTTCCATCGCGATCGGCCAAGTGCGTCTGGCCGAAGTCGGCGACGGTGACAACGACGTGCAGCAGTAGGTGCCATGCCCTCTTGCATGGCTGGTGCGGTGATCGACGTGCTGTGTGTTGTGTGCACGTCAACGAGCTATTCTCCGAGCAGTGCTGCCGTGTGGGCTGGGGGCCCAAGCGTGAACGTGGCAGGGGAGTGTCAACGGGAGTTGTGTTTGGCCCCGTCCTCGCTTGGGCGGAGCCGACCTGCAGCAGTGGGTATGGGGGCCACTGCAAGGGCGCCGAGCAGGAGGACGCTGTCCTTGGGTGGCTTCTGGGCGGCGTCTTTGGCGTCTGGGCGGCGTCCTGAACGCCTGGAGGGCGTCTTAGGAGCGTGGACGCCGACCTGGGCGTCAGCACGGCGCCTTGGGAGGCTGGACGCTGACCTGGGCGTGTGCACGGCGTCCTGGGAGGCTGGACGCCGACCTGGGCGTCTGAACGACGTCCTGGGCGCCTGGACGCCGACCTGGGCGCCTGGTTGGCGTCCTGGGCTCGTGGATGCCGACCTGGACACCAGGACGTAGACTCTAGGAACGCTAGTTTGGTGCAGCCGGCGACCGACTGGGCTAGACGACCAGGCGTGGTTGCCCGGTCGACCGGGATACCCGGGCGACGTGTGCGAAGGTCGCTGGGTCTGCGAGGGCTACCTCGGGGGTGGTATTCCAAGGTCGATGTGGCTGGTGGGTGCAGTCGCTGGCGTGGACTCGGTCTGGGCGTCTGCGGTGTGCAAGTGACGAGGAATGGTGCACCAACCAGCCGCACGCACATGCGAAGCAGGTGCACCGTTGTCCTGCGGGTGCAACGCTGTGCAGCCGACTTGCTGCAGCGTTGGCGCACCGCGGACTTGCAACGTTGGCGAACCGCTACTCTGCAACGCTTGAGCGGTGCGAGCTCTGCTGCGCTGGATCGCGGTCGACCATGCTGCGCTGGAGGTCGACCAGCAGCCTAGCTAGCTCTGATGTAGTTTGTGTTGCCAATGTTGTTGCGACCATTTTTTGTTGTTGTCATGTTTTTTCTAGTGAAGCTCTTGCAAATTCTCCCCATGAACTAGCAAGCAGCGTGAACACAAGGAAACGACTAAGTGAACGAACGCTACAATCACTCCCACCCCGTGCCTATCCCGTAGTCTAGCTCCCGTTGTAGTAGTTATCTCCGCAACAAGGAGCCTCTGGAATCAGTCAGTGTCACTCCATGTTCCACCTGCATGTGATCTAGATTGCATGGTGGAAATTGCAAGAAAAGAGCTTCACATTGCTTTTCAAAATAGAAATCAATGAATGGTTTGCCACACCATATTCACCCCCTTTTGCCGCATTGACATTGGCTGCAGAGATATTGGACAAAACAGATTTTCCGGATCCATTCCTGAGAACATCTCCAACCTCACAGGGTTGAGGGAACTGTATGTCCCTTCTGCTTTGGAGTGAGAGGGGGGCTCAATGTGGCATTTGCTGGAATAAGTGATAGACAGGAGAGGATGGGTGAACATGCTGGGTAGGATTACATATGAAGGCGAGTTCAAGCTCACACTATAATATAGGGATGTGAGCGAAGCAGTGTATTGTTCTGCAGCAGCATTTTGCGCGTTCTAAGCGCGAAAACAAGGATCTGCGTTGATCTGGCCATGAGCTTGCATTGCATAACTGCTTTAGTCACATGTCTTAAGGTACGAGGTTTCCACGTCTGTCGGTTTGAAGCCCGCCGAAGCGACAACGGTTGAATATAAACATAAGTTGGTTCGACTTGAGTCTCATCCCTAAGATAGAGGGAGGGCACCATTCATACCATAACTGGTTTGGTTTGAGTCCACCTAAATCGGGGTTCAGAACTATGCTCAATTCAAGCCCTTCAAGGCCACCTCTGCTCCCCGGTGGTGCTGGGCCGACCCGCCCGCCCTGGTACAACAGCGGAAAAACGATGGCCCAGCCTGGCTGATGTTCGAGTAGCCCATGCTCATGTTTACTCTGTAGTGTTTCGGCCAAATGGGTCACCCCCAGCCTCTTCCGCCTGTTTCCTCACACATTTATTTTCCATTTGCCTGCCTTCCCAGATATCTGGACTACAACAGCTTTCAGGGGGATATTTCATGGATCTCCACTCTTTCGACCATGGAAAGCTTGTATGGCCCAATCCAGATGGAATGCAACTCACCGCCGTCTCCCCGCCTCCTGTCAAAATGACCTTCCTCTATCTGTGCAACCTCCGTTCCTCCTTCACTTCGCATTGTTTAAAAAGGGCAGCATCTTTGTGTGCACTGGGATACCCCCAAGCAATATTCCAATAGAAATTTGTATGCATGCCGTATGAAAAAGTACCAAACTTCAACCATTTCTGGTCGAACTGCGTCCAAGAGATGCCCTCTCTCTGAGTACAACGCAGTTTTTCTTCCGCTCTTGAAGCAGTGCTTTGCACTGTTCCTCTGCTGTTATTCTCATTCCTTTCCCTGCCTTAGCTAGTTGCTTCTCCCACCCTGAGTCTAACCGGGTGCTGCTATAGGTCCAAGAAGCACAGAGTTGGAGCTTCAACTCGCTTTCACACCATCCACAACTAGTAGTGATTAGTGGGGATGTGGGGGCGAGTAGTGATTGTATTTGTACAACTAGTAAGCACCCAACAAGGTGACAGGATTTTATAGGCTATCACAGTCTATACCTACTCTGTGCTGCATCAACAATTTCAGGTTACAACTTCTTTGCAAGTGCTTTGCCAACAACAATAAGCAAGCAATATTTCTCATGATATGTGTAACATACATAATTCCTATGCCCAGGTCGTTGCAATACAACAAATTCAACGGGCAACTGCCGAGCACCTTGTCATTGCGTGCTTTGAACTCATTGTGAGTATAGGTACTTTCAAAAACTTTTTTGTCAAATGTCACTCCATGTTAAGAAATGAACATTGCCTATCAGCATCGGTCACGATATTCATGCCTGTTTCCATTCTACGTCCCGGCCGTTGCATACTATTAGACATACTGGATCAATCAACGTCAATCCGGGTCCGGCCGGCCACCACTTGGCTCAAAGCAGAACCATCTCGTGTCGACGCTTCTTTGCACCCGTGACTGTCTTAAGGTCGCCTCAAACCACTGGCGGTTTGCGACCGGTTCTAGTTCGGCCCGTCCTTGATGGGAATGCTTCCAGAAGCAAGATGGAGAGTGCTCCTTGAATGCTCAACTAGGCTTGAACAAAAGTCAAACATGAACCGGTTCAAGTTGAGCCGGCTTGAACCAGAAGGTTGGTTGAACCGAAGCTAACCAGTTCACAATATCATGTTGTGCACTTCGATGCCTTTCTGTTGAATTTGAACATGGTAGATCAAGTTGTGACACAAAGACTTTGTTGTTTCAGGCACATCGTAAATACAGATCTGAGTGTAACTGATTCTTTTTGGGGGGTCGCTTGAATGACTCGGGAGTGTAGTGTCTTGATCTCGAGTCAGGCCTAATGCGACCGCAAAAGTTGAGCACGAGTCGGGAGTTAGAAAAAAACGACTATACTATGGCTTGACTCAACTCGACTCTTTTCTGAATCAAGGTGACTTTGATTTGACTTGTGACTATGCCTAATCGAACCGGGAGCTTGTATAGGCTTGAATGTTGCAAGACGGAGGTTTTTCTCCAGCCATGCGGACCAGTTTTGTTCGCCCTCATTGAAGCGAGGCTGGGTCGATTCAGCCTGGGCATGAGCACACAGCGAGGCACGTAAATATCTGTAAATAAACCAGTGCGGTCGGGATATGAGTGGGTATGGGAGAGATTCAGATGTAAGTCAATCTTAGGGGTCTCGCTGTTTGAAGTGAACCTGTGTGGTTCTGCTCATACATTTTCCTCTAAAGGCGAAAATTCTTTTGCTCGCCTTGCTTCGGGTGAGTAGAAATTAGGAACACTCCTTGTTACTTGCCCTGAACAAGTAACAAAAATGGTGCGAGTTTTTTGCTCGCCTCGTTGCTCACGTCTAGCTCGAGCCGTTGGTGCAGAAACCCTTTATCCTGTCTGCAATTGATGTCACTGTGTGTTTTGTCAGGATGCTCCAGAACAATGGATTCTCAGGGTCGTTACCTGATTTTTCGAAGTGGTCTACTTCCCTACTGAGTCTGTAAGTTGTACCAAATTGGCTGCTTTGTTTTTCGGACACAGCAACGTGAGTTGAGCAGTATTGAGGAAGCTTCTGGCCCAGCAATCATAATGGAGCACACTGTCATGTAAATAACATCTAGTTGAAGGGCTCTGGTGTGGTTGAACGGACACGTGCGAGAAAGCATCAGATCTTTGTAGCTGGTGCATGACCAATACTCTGTGCAATCCCATTGAGGCAAACTCATAGCATCAGCATGAACCGAACCAAGGAAGAAAGGATAAGGATAATGAGGCAAGGTTAATGCGCTGACTATATAGAGCAGAGGCCACGCTGACTTGGAAAGCGGACTTGAAAGCTGTATGGAAAGATAAGCTGGTTGCGTTTCATCCTCCATAGAAGGTCAAAGAAGGCAATGCTCATAGCAGCTCCTCACAGTTACGACTGTGAATGCTTGTACGTTTCTTGTGATATATCCACTCCACCAAAAAAAACAAAACAAAACAAAACAAAACAAAAAAAACCAAACAACACCCGTGTTAATCGAGCCACAAACGCTCGGACATGAGCTCCGTGCCTGCGACTCTTCGTGCTACCTAGACATGACTCATGAGCCTTCTCATGACTCATGAGCCTTCTCATGACTAGACAAGAGAATTAAACTCGAAATGGTTTAGTTCAAACCATGCTGAACTTAGGGCATAGTCAAACCAATCCTGTTCGATTCGGGCCAAACGTTTTTTCTTGAATTTGAGGTTCAACATAATCAGATGGTTTTGATTTGACCCGAACCTGTTCAGTTAGGTTTGAACTGCACGATTCATTATAGTCACACAAGAGGCACTCTACAGGTGTGTACAGTGTGGTTTCTCACTGTGCCGCAAAGCCCGAATCCACCGCAATTCTGGCGCACTCATGGCGGAGGGCGTGATGTGTCCCTGCGGCACGGAATGTTCTGGTCCTGAAGAAAGATGTTTAGCCTGAACGTGTTCGATTTGAGTTTCAGTGCCGAACCGCGTCAAACCCGATACGTTTGGGTTCGAAATTGTTCGGAACCAACACACCTGTTTTAACTTATGTTAACTTACGTTATGCGTCTGTTTTAAGTTTTCCACAACCCCCCAAACCATACAGGCAGGCAGTCAAATTCACCATATATTTTGAATCAGGGCGATGTTCTTACAGAAAAATACAGCGAATATATGAACACAAACATGTTCGCCCCCAATACGTTTCTGTTTGAGGCAAACACGTTAGTGTTTGTCTGAGGCAAACACCCTAACAACCTTTTCACAATGTTCGGTATGTTTTGTACCAGAACACGTTCGGGTCGGGTATAAGAGGAACTAAGCTTGAGAAAATGGGAACCTAACTGCCAATTCGAACAAATCTTTGTGCTGTTTTGATGACCTGGGGTTTTGCTCTGCGCACATGTGGTGTCGTCGAACGGTTCGACGCGAGCATCTCGAGGTTTGACCAAAACGTGTTGTTTTTTCTTTCTTTATTTCTTTCTTTCTTTCTTTTTGCAAAAGGAACAAAAAAAGAGGTTCTGTTTGACCGTATTCAAATTGGTTCGATGATGGAACCAAGGTTCGGTCATCCACCCCGATTTGAACCGAACGGCTGCTTCTATCGGAACAGAATCTGGTTTTGTTAAACAAGCCATCAGTAAATTTTCTACCTTCATTGTGTGTTGTTAATTTCCGAATCTTGAGATGTACTATCCATTCTGTCATGGGAATGACGCACCTGGTGTGGGGTTCAGCAGGATAGGGTTAGAAGGAGCTGGAGCAGGAATAGAGGAGGGTTCTTAACATATTTAAACCACGCAGCCTGATCTGGCTGACATGACATGGGACTAAACCAGTCAAACCAGTCTCGAGCAGAACCAGAACCGATTCTGCTTGTGAGTCGACTCATAACCAGAAACAATTATTTCTTGAACCAGGCGGCTGAAAGAAATCGTCCCATTTGGTTGGCGATCTAGGGGTTCAGTTCTTTGCTTCTGCCTATCTTACACGGTACTGCAATATATGTTCTATGTGAGAATAAAAGTTGGAAGAGAAGTTGTTGTTGAATTGAGGAGATTGGGGGTTTACATAGGGAATGGGTTGGATCCTAGCCTAGGTGACCATTATTGGACCCCACCCATGAAGTTGGGTTGGGGGATTATTGGTGGGGTCCAATAATGTTGGCCAAGTTGGGGTTGGGCCAACATTATTGGTGTGAACCAATAATTCTACCCAACCCAACCTTTGGGGTCCAATAATTGGACCAAGGTTGGGTTTCCAACCTACAAATTGGGTAACCCCTGCTTGAACACCCAAACTAAGTTTGGGTGCTTATCTCTAGCCTATCCTATAACATCTATGCAGGTTACAAGAGAAGATAGATTCTAACACAACCCCTTAACCTGCAGAGATGTGGAAAGGCTTGAGGGAAGCAACCCCTGAATCAAGGCGCGCCCGGGGAAGCGAGGCCGATGAGGCGAAGAAGAGCAGAGTGCGCAGGGCGAAGAAGTGCTTTGGTGAAGATATCTGCCAGGTTGGCTTCAGCGGCGATCTTGCGAACGGCGATGAGATTCTGTTGGACAAGGTCACGGATGAAGAAATAGCGGAGCTCAATGTGCTTGGAGCGACCGTGAAAGACAGGGTCTTGGGTGAGATGGATGGTGCTGGCATTGTCACACCAGAGGGTGGGGCAGCGCTGGGGAACACCAAGCTCAGCTAGGAGGAAGCAGAGCCAGCGGGACTCTTGCGCGGCCATGGTGCCAGCATAGAGCTCAGCTTCACAGGAGGAGAGGGCGATGGCGGAGGAGCGAGTAGAGCGCCAGCTGATGAGGCCGCTGCCGAGGGTGAAGCCATAGCCTTGGGAGGAGCGGCGGTCTGGCTGGCAGTCTGCCCAGGAGGAGTCGCTGAAGCCAGAGAGAAGGGGGGGGGAAGATCCACCCAGTGTGAGAGCGTGGTCCCTGGTGCCACGAAGATAGCGGAGGACTCGCTTGGCGGCAGTCCAGTGTTCCTCAGTGTGGCGGCCGGGGCCGACGAATCGAGCAAGGACGCTGACAGGGTAGGCGAGGTCGGGACGAGTGCACATCATTGCGTACATCAGTGACCCAACAAGCTCGGCGTAGGGCCGGGAGGAGGTGGAGGGGGAGGTGGGTGGCGCAAGCTGGTGACCGAAGGGGAGGGGTGTGGAGACTGGTTTGGCTTGTGCCATCTCGAACTTTTCCAGGACCTGGCCGATGTAGTGGGACTGGGAGAGGGTGATGGTGCGGGCGGATCGATCACGAGTGATAGCCATGCCGAGGTAGTTCTGTAGTGGACCAAGGTCCTTGCACTTGAGACGTTCCTGAAGAGACCGTTTCACTTGATCCATGTCAGTCCTGGTGTCAGCGAGCAGGATCATGTCATCGACGTAGACCGAGATGAAGAAGCGACTGGGGGAAGAGCGGATGAAGAGGCTGGCGTCGGAGTGGGAGGGGGAGAAGCCAAGGGACTGGAGAGTAGCAGACAGCTTCGCATGCCATTCTCGTGGTGCCTGCTTCAGGCCGTAGACCGGTCGCTTCAGCTGCCAGACGGTGTTGTCGGGGAACGTAGCATGGAACCCGGGAGGTCGGCGGAGAAAGATGCGTTCGTGCAGTTCACCTTGCAGGAAAGCGTTGGAGACGTCCATGGAGTCAATCTCCATGTCGTCCCGCGCACCGATATCCATAAGGGTGCGTAGGGTGGCTTGCCTGAGGGTGGGGGCAAATGTGAACCAGTAGTCCTCAGCCCAGGTCTGGGTGAACCCCTTAGCAACATAGCGGGCTTTGTAGACTGGTTCCTCTCCCGGCAGCTGTTTGACTCGAAAGATCCACTTGCCCTCGACAAGGTTGGCGTCAGGGGGAAGGGGAACGTCGATAAAGGAGTCGTTGCGGATGAACGCCTCACATTCCAGGAAGATAGCGGCTATCCACTTGTCAGCGTCAGGGCAGGTGATAGCTTCCTGGAAGGTGGTGGGGACGAAGATGGTGGGAGCGGAGATCGCGCTAAGGAGTAGAGCGCCGAGGAGGTCGGGGTAGAGGGTGGAAAGAGAGGGAGTGTGGCGCTGGACCATGGCGAACTCCTCATGGGAGTCCTCGAGCTGGCTGAGGGAGGAAGGTGGCGGAGTGCCAAGGATGGGATCAAGAGAGCGGGTGTGCATGCGAGGGAGGAGGAAAGGTGAGGAGCGGGCAGTCGCCCTCCGCCGCTGTTGCTGCTAGTGCTGCTGGAACCCCTGCTGCTGCTGCGGCTGCTGCCCCTCCTGGTTCTGCTGCCCCTGCGGCTGCTGCTGCTGCTGCTGCGGCTGCTGCTGCTGCCCCGGCTGCTGCTGGTGCCGCTGCTGTTGTTGCTGCCCCTGCTGCTGCTGCCCCTGCGGCTGCTGCTGCTGCTGCTGCTGCTGCTGCTGCTGCTGCTGCGGCTGCTGCTGCCGCCCCTGCGGCTGCTGTTGCTGCCCCTGTGGCTGCTGCTGCTGCTGCTGCTGTTGCGGCTGCTGCTGTTGCTGCGGCTGCTGCTGCTGCTGCTGCTGCTGCTGCCCCTGCGGCTGCTGCTGCTGCTGCTGGGATGGATGATAAGGAGAGTGGGAAGGAGAGGAGGGAGGGGGAGCTGCGGAGTGTGCAGGGGATGTTGGAGCAGTGGGATCGTAGATATCGGCAGATGAAGGTGGCGGAAGCGGGGTGGGGAGGGGTGGAAGAAGAGGTGCTGGAGGGAGGAGGGGAGGGAGGACAGTGTCGGTCCAAGCGAGAGGACGTGTAGGAGGAGGGAGGGGGTCTGGTGGTGGGGAGGAGTAGTATGGGGTGGTCTCATCGAACACAACGTCGATGCTGCGGATGAGGCGACCAGAGGGAGGGTGGAGGAAAAGGTAACCGGGCGAGTCGCGGTTGTGGCCAAGGTAGACACACTCGAGGGCACGAGGAGCGAGCTTGCCTTGGGTCCGTTCAGCTGGAGGGATGAGCACATATGCCTTGCAACCCCAGACACGGAGTCCAGCGGCGTCAGGTTTGGACCCTGACCAGAGCTCCGTGGGGGTAGTGGCAGTGTGTTGGGGATGGGAGTGAAGGTTGAGGAGGAGGGAAGCATGAAGGAGGGCATAGCCCCAGAGAGAAGGGGGTGTGGAGGCGTGAGCGAGGAGACAGCGGGCGATCTTAGTGATTTCGCGGATGCGGCTTTCTGCGATGCCGTTCTGCTGAGGGGAGTGGGGAAGAGTGTGGGTCTGTTGGATGCCATGAGTGGTGCAGTAGTGAGAGAGAGTGCGATTGAGGAATTCGCCTCCCCCATCAGAGTGGAGGCGGCCGATGGGACGTTTGAAGTGGGTGCGGCATTGTTCTGCCCAGCGAATGACCATGGTCGGCGCCTGATCTTTTGTGTGGAGGAGGAAAACGGTGGAGTAGCGGCTATGATCGTCAACAAGAACCAGCATGTAGCGATGGCCTTGGCGTGAGCGGGTGGGAGAGGGCCCCCAGAGGTCCATATGGACAAGGTCAATGGGTGCAGGAGCAAAGGCAGGGTGGCTGTGATGAGGGGATTGTTTGAGTTTGCCGTGGACGCAGGAGGGGCATGGGGGGGCCGGGGAGGAGGGAAGGGGAGGAAGGGTGGGAGGGAGGCTGTGAAGGAGTCGTGAGGTGACGGCAGTGCGGAGAGCGGCGAAATTGGGATGACCGAGTCGGTGATGTAGGAGAACAGCGGGGTGGGAGAGATGGTCGGAGGTGGAGGGGGCTGGAACGAGTGAGGGCGGGATGAAGGAGTGGGAGGACGGTGGAGTGGGAGGGGAGGGAGGGAGATGGGGAGGGCTAGTGGAGGTACCCGTACGAGTGGTGACATGACAAGAGGATGGCCACGGAGTGCGGAGAGTGTAGAGGCGAGTGCGGGGGCAGAGGGGTATGCGGAGGAGGAAGCGGCCGGAGGCAGTGTGGTAAAGGTCACAGTAGGTGGCATTACCAGGATAGACGGCAGTGATACCTGCACCTTGGATTTCACGGTGGGAGAGGAGGTTGTTTCGGAGAGTGGGGATGTGGAGACCAGTTACCTTACCAGAGGGGAAGAGTGAGCAGGGGAGAGTGGAGAGGTGTGTGCATGGGATGGTGAAGCTGCTGTCAGCGCCGTGAACGTGAGTGGGAGGGGAGAGGGGTGTGAGTGTACCAGCATCTTTGAGAGCAGTTTCAGTGGCCCCACTGTCTAGGACAAAGTCCAGAGTGGGCGAGGAGGAGGAAGACACGGAGTACTGGAACGTGGTTTCATTAATGTTGGATGGGTACATGGAAGGAAGAGAGGGTGAGACAGAAATGTTGCCAAGAAAGCTTTCCTGAGTGAGAGGGGTGGCAGTGCCACTGGGGGGAGGTGGAGCACCCCAAAGGGGAGCCGGGGAAGCCTGGGCGGCCATGGCTGCTGTGCCAAAGTTTAGCTGCTGCTGCTGCCAGGGAGGAGGGCTGGGTCCCCACTGGGGCTGGGGCCCTGATCCCCATGGGTGCTGCTGCTGCGGCTGTGGGTAAAACAGCTGCTGTAACTGCTGCTGCGGCTGCTGCTGCTGCTGCTGCTGCTGCTGCTGCTGCTTGCTGCTGCTGCTGCTGCTGCAGGAGGTGCTGCTGCTGGAGGTTGAGGAAGGGCGCGGGGGGAGCAAGGAGGCGGAGGTGGGCGGGGAGATAAGCGGGGTTGGTTTGGATGTCAGTGGGGGAGGGACGTGGGGAAAGTGTTGCCCACTTGGGAGGATTGCCAACGTTGCCTCGTGCGTACCATGCATCATCGAGGATCTTGAAGCAGGTGGCAGGAGGGTGGTTGGTCTGTCCGCAGGGGGTGCCAGCCCGGGGACCATAGCGGCGGACATAGGTGCAGGGCGGAAGAGTACCAGGGCGGGTCCCACTGGTTGCAGATGCTCCGCCTGTATTGGGGGTGCCATGCTCGTCTCCAGTGGTGCCGCTGCGTCTGTTCGCGTTGCTGCTGCCGTGGCCGCTACCTCCCTTGCCTCCACCACCCCCCTTGCCGTTGTTCTTGCCCTGCTTGCGGGGCTGAGTAGCGTTGAGGGAGGAGGAGGAGGGTGGGGAGGAGGCGAGGTTGACGATGGGGGTGCGAAGTTTGACTTCGGTGTCTATGATCCACTGTTCAACGGAGGCGAGATCGGCTAGGGGATTGGCCTCGGTAAAGGCGTGAAGGCGGGATTCATAGTCGGGAGTGAGGTTAAACAGGAGGCGATGGATTTGGAGAGGTTCGGAGAGGCCGGCTTGGCGGGCTTCGAGACGGTCAGCTACCTCCCGCATGCGTCCGATGTAGTCGACCGCTCCGTCACAGGTAGCAAGGGTGATTGAGAAGTATTCTTGGAACAGGATACCGACCGAGCTGATGTCGCGGCGTTCGAACATCGCATGGAGTTCTGCCCAGATGACCGAGGCCCGAAGCTCTCGAGCCTGGAAGCGGCGCATGAGGGAGTCAGGGAGAGCCCCAAGGAGAACGGTGCAGGCACGAGTGTCAGCAGTTGTCCAGGCGATAAGTTTCGGGATGTGGGTGGCCATGTCGTCTTTGTATTTGGCGACGACGGCGAGGTGAGCGTTGCGGCCAGCAACCGCCTGGTCATAGGCTTCGACTGCTGCATCGTACTCTGCTTTCTTGATAAGGTACGCACGGCGGCGTAAGATGAAGTCTGCATCATCGGCGACTTGGTCGCCTGTGCTTTGGAGGTCGGGTTCAAGAGGAGGATCGCCGGGAGAGGGAGGGAGAGGAGGAGTCTCGCCTGGGTGTTCAGGTTCGGTGGGGGGGAGTGCCTGGGGACGGCGGAGGAGGACATCAAGGACACGGTAGGGGGGAACCCATGCGTCGGAGAGAACTCGTCGGATGCTGCCGACGAAGGAGTGCCAATTGACGGCGGATTTGTCTGCGGCAAGCTGCAGCTTATCGACGGAGGATGTATCAATAGGAGGAGGGAGGGGGGCGGGGGAAGGTGCGGCGGTAGCCATGGAGGACGGCCGCAGGGAGACCCGCAGTGGTCACGGAGGAGAGGGAGGTGAGGCGGCGACGAAGCCGCAGAGGGGAGCGGCGCGGACGGCGGCGGCTGGTGGGGCCGCGGTGGCGTTGGCGCGGAGGCGGCGACGAGGCCGTGAGGGGAGCGGTGCTGGCGGTGGCGGCTGACGAGGCCGCGGCGGCGCTGGCGTGGAGGCGGCGTTGGGGCCGCGGAGAGGCGCAGGCGGCGGCGGCAGCTGGCGCAGCCGCGGCGGGACAAGCGGCGACGAGGCCGCGGGAGGGAGCGGCGCGGACGGCGGCGGCTGGCGAGGCCGCGGCAGTGCAGGCGCGGAAGCGGCGACGGGGTCGCGGGAGGGAGCGGCGCGAGCGGCGGCGGCTGGCGAAGCCGCGGCAGTGCAGGCGCGGAAGCGGCGACGGGGTCGCGGGAGGGAGCGGCGCGAGCGGCGGCGGCTGGCGAAGCCGCGGCAGTGCAGGCGCGGAGGCGGCGACAAGGCCGCGGGAGGGAGCGGCGCGAGCGGCGGCGGCTGGCGAAGCCGCGGCAGTGCAGGCGCGGAGGCGGCGACAAGGCCGCGGGAGGGAGCGGCGCGAGCGGCGGCGGCTGGCGAAGCCGCGGCGGTGCAAGCGCGGAAGCGGCGACAAGGCCGCGGGAGGGAGCGGCGCGAGCGGCGGCGGCTGGCGAAGCCGCGGCAGTGCAGGCGCGGAAGCGGCGACGGGGTCGCGGGAGGGAGCGGCGCGAGCGGCGGCGGCTGGCGAAGCCGCGGCAGTGCAGGCGCGGAGGCGGCGACGGGGTCGCGGGAGGGAGCGGCGCGAGCGGCGGCGGCTGGTGGAGCCGCAGTGGCGTTGGCGCGGAGGCGGCGTCGAGGCCGCGGAGTGGGGCGGGCGGTGGCGGTCGGTGGGACCGCGACAAGGCGAGCGCGGAAGCGGCGGTGGGGCCGGGGGAGGGAGCGGCGCAGGCCGTGACGGCGTGGGAGGCCGCGGGGCTGAGAGGGAGGGAGTGCTTGAGGAGAGGGGGAGGGAGGCAAGGTAGCCGCGGAAAGATGAGAAAGGAGGCCGGGGGTTGCGGCGGCCTTTGAAAAAAAACTAGGAGCGTAGGCCTAGGATTTTTAAGAGCTCTATACCATGTGAGAAGAAAAGTTAGAAGAGAAGTTGTTGTTGAATTGAGGAGATTGGGGGTTTACATAGGGAATGGGTTGGATCCTAGCCTAGGTGACCATTATTGGACCCCACCCATGAAGTTGGGTTGGGGGATTATTGGTGGGGTCCAATAATGTTGGCCAAGTTGGGGTTGGGCCAACATTATTGGTGTGAACCAATAATTCTACCCAACCCAACCTTTGGGGTCCAATAATTGGACCAAGGTTGGGTTTCCAACCTACAAATTGGGTAACCCCTGCTTGAACACCCAAACTAAGTTTGGGTGCTTATCTCTAGCCTATCCTATAACATCTATGCAGGTTACAAGAGAAGATAGATTCTAACATTCTACTGTAAGAGTGCATCACATGCAGGAGATATGGTTGTTGTGCATTGTGGGTGCAGGAATCTCGGGGCCAACAATTTCACAGGGTCCATCCCGGACTCAGTTAGTACCCTGTCAAGTCTTCTTTCTTTGTAGGTTTGGTGGTTGTTTTATTCAAGTTGTTTGTCTTTCTTGTGCATGAAAAATCCATCCACATCTGTAGACGTACATCGTATGGACACTGATACCACAGTGGTACAGTAGTATGGACATTTATATAGGTTACATATGGGCCAAAGTGGTACCACACTGGTACAACTGAAAGTTGTGCATTGAAGCCACCTGAGATTTATCGCCTACCAATCACCATTGCTTTGGTGGAAAAAGTTGCCAAGAATTTGGCATCTACCTACTGTATGCTTTAGCAGATCTCTTCTTCTAGCAATATTAAAATCTTTTAATCTGTTTTATGTCCTATTGATGCTCTCTGCAGTACCATGAGCAGAAACCAGCTTTCAGGAACCATCCCAACAGCTCTGTTGAGCTTAACGAGCCTGTACACTGTGTAAGTAACTTCTACTTAGTTGCCTAAGTCTCCTCCTTGTCCATCTTATTCCTCTTTCCTTCTCCACATCATCCATGCATGCTTTTTCTACATGCTCGTGTGTCCACAACACATCATACTCCTCCTCAATGATTGAATGTGATCATTGTGTGTGCATTTAGTGTTGTTTACATGAATTTGATCACTATGCATCATGTCTCTATCATCCCTGCACCCTCACCAGCGACCTGGCTTCCAACAGCTTTTCAGGACCCTTGCCTTCGGCCATTGGTGCACTCTCCAATCTCGCTAAGTTGTATGCTCTGTGCTGTGCGCTTTGCACTGAGCTACAGTCGTCTTTGTGCAGTAACCTATGTTGGAGTTAAACTGCAGCCTCACGTTTCCAGGATAAATTCTTATGGCTGTTCTCATTGGTAATTGCCTCCAAGCACCTTCCCACCTTACCCATACATTCAAAGAGCCCTCAGTCTTCTTACAGTCTACTTCGGCGAGACATTACACACCTGTAGCCAATGCATTGTGGACGTTGGGCAACAGCATATTCTTAACAATCACAGCTTTATGTCTCACCGACCCTGCTTGGCTCCTACTTCCGACGTCTGGTCTTCCCCACCACCACACTCGGCAGATCTGATAACTGTCCTCCCCACACACTAACAGGTCTGTGTATGACAACCTGCTCTCAGGCACGCTCCCTGCATCCATATGCAACCTCACACTCATGAACACCATGTAAGGCCTCTCACTTCCGTGGACACCATGTAACGCCGTTCTCACACACGTGTTTAGAACTATCCGACAACTGTGGGTGATGCAAGAATGACTCTGCAATACGAGTGCACAATGGAACACAGGTTGAGTACCGTGCTTGTGGTGAAAGGTGTAAAGACTAGGTGAGTTTGAAATCCTCAATGCATAGAAATATAAAGGAGTTCGTGAGAACGGGATGTGGGTTGTGGCTACGACTGGCGAGCTGCTTGCATCTGCTTGCAATGTCGTATCCAGTGTCCATCGCTGTTCGCTAGCCAATTTGGCCGTGCACTGTAGTCTGTAACTATGGGTCGAACCATTCCCAACCTGGTTCAGCCCAGGTCGGACCGTGCGTTCAAAGCTCCGAAACATGTTTAATTCAAACCTTAGATGGCCTAAGGACGGGCCGAATCGAGTTCGGCCCGAGCTTACTTCGATTTAAGTTTCCACTGCCACTTGGGGGGCCAAGCGTCTGGGCGCTTGACAAAATTAGATCCTTAGGTAAGAATTTCTGTGCAGCCAAATAAATAAATATATTTGAAACTGGCACTAATTCCAAATTGCCGAAATCACATATTGCAGCATCTTACAATCTTGTAATAAAACGTCCCTTCCTTTCCATTTATCTCTGCAGGTTTCTCCGCAACAACCACTTCTATGGAGAGTTTCCTTCATGCCTCTTCGAACATTGCTTGCACCGAATGTGAGCAGGGAACTTAAGATGGTCCTCTTTCAGAACGCACACTGCTCGCATGTGTACATGTCTTCCACTCGCATGTATTGCAAGGGCCTTATCCCTCCTGTTCTTGTTCTCAAGATTGTCGGTGGGTGTGAGGTGCAATACATATAATAGAACAGGTGCAACACAACTCATATGCGCAAGAACCCTAAACTGAGGGTCCCCAACAGCATCTGCTAAATGTTGCCATACCTGATGTATTCTGCTCCCGTCCTGCTTGAGTATCGCAGTGACATCAGCAACAACAGCTTCTACGGCCACATCAACACCAACTTCCGCAACATGGTGCCCACTGACAATGGTCTGCTCAACATCGCCAGCAACTATTTCTATGGCGACCCCTCTCTCTACGCCAATGGCTGCGTGTTCTGCCCCAACGGGGTCATCCCGCCCGACGTGCTAGAAGACCCTTACGGAGATTCAGGCAGCGGTGGGCAATGTGGAGGCAGTTCAACACTCGTGGGGTTTCGGAAGCAAGGCCGAGCAAGTGTGCGGCTGAACTGCTTTGCGCTGAACGACCAGGCAGGGTGCACGGCGAATGAGACGCAGCGGGGCGACGAGGCGTGCCTGTCGTTCTGCAGCATGTCGCGGGAGCAGGGGCCATGTGACGGGCATGGGGCGTGCGTGCCGGTGCAGGCGGGGGCGGCAGATGGGGGGTTCACGTGTGAGTGTGAGGAGGGATTCGTGACGGTCAACGGCACCTTTGGCTCCACGTGTGCTCGACCTTCTCCTCCACTGTCTGTAGGTGAGATTTGGGATCCAAAAGTCCCAAGGAGAACAGGACTTGTGCATCTATGTACATTCACGTGGGTTGGAGAGAAAGACAGGAGAAGCAGACAAGGTGCGGTGATATGGTGAATATGGCTCGTATGGCTTGGTGAGCTTGGCTTGTATGGCAAGGTGACAATGCATGAGCATGAGCATGGCTAGTATTGTATGCCATGGTGAGCGTGGCTCGTACTGTATGCCATGGTGAGCATGGCTAGTATTGTATACCATGGTGACCATGGCTCGTATTGTATGCCGTGGTGAGCATGGCTCGTATTGTATGCCGTGGTGAGCATGGCTCGTATTGTATGCCATGGTGAGCATGGCTCGTATTGTATCCCATGGTGAGCATGGCTAGTATTGTATGCCATGGTGAGCATGGCTAGTATTGTATCCCATGGTGACCATGGCTCGTATTGTATGCCATGGTGACCATGGCTCGTATTGTATGCCATGGTGACCATGGCTCGTATTGTATGCCATGGTGAGCCTGTGTGGCCCTCAGCTTGTTAACGAGCCTGTGTGGCTCGTCACTTTCTGTCAGATCAGATCCGTGCGGATAGATCGACCGACAAACCAGCTAGTGGGCTGACGAGCTGGCTGAGCAGAACTGCCTGCTCGACTCGCCACAATGACACAAGTACAGTGAGATGTGCATCGAGGGATCAACACCCTGACAGTTCTTCACTGGCCCAAAACTCCCCCCCACACCCCATTTCTCCCTGCCGTTTCTACGCCCACCTCTTCAGGGCTATCCACAGGCGCAGTGGTGGGCATTGCCATCGGCTCGGCTGCTGCGTTCGCCCTCCTCCTTGCCCTGGTTGTCGCGCTGCTCTGGCCAAAACAACGCAGTGAGCTCTCTTCCTCTCCCCTCAACCCTTCTTGCTCCAGTACCTCATCAAGACAGGTCCTAAGGCATGAAATGAGAAGCCGCCGTCTCACTCTATTTCCTTGTTTGTGCCGACACTATTGCGTGGCATCTTGCGCATGAGGAGGTAGTTTTTAGCTCAGCTATTTGTTTGTGTGTACTATGCTCCCTCTCCTGTTTATTGTGCAATGTGCTGTTATTTGCTTCTAAGCAAGCAGTCGTGAGTTTAGTACCTCGCTGTGGTTCGGCTCGCCCAACCGGTTCCAAAATAAAAGAAAATAGAATATACATGGCAACGAAAAATAAGTGCCAATCGGTTTGTTTCTTTCTGCTTCAACTAGAAGTCTGTCACTTAACATCTCACTGTGTTGACAAATTTTCTCCAGGTGCTCACCGTTCGTATTACGATTGTGTTGCATCCCTTATGCTCACTGCACCGCCGGTCACTGCATGTGTGTAACCTTATGCTCACTGCACCGCCGGACACTGCATGTTTGTCACCTTATGCTCACTGCACCGCCGGTCACTGCGTGTGTGTCACCATATGCTCACTGCACCGCCGGTCACTGCATGTGTGTCACCTTTCTTGCTTTGCTCTATTTGCACCAGAGAAGTGGAGGGACCTGGACGTGTGTCAGGAGTTCAGCATCAGTGAGATTCTGCAGGCAACCGACAACTGGTCCAGCGACAACGTGCTGGGCAAGGGCGGCTTCGCCACGGTGTACAAGGGAGTGTCGCGCAGGGGAGAGCTGCTGGCGGTGAAGCGAGTTGAGCTCATGTCCAACGAGTTTGAGAACGAGGTGAGAAGATGGGCAGGGCACTTCACCGAGTGGGTGAGGAGATGGGAGGACAAAATAGAAGCCAGAAGGGTCCACCAAGTGATGGGAGGAGGTGGCTATTGGGCCCCAACCCCTCCCTGCGTTTCCCTTGCTGGCAGGTGCGGGCGATGGCATCGCTGCGCCACGACAACGTGGTGCGCCTGCTGGGCTTCTGCCTGCATCAGAGCACGGAGAGCGGGCGGCAGGAGCAGATCCTGGTGTACGAGTTCATGGCCAATGGGGACCTGCAGCACCAACTCCACGGCAACCGCTGTATGTTTTTTACCCTCTACACGTTTGTGTTTCTTCACCTTCTTCCACACTCTTCCACCACTTCTTCCATCGCAAGTTCTCCATGTCATCCCCTACTGCGAACAGTTATCTGCCTTATTTATGCTGCAATAATGTCCTGTGGTGAAGTAAAGTGAATATGTTGTTCCCTAAAGAGATGGTGCCTTTTTTTTAGTTTATGGGTCCATCTTGAAGTGAAGTCTGTGATGACCCCAGTGAATGGGTGAAGTGTTTAGTGCCTACTCCAAATTTCCCACTCTCATCCTCTCAACCAACTTCCCCCTGTCACCTTTATGTATTGCTGATATTCTCTGTACAGAGTGTCACAGGGTTGACCTCACTAGCTTGATGTTTGCTCTCTACCTCGTCGTTTTCGTCTCGCCTCTCTGCGTTCCTCCCAGCGTCCCTATCCCTGCATCAACGGATGAAGATGGCGCAGGGAGCAGCAGAGGGCGTGGCATACCTGCACAGCTTCACCCCGCCCATCGTGCACCGCGACCTCAAGCCCGGCAACATCCTCATTGGCGACAACTTCCAGGTGGGGCGCACACAGAGGGAGCACTACGAGGTGAAGTTGCACACAGGGAGCACTACGAGGTGAAGTTGCACACAGGGAGCACTACGAGGTGAAGTTGCACACAGGGAGCACTACGAGGTGAAGTTGCACACAGGGAGCACTACGAGGTGAAGTTGCACACAGGGAGCACTACGAGGTGAAGTTGCACACAGGGAGCACTACGAGGTGAAGTTGCACACAGGGAGCACTACGAGGTGAAGTTGCACACAGGGAGCACTACGAGGTGAAGTTGCACACAGGGAGCACTACGAGGTGAAGTTGCACACAGGGAGCACTACGAGGTGAAGTTGCACACAGGGAGCACTACGAGGTGAAGTTGCACACAGGGAGCACTACGAGGTGAAGTTGCACACAGGGAGCACTACGAGGTGAAGTTGCACACAGGGAGCACTACGAGGTGAAGTTGCACACAGGGAGCACTACGAGGTGAAGTTGCACACAGGGAGCACTACGAGGTGAAGTTGCACACAGGGAGCACTACGAGGTGAAGTTGCACACAGGGAGCACTACGAGGTGAAGTTGCACACAGGGAGCACTACGAGGTGAAGTTGCACACAGGGAGCACTACGAGGTGAAGTTGCACACAGGGAGCACTACGAGGTGAAGTTGCACACAGGGAGCACTACGAGGTGAAGTTGCACACAGGGAGCACTACGAGGTGAAGTTGCACACAGGGAGCACTACGAGGTGAAGTTGCACACAGGGAGCACTACGAGGTGAAGTTGCACACAGGGAGCACTACGAGGTGAAGTTGCACACAGGGAGCACTACGAGGTGAAGTTGCACACAGGGAGCACTACGAGGTGAAGTTGCACACAGGGAGCACTACGAGGTGAAGTTGCACACAGGGAGCACTACGAGGTGAAGTTGCACACAGGGAGCACTACGAGGTGAAGTTGCACACAGGGAGCACTACGAGGTGAAGTTGCACACAGGGAGCACTACGAGGTGAAGTTGCACACAGGGAGCACTACGAGGTGAAGTTGCACACAGGGAGCACTACGAGGTGAAGTTGCACACAGGGAGCACTACGAGGTGAAGTTGCACACAGGGAGCACTACGAGGTGAAGTTGCACACAGGGAGCACTACGAGGTGAAGTTGCACACAGGGAGCACTACGAGGTGAAGTTGCACACAGGGAGCACTACGAGGTGAAGTTGCACACAGGGAGCACTACGAGGTGAAGTTGCACACAGGGAGCACTACGAGGTGAAGTTGCACACAGGGAGCACTACGAGGTGAAGTTGCACACAGGGAGCACTACGAGGTGAAGTTGCACACAGGGAGCACTACGAGGTGAAGTTGCACACAGGGAGCACTACGAGGTGAAGTTGCACACAGGGAGCACTACGAGGTGAAGTTGCACACAGGGAGCACTACGAGGTGAAGTTGCACACAGGGAGCACTACGAGGTGAAGTTGCACACAGGGAGCACTACGAGGTGAAGTTGCACACAGGGAGCACTACGAGGTGAAGTTGCACACAGGGAGCACTACGAGGTGAAGTTGCACACAGGGAGCACTACGAGGTGAAGTTGCACACAGGGAGCACTACGAGGTGAAGTTGCACACAGGGAGCACTACGAGGTGAAGTTGCACACAGGGAGCACTACGAGGTGAAGTTGCACACAGGGAGCACTACGAGGTGAAGTTGCACACAGGGAGCACTACGAGGTGAAGTTGCACACAGGGAGCACTACGAGGTGAAGTTGCACACAGGGAGCACTACGAGGTGAAGTTGCACACAGGGAGCACTACGAGGTGAAGTTGCACACAGGGAGCACTACGAGGTGAAGTTGCACACAGGGAGCACTACGAGGTGAAGTTGCACACAGGGAGCACTACGAGGTGAAGTTGCACACAGGGAGCACTACGAGGTGAAGTTGCACACAGGGAGCACTACGAGGTGAAGTTGCACACAGGGAGCACTACGAGGTGAAGTTGCACACAGGGAGCACTACGAGGTGAAGTTGCACACAGGGAGCACTACGAGGTGAAGTTGCACACAGGGAGCACTACGAGGTGAAGTTGCACACAGGGAGCACTACGAGGTGAAGTTGCACACAGGGAGCACTACGAGGTGAAGTTGCACACAGGGAGCACTACGAGGTGAAGTTGCACACAGGGAGCACTACGAGGTGAAGTTGCACACAGGGAGCACTACGAGGTGAAGTTGCACACAGGGAGCACTACGAGGTGAAGTTGCACACAGGGAGCACTACGAGGTGAAGTTGCACACAGGGAGCACTCCGAAGTGAAGTTGCACACAGGGAGCACTACGAGGTGAAGTTGCACACAGGGAGCACTACGAGGTGAAGTTGCACACAGGGAGCACTACGAGGTGAAGTTGCACACAGGGAGCACTACGAGGTGAAGTTGCACACAGGGAGCACTACGAGGTGAAGTTGCACACAGGGAGCACTACGAGGTGAAGTTGCACACAGGGAGCACTACGAGGTGAAGTTGCACACAGGGAGCACTACGAGGTGAAGTTGCACACAGGGAGCACTACGAGGTGAAGTTGCACACAGGGAGCACTACGAGGTGAAGTTGCACACAGGGAGCACTACGAGGTGAAGTTGCACACAGGGAGCACTACGAGGTGAAGTTGCACACAGGGAGCACTACGAGGTGAAGTTGCACACAGGGAGCACTACGAGGTGAAGTTGCACACAGGGAGCACTACGAGGTGAAGTTGCACACAGGGAGCACTACGAGGTGAAGTTGCACACAGGGAGCACTACGAGGTGAAGTTGCACACAGGGAGCACTACGAGGTGAAGTTGCACACAGGGAGCACTACGAGGTGAAGTTGCACACAGGGAGCACTACGAGGTGAAGTTGCACACAGGGAGCACTACGAGGTGAAGTTGCACACAGGGAGCACTACGAGGTGAAGTTGCACACAGGGAGCACTACGAGGTGAAGTTGCACACAGGGAGCACTACGAGGTGAAGTTGCACACAGGGAGCACTACGAGGTGAAGTTGCACACAGGGAGCACTACGAGGTGAAGTTGCACACAGGGAGCACTACGAGGTGAAGTTGCACACAGGGAGCACTACGAGGTGAAGTTGCACACAGGGAGCACTACGAGGTGAAGTTGCACACAGGGAGCACTACGAGGTGAAGTTGCACACAGGGAGCACTACGAGGTGAAGTTGCACACAGGGAGCACTACGAGGTGAAGTTGCACACAGGGAGCACTACGAGGTGAAGTTGCACACAGGGAGCACTACGAGGTGAAGTTGCACACAGGGAGCACTACGAGGTGAAGTTGCACACAGGGAGCACTACGAGGTGAAGTTGCACACAGGGAGCACTACGAGGTGAAGTTGCACACAGGGAGCACTACGAGGTGAAGTTGCACACAGGGAGCACTACGAGGTGAAGTTGCACACAGGGAGCACTACGAGGTGAAGTTGCACACAGGGAGCACTACGAGGTGAAGTTGCACACAGGGAGCACTACCAGGTGGGGCGCAGGGGAGCAGGGGGGCGTGGGAGAGCACCAGAAGGTGGGGCGCACACAGCGAGCGCACGTAGGAAGCACCTGGTGGGAGCACAGAATGTGCAGATGAGGTGACATGTTATGAAGGAAACGGGAGGGAGCAACAATGTCAGCTGCCTTATTGGTTGATGGCACGCAATGATGCCGGAGGTGTCAAAAAGTAAGAATGTCGATGGGTGGACCATTGACGACTTGGGAGCGGTGTGATGAACATGCACGGTGGTCTAGTGGCCAGTTAAGTATGCGAAAGAGTTAGGTGAGAAGTACGAGGGATTAGTTAGATCCCGACAATCTAACTGCTCATCCCCTACAAACCTCCCCGCAATCTCACTGCATGCTACAAGCAGCATGAGCAGATGAGTGCAGGTTGATCCTAAGAGGTTGGAAGGAGGGGTACAATGGAAAGGCGGTTGTTTTGGTGTTTGCCAATGACTGTTCGTCACATTTCACACACAGATGGACGGAATCAACCTGTGCTGTGCCCAGACAAATCAACCTGCAACACAGACCACAACCACGCATGCATTCTTGCTTGTACGCATGCACCAAGTTTCCTGATGTAATTCAAGTGTGGAAGTTCAGCTGTCTCTGTATCTGTATGTCTTTGTGAATCCAGGCCAAGATTGCGGACTTTGGGTTGCTCAAGAAGCTCACCCATGCCGACGACGGCGGCGACACGACGCGGGTAGCGGGAACACCGGGCTACGTGGATCCAGACTACAACCGAACGCACGTGGTGACTGAGAAGAGCGATGTGTACAGGTATGTTGCTCCCTCATAATATGGCCTGCTTCAGATGCATTCACACACAGCCATGCATCTGCTGAGTATAAATAATGCATGGCCTGCACATGGCACAGCCATGCATTATTCATATTCAGCAGATGCTATTCAGACATCCACTTGAAAATTTCCGTGTTTATGGGCACCCCCTTCCTTTTCCATGGTGGGCAGCTTTGGAGTTGTGCTGCTGCAGCTGCTGACAGGACATGCGCCGCAGGTGGAGGGCACCAACCGGGTCATCTGCGGCTGGGTGAGAGCATGACCCAGTGTGCATGATATCGAGGCATAGTAGAAACACGAGTAACTTCAAGCGATAGCAGTGTGCATGCAAGATAGCAAATAATAGCAGTACGCATGCATCTCTAATCAATGGCAGCGTGCATGCATCATAACGGCATCAAACCTGCGTGGATCATAGCAACATGAAGCGATAGCAATGTCGTGGATGCATGATCATTTCATGAAGTGATACCACTGTGTGTGCATGAGAGCTACATGCTTGACAGAAACAGCGAGCATGCAGCATGTATACATGCTGACAGTATGGAGTGATTGCCGTGGCTGTGCATGATAGAAACTTCCAATGAAAGCAGCGTGCATGCATGATAGCAGCATTTGTCTGATCAATTCAGAAATACGGCATCACCTTCATCCCATGTTACCACAAATCATATCACTGCCTAGCACCTGGCAGAATTTCACTCTCTCCTCAACCTCCCCATTTGCCCATGTCCCCACCTTCCCACACCTCCACACTGCACCCCACCGCATGGCAGGCGAGCAGCAAGGTGCAGGCGTATGAGTTCGCCTCCCTCAAGGACCCCAAGCTGGATGCACCGGAGGAGGCAGTGGTGGAGCTGGCAGACATCGCTCTCGACTGCGTCAAAGTGCCCGGCTGCCGCCGCCCCGACATGAAAGACGTCGCACGCCGCCTGCACGCCATCCTTACCAAGTACTGTGCAGACGGCCCTTCCAGTAGCAGCGCCGACCCTGCGGTTCACGTGGAGGAGGAGAGACCCAGCTTTGGTGGTGGCATCAGCATGGAGACGTTTGAGAGAAGCGAGCTATCGGAGGGACCCAGTGAGTGGCCTACTTCCAGGATCCTCAGCTCGTCTTTGTCAAGCAAGTGGTGGTCATTCCAGCAAGTGGGACTGTGACAGTAGAGAGAAGATGTATGGTGCAGAAAGTGAGATAGGACAAGAGGCGTGCGGGGCAGGGAAAGGCACGAGGGTGGGCGGCATAGGGAAACGCGGTGAAGGGAGGAGTTTTTGACAGTGTTGGTGCTGGATTGATACACGCCTTAGCAAGTTAAATAGCTGTAGAAGTCAGTGTCATTGGCGCTTTATATTTTGATCAAGAGAGGGATGTGAGCACAGGCTACTGGTACCGTACCGCACACAGGACAGTAGCACAGCGGTACCTGAATCAATGCACATGCATTCTTTTCCTGGCAGGCCAAGCAGGCAGGCAGGATGCTACAGAATCCTTTGGAGCAGTGTTATAATACAAAGGCGCTCATGTCATGCTAACCTTGGCGTCACTCTAGGCACCTGCTCTGAAACCTGCTGCTGTGAGTGTTACAAGAAGCTCCTGTGCCACAATCAGTTCCGTTCCTCCCTTTCAATCCTACGTCCCAAGTCAGCAGTCAACGCTCTGAAACAAAGGCACTCGTGTGGTGGTGGACGTTGGAGTCAGAGCACTGCTGTCGCGAGCACTAAAACCAGTTCCTGGGCCACAATCAGCGTCGTCAATGCCTCAGCTTCCCCAGCTTCCCTCTCTGCCTCCTCCCCTGCTTCAACCCTACATCCAACTCGGCAGTCAGTGCCGTGTTATAAACCCACTCGTGTGGTGACCGTTAAGTCAGAGTCAGATGGCGCCTGCTCCGAACCCTGCTGTGATGACTGCTGCAAGCAGTTCCTGTGCCACTATCAGCTTCCTCATTGCCCCACCTTTGTCACTGCCCCACCTTCCTCAGCTACTGCCCCACCTTCCTCAGCTACTGCCCCACCTTCCTCAGCTACTGCCCCACCTTCCTCAGCTACTGCCCCACCTTCCTCAGCTACTGCCCCACCTTCCTCACTGCCCCACCTTCCTCACTGCCCCACCTTCCTCACTGCCCCACCTTCCTCAGCTTCCGTCTCTGCCTGCATGCACATTCGCTTGAACCCTACACCCAAGTCAGCAGACAGTGCTCTTATCCGGTGACTGTTGGGTTCACTCAAAAAGGGGCTGCTCCAAACCCTGCAGTTATGAGCGCTTCCAGGAGTTCCTGTGCCACAATCGGTTTCCTCACTGCTCCATCCATGCCAGCCTCCAAGCACGCTCGTTTCACTCCTGCATCCAAGTCAGCTGTCAGTGCTATGATACAAAGCCGCGCGCCTGCAACACTTGCTTCCGTGCTTGGATCAGCTGCCCTTGTTGCCGGCTGTGCCCCTGCCTCCCGGTGTGCCTCTGTTTCCTGCTGTGCGTCTGCCTCCTGATGTGTGCGCTCCATGGCACGGATTTGACGAGCCGTCTCGAAGCTAGGGTGAAGGGAATCAGTGGGGTGCAACAGGATGGCCACGTAGAGAAATTATGATGGCTGGAGGTGCAACTTCAAAGGGCAACAGTGAAAGGCTACAGTGAAAGGCTACAGTGAAAGGCTACAGTGAAGGAACCCAAACTGAACTATGACGGTCGCTATGGTGAATTTGAGCTGAGGGTTAATCTAAATGGCAATGGATGATTAACGCAGTAGTAGCAGGAAGGATCATGGCACAGTAACAGCAATGGCGAAAGCAGCAATAGCAGGAATGATAGTGGACCAATAACACAGCAATGTGAACCCAGCAATAGCAGGAGTGGTAACGGCAGAAATCCAGGCTCACCCGTCGATGCCGGGCGGCATGTGCAGGTCGAGGAGCAGCAGGTGGATGGGCGGGGAGGAGGTAGTGGCAGAGGAGGAAGAAGAGGAGAGCGCCTGCAGCGCATCCTCCCCGGAGGGGAGCAGCAGCACGTGCGCCCCGTAGCACTGCAACGTTCTCCTTGCCACCATGCGGTTCACCGCGTTGTCATCCACCACCGCCACCGACTGCCCCGTCACCACTGCTCGCACCAGCACCTCCGCCTCCTCTGCTCCCTCCGTCTCGGCACGCATTCTGGGGAGCGAGTGTGCCCGCCTTGTCTGCCGCCCCGACACCGCCGCTGGGGCCGGCGCCTCCGCGTCTCCCAGGCCCTCCGTGTGGGAATGGGGCTTGGGGAGAGAATGCGACCGTGCTGTTCGCCGGCCCCCCTTCACCACCGCTGGTATCGGCTCCTCTTTCGCTGCTGCCTGTGCCGCCGCCGCTGGCGGCTCCCCTTTGGCCTCTTCTGCATTCTCTAAGGCCTGCGGCTTGAGGTGAGAGTGAGTCCTCTGCTGCTGCTGCTGCTGCTGCTGCTGCTGCTGCTGCTGCTGCTGCTGCTGCTGCTGCTGCTGCTGCTGCTGCTGCTGCTGCTGCTGCTGCTGCTGCTGCTGCTGCTGCTGCTGCTGCTGCTGCACACATGCCTGCTGCGGCATGCCTGGCTTTGTGCCACTCGCAAGTTCCACACACTCCTCATCACATCCCGACCCGCTCTCATCCCTTTCCCCACCGCCCTCCTCCTCATCCCACTCCCCGTCCCCGCAGCTGTCATCGTCCTCCACTCCCCCCAAGGGCAGCGCCAGCAGAATGGTGGTGCCTGTGGCGGCGTCTGACAGCACTGCCATGTCTCCCCGCATCTCCGCCACCTATTGATTGAAGGAGGGAAAGTGGTGGGTGAAAGAGGGGAAGTGGCGGGCGCAGAGGAGGGGCGTGGAGGGACAAGGTGAGAGTGGTGGTGCCTGTGGCGGCATCTGACAGCACTGCCATGTCTCCCTGCATCTCCGCCACCTGCGGGGATGTGGGTGAAGAGGGATGGGAAAGACGTGTGTGTGGGGGGGAGGGGAGAAGGCGGTGGAGATGGGGGGTTTTGGGGGTGGAAGCGGGGTTCAACAAAACATCACTTTCACAAGGTCGTGGGAGAATCTCAACCAGATAAGGTCGGGATATCTGATCCAACAAAATTTACATCTACGCACTGGGAGGAGGGGGCACTCACAAGGGCGGTGGAGAGCAGGAAGCGAACGGGGTAGGGCGTCCAGCGGGGGCGAGCAGCTGCCTTCTGCTCGTGCGTGAGAGCAGATTTTGATGCTGGCCTCTTGGGGCGGCGAATGAGAGAGAAGGGAAAGAACGTGCCCTGTCGGAGGGTGGACACACACAGAGAGAGAAAAAAACAAGGGAAAAAATAAAATAATATATAAAAAAAAAAAAAAAAAGAGGTGAGGGGTCGATTGAACATGCTGGTGAACTTCCACGGGCACTTCTTGGCAGAGTGTGAGAACTTGCAGCAATTCAACGGAGCAGCCCTGTTGTGTGTGAAAACTCACCTTGACACCTTGCTCATCCTGATCGCTGTCATCACCATCATCAGCAGCATCACCATCATCAGCATCAGCATCAGTAGGCGGTGCATGAGAGGTATGAGCGGCGTGGTGGGAGTCTCCATGTGGATCCAGCACCCACCGCATCTCCTCGGGAGGTATACCACCGCCCGTGTCCTCACATGCCACCACCACCATCCACTCACCCTCCTCCCTCGCCCTGCATGCCTCCTCCACCCACTCCCTCACCTCCTCCTCCAACCGCCCATCCCCACCCTGTCCCTCCTCCCCCCCCCTCCCACTTGACCCTTCAAACTCCCCTCTGCCTGTCGCCCCCATGCCTGTAGCCGCTGCCACACGCCTGCAGCAGCGCTCAACCAACCCCATCCGCCGCTGCTCCTCACCCCCTTTGCTGTTAGCCCCGCCGCCCGGCCTTCCCGCCTGGATCCGAGGGAGGCACGCGAGGGCGGTGGGGGGAGGGAAGCGGCGCACACAGGCAGCCAGCTGCTGCCACGTGGAGGAGGCCCCATGATTTGAGGGAGGGTGAGTGGCAGGCGAGGCGGTGGATGGGCCGTGGAGATCGAAACAGTTGATGGAAGCGGGGAGGGGAGGTGGGGGAGGGATGCAGCCGACATGTAAGGTCACGTGGCCCCCTGTGGTGTTGCCCATGGCGTGGGCTGTGAGCGAGGGGGAAGTTGAAGTGGGCAGACTCAGAAAGGGTGCTTTAATAAAAAAAGGAACCTTCAATATAGGTGCTGAAAAGAGGGCGGTGAAAAGGGCTGTCGTCAAGGGTTGAGGTCAAGGCTGGTCTTAGAGCTGTTATCACAGGATGTTACAAACGAAGCAAGAAGATAGTTTCAGGGAGGTGCTAGGTAGATTTGTGTTAAACACACACATGCAGCACATACAAAGCACATGCACAGCTGAGAGCAGCATCATGCGAGGCGGCCAACAACCCAGCACCCACCCGTGAGCTCTCCAATGACTTGCAAGAGGCGAGTCGGATCCCCCATGAGGACAGCTGGCACACTCTCGTCCACGTGGCATGTCACTGCAGCGTGGCGCACAGCAAGATAATGCAAAATCAAGAAACAGCAATGAGTTGAACGGAACGCGCGGCCTGTGTTAAACCAAGTCGAACGCAGCTGGTGCAGGCAGAGCAAGCACGCTCGTACCGTGCGACTCCTTTGTGTGCGCATCAGAGGCAGCGAGTGCGGTCGCCTCACGCACGATGCGGCGCAGGCAGCAGGGGAGGGTCTCGAGCTGCAGGCGGCCGGCCTGCAGCTTGGCGAGGTCCAACACTCGGTTGATGAGCTCCACCGTCTCGCCCGCACACGCCCTCGCAATCCTTAAGTCCGCCACCTGCCACTCCTCCAACCGCGACTCCAGCAGCTCCTCGATCATGCCTGTGTGAGAGGGGAGGAGGGGAAGAAGGGGGAGGGGAGGGAGGGGAGGGGGACGGGGGTTGGGTTTGGTAGGAGTGGGGGGCGTTGCAGCTTGGCACTCGGTTGATGAGCTCCACTGTCTCGCCCGCACACGTCCTCGCCACCCGCAGGTCTGCATGCTGGGTTGCTTCAACTGCACGACGAGTCAGTTGTGAGCAAAGGGCAGTGCTGGTTCTGCTCGCAATGATCAAGCCAAAAGAGCACACACACGCGAGCCAATGTGAGTCAATGCACGTACCCGTAGACCCACGTGCATGTGTACACTGACTGAATGAAGTGTAGGAATGCACCAACATGCTAGGAGGTTGGGCTGAATAGACTAGGAGAGCACCCGCTCAAAAACGAGGTAAGGAAATGAATCTATCGACCTGAATATCCAACCTGCGTGAGTGTGTTGAACAGTCATGTGGCTGAAGCTTTACTAAGAGAAGTATGTGAAGCAACTGCTGGAGAAGTACGACATGGAGCTCAGACGAAAAGTCGCTACCCCGCTACCATGCGAATTGAAACTTGTTAAGGCGGAGGAAGGGGAAGGAGTTGATGAGGGAGAGCAGCAACGCTACCAATCACTTATGAAAAGTCTTCTGTATGTCACTGTACACATGAGGCCGGACATCTCTTTTGCGGTTAGACAACTCGCCAGGGTGGTGCCCAACCGGACTGAGGAGCAAGTTGATGCAGCCGAAAGAGTCGTGATGTATTTGAACTCATTCCCAACTGTGGGAGTTCAATTCTCAGGAACACACAACAGAAGCAGATTGGGGTGCAGTTGTAGAAAGAGAAGGGGGAAAGGCTAATAGAACAAAAACTTTTCTTCACTTCTTTCTCAGATGCAAGATGGCCATCGGAACATGAAGACTCATCCTCTGTGGGTGGATATATTTGCGTGAGCTGGAGGTCCAATTGACAGATTGAGTCGGCTAATTCGTCTGCCGAGTCCGAGTACATGGCCGTGTTTGGAAATAATAAGACTGAGAAGGTTACTGGAGGAGATTGGTCAGAAGCAGACGATTTCCATGCCACTATACTGCGACAACATGTCCGCAATCGCAATGGCTGGCATTGCTGTCCTTCACGGTCTCAACAAGCACATGCGCCTGAAGGGGCACTGGCTGCGCAAGGACGTTAACCGCAAAATAGTCAACCCGATCTGCATCAAGACACAACAGCAGCCGTCAGATGTCCTGACCAAGCGATAGGTCATTGAACCACACTGGCGGTGCGCGCGGATGAGCGGCATGGGCATGAACTGGGCATGGTTAGAGACAAAACCGACAAATTGAGAGGGAGTGTGTTAATACAAAACTGGTTAGTATCAGGGCCCAAAATAGGTTTAGGTCCACTCTTTCAAATCAGGGTTCCAGGCCCCCAGTACCCTGACTGTTAGGGTAAAATATTTCGTACCCTGCCAAAAACAGCCTAAAAAAACCTGTACACTGGTTTTAAAAGGGGAAATCGTTTTTATCGACAATTAAACTTTTTAGTGCTATAACTCAACAGCATATGTCTCAGCTAGTCGGATGTTAGGCTAGGTTTATGAAGGTTGCGAGTTCAAATCTGGCTGGTGCACAGTTTTTTTTTTGCATCAGTACACCCTGATATCGGCATGGTAACAGAAATCGTTATCAGTGTAAAAGAAAACTTAGCCTGTTTGCTCTAGGGTAAAAAAATTTGATACCCTGTTTTTTGCAAGGGTATCTTTGAAAAAGCGGCCTACCATCAGGGCAAAAAGGGTATTTTACCCTTGAAATTTGGGCCCTGGTTAGTATATCAATCACCTGGTTTTCTCCTAGGGAGTGCACAAGGCTTTTGAAGCTGAAGTGCTGGGGCGAATTGCTCATTACTGTGTGGTCAAAGAGGGTTGACTTTCGACCAATGGGGATCATCAATTCAATTTACAGACTCAGTTGACTCGACTTTTTTATTGAGCAATCACGACGCGAAATTTATATTCGCACTACGAGCTCCCTGCTGCTCAAACCAACAAAGTTGGAACTGCGTTAATTGGGCAGTGTTCGCGCTCATTCTGAACTTGCAGCACAAACAGGTTCCGAACATGTTCAAAACAAGTTCCCAACAGGTTCCGAGCAGGTTTCGAACAAGCTGACGCGGATGGATCACATGACAACTGCTCGCGCACCGACATTTCGAGAGCTGCACACTCGCCATCTGGAATACCTCATCTCGAGACGATGCGTACAACTCGACCGATCAAAGCACGTGGCGAAATTGCTCACGCCACCAAAAACTTAAGCGAGGGGACTGGCCCAAACCAGCACGCATGCTCGAAACAGCGAGCTAACACGAATTAAAAAAGCGGATCGACTGGAGCCGTTATCAAAACGGCGCGAAAATCACAACTAATAGACCCCGTTAATAAATTTTCGCAAAAAAAGAAAAGGAATATTCGCCAACGAATCGCAACCTAGCTGAGTCAGAAAAACAAAACAAGGGAAACGCGTATGTTTTCGCACCTTGTTAATCATAGAAAATTTTCAGAGGTGTTATAGCTAGGTTATAAAGGTTTGCCCTAAACTATGAAAGCATTACTATGCCTATCAAGTGCTCTCCCCGCAGTGCTATCAATTTTACGTTTCACTAGCAAAAACTCTCTGCCAACGCCGTGACAAGGGCTTCCACTGTTGCGGCTCTACGCCATTGAACTACTCTTTCAGCAAAACTTGGACCCTTGGATAGGGGCTGACCTCAGTCAGGCACCCAACGACCCTCGGAGGTGACCCTGGGAAGAGATGCTTTAGTGATCATAGTAGCGACAGCAATAAGAACAGGGTGATTTCGTAGCAACATGAAATATCAGTGTGCATATACTATTGAATACCGAAGATTCTGAGCTGCTGATGAAATCTACATGATTTTTCAGCCCAAACACCCAGAAAGTATTCATAGATCAGCCGATAAAAATTTGTGATGAAATAGGGTCTGCAAAACGTGCTCCGGAAAGAACAATATTTAGATGTTTTATGGTCATTTTGTTACGAAAAGGTGTGCCATTTGAAAAAAGAATATTATTTTAATCACCTGTATGATTTGACCACGTGGAAAAAAAAACATAGTATGTTGCGTTCTCGATACATTTTAACAATTTGTTACGGGTTCAATGTGTCGAAGTAGCAAGGACTGCACTAAGTATGAGTAAAGGCATGAGCGGATTCTTATTGGTGAAACATGCAAACAGTAACGCGGTGCGTGCGAGCTAGCTATTGTGATGCTAGCGATGAGGTTCGGGGTAGCCCCAAAGTGTAGGCCGACTCGACCAGGCCAGCAATGCTTGGTTTGGCAATTTTAGCGCGCAAAGTCTGAGAAATGTCGTTGGCAGTAAATGGGCGAAGAAACGGTTAATCTTGTACGCGATGTTGAGCTGCACGGTAAGGAATGTGAGTGCGACTATTTCGCAAAATCCCGGGCTTCGCAAGTACGCTTGGAGGATTGGGTGGTTTTCTATATCGATGAGGGGCACCAAGCTATCTTCTGTGGAGGTGCGATCATTACAACGAATAAGGAATCCAATCCTTCAAACTCTCGTAGAGTTGATGGCTGAGGATTTTCTCAGGGTCGACGGTCGGCTTTGATGTAGGACGCGTCATTGATGGCGGATGATGGTGTGGCAGTTCCCTCATGGTTGGGATGTATGGTCGAAGAAGGCTGACATGGGTGGTGACGGGCATGATGATGTGGCTCATTCGAAATGGGCCTCTGTAGCGCAGGCAAAGTTTCAGCATGACGGGCAGGCATATATTCTTAGTGTCGAGCAGCACGTAGTGTTCGAACTGGTACATCACGGGGCGATTGTGGCGATTGATGTTCCTTTTAGCGATGATGTTGGCTTTCTTGATTGCGTTTGCAGCGCGCGTCCGGGCAGTTTGCAAAATTTCAACAAATTGTTGTGCACGTGGTGTTAGGTTGTCCAACTTCGGTGTCATGGGCACTGTATGGTTCTGCACATAATTGAGGTAAAACGGTGAGTGCTGCATTGTTGTTGGCGTGACGTTGTTGTAGGCGAACTCAAATAGCGGCAACTGCTGCTCCTAAAGTGTCGGGTCGTCACAGGTGGCGCGAATCAGCTGCTCCATGGTCTGGTTCGTTCTCTCTGTTTGACCGTCGGTCTTGAGCTGGTACGATGAACTTAACTGTAGCTGGGTCTCGAATTGCTCCCACAAAAATCTCCAGATGTTGCTGATCAACTTCGTGTCACGGTCGCTAATTATCGCGACTAGTATCCAGAAGCTGCTGATGAACCGGTGAGCTTTTTCTTCGACTGAAGTAGATTTCATGCATGCAGCAAAGTGAGCCATTTCATTGGTCAGTCAACAACAACCAAGACTGCGTCGTTACCATCAAGGCACGAAGGTAACCGCGTGACAAAATCCATTGAAACTTCTGCCAGGCGTGTTCGGGCATAGGAATCGGCTGTAGTTGACCCCCTTCCTTCTTAGCACATGAGGCACATCCCACATGGTGATTTACATCGGTTAATAGCTTCAGCCAATGATAATACCGCTGCAGTTGCTGTTGCATTCTTCCAACCCTGAAGTGACCCGAGGCAACTCCGTCGTGTGCCTCTTGCAGTAGCACTTCTTATAGCAGTCAATATGCCGGCACCTGGATGCGGTTCGTGCTAGTTTTTACGTAATAAACTCCCTTAGCCTCTAGTAGCTTCTGCGAATTCCCAACGGTGAAAATTGGGTCAGTGCAGTAATCGTGGGTGAATATTCTAGTCAGTAGTGGGTTGGTTTAGGCGAGTAGTATGGCATACAGTTAGCCTGTTGGGTGGGTGAGGGCGTCAATGATATTTGAAGCGAATTTATTGTACATTACAGTGTATTGGCAATTGGACTCCGCATTGTCCAACCACTATATCTGTCACAGATTGAGGTTCAGTTGGGCGCGAAGGTATTGTAGTGAACCATGATATGTCCATACTGTTACGTTAGCTCATGCTAGGAAGCACCCCACACCTTGAACGCGTGCACGATCGCCAGCATCTCGCGGTAGTCTATTGGGTATTTGCGTTCGGGAGGGTGATTT
This sequence comes from Closterium sp. Yama58-4, assembly GCA_947470075.1. Classification (NCBI taxonomy): domain Eukaryota; kingdom Viridiplantae; phylum Streptophyta; class Zygnematophyceae; order Desmidiales; family Closteriaceae; genus Closterium; species Closterium sp. Yama58-4. Next base: position 505,905 of record CANIUD010000044.1, read on the forward strand.
TGCGGGAGTTGTACGCGATTGGTTGAAGGTCGTTTTCGAAGAATTGCAGTAGTACTGCTCCCACAACAATATCACGTGCGCCAATGATGAGATCAAATGGACGGTATAGATTATAGATGTGAAGTACGGACGACGAGCACATTCTTTTTTTTTTTTTTTTTTTGCCGAAAAGGCAGCTTCCTCTCTCTTCACCCCACGTGTACTCAACCCCTTCCTCAACCCCCTCTCCTATAGATACTCACATTTAGAGAGTGAAAGTGGGCAAAACGCCTCGCTCATGGTCATCTCAAAGGTGGCACGGCCGTTGGTCAGTTCGAAGGGCTTAACGATCTTTTCGACTGAATCGTAGCGGTTGCGTGAAGGCGGTTTCCGGGCAGTCGGGTGGGATTACGCGGATCTGATGATAACCCCCTCGAATATTGATTTTCAAGAAGTCGCGGACTGTGCGAAGTTGATTGATGGGTTCGTTGGCTTGCGGAATAGGGTACTGTGACTTGATGTAACCCTGATTAGTGCGCGATAGTCGATGCACATGGGAAATCTCTCGCCTTCTTCCTGTGAACAGTATTGGTCATGTGAAAGGTGACGAACTCGGGCAAATAAATTTATTCTCGAGCATGTAGTCCAACTGCCTCAATATTTCGTCCAGTTCGGGTTGGGTCAGTCAATACTATCGTTGTACTGTCGGCTGTGACCTCGATCAACTCCACGCTGTGGTCATGCTGTTGCTAAGGTGGCAGTCCCTTTGGTAGGTCGTCTGGAAATATTCCGCTGTACTGCTTCAATATTGCTGCCAGGTTATCTGGTACATCAGCGAGCAGTTTTTGTATATCGCTCGGTTTGTCTGCTGCCTCGGCTTCCAAGACGTCAGCTCCTGCCGCTGCATCGCGCTTCATCGTAATGGTGTTCACTCGAACCTACGAAGACCCAGGCAAGTTCCAACAAGGTAAAGTAATATTGTTACCATTGACCCGCACATTGCACTCGCCCGTCGTCCAGTCTATTTATGACTTTTGTTACCGCAGCCAATCACAACCGAATAAAATGCCAGTTTTGTCGAGGTTTGTGGCCAATATTTCTTGGATAAATGTGAATTTACCCCCGCAGGGAACCCGAATTCGATCCACACGTTCCCGTATCGCCAGTAGTGTGCAGTTGCAGTACTAATAAAGATGTGTTTGTCAGGGTAATATACAATTCTATATATTGTTCTATAACTGCCTGTAGTGTAGAATACTGTAGTCATATAACTTTCTGTTTGGTGGTGCACCTCTCATGCTTCTAGCTTCTACATCTTGTACTCTCATATCATAGTCAAACTCCTTTTGGCCAAACTCTCTCGACATTGTAGCTTCACCCTAAAACCCTAGTCCTAAGTTATCTTAGGATTCTGACATGGTATCAGTGCAGTTTCGTTCCTAATGGGCCCACCGATTTTTCCGCTTATGGCGCTCGTCACGCCCTTCATCACGCCCTTCGTCGCGCCCTTGGTTTTTGATGGTCGCAGCGGCCTCAACTAAGAGTGCGACAACGAGTTGGGCGCGCCCCCCTGCATCGCCCTACCCAGTCGCCCGCCTTCCTGTCGCCTCGCCGCTGGCCGCGAACGCGCGCACCGACGCCAGCGCCCAGCACCGGACGCAGACGCCAGCGCCAGGCGCCAGCGCGGCCGCCAGCGCCCATCGCCAGCGCGGACGCCTACTCCCGACGCCGTCGCGGACGCCAGCGTCGACGCCAGCGCCGTCGTCTCACTCTATTTCCTTGTTTGTGCCGACACTATTGCGTGGCATCTTGCGCATGAGGAGGTAGTTTTTAGCTCAGCTATTTGTTTGTGTGTACTATGCTCCCTCTCCTGTTTATTGTGCAATGTGCTGTTATTTGCTTCTAAGCAAGCAGTCGTGAGTTTAGTACCTCGCTGTGGTTCGGCTCGCCCAACCGGTTCCAAAATAAAAGAAAATAGAATATACATGGCAACGAAAAATAAGTGCCAATCGGTTTGTTTCTTTCTGCTTCAACTAGAAGTCTGTCACTTAACATCTCACTGTGTTGACAAATTTTCTCCAGGTGCTCACCGTTCGTATTACGATTGTGTTGCATCCCTTATGCTCACTGCACCGCCGGTCACTGCATGTGTGTAACCTTATGCTCACTGCACCGCCGGACACTGCATGTTTGTCACCTTATGCTCACTGCACCGCCGGTCACTGCGTGTGTGTCACCATATGCTCACTGCACCGCCGGTCACTGCATGTGTGTCACCTTTCTTGCTTTGCTCTATTTGCACCAGAGAAGTGGAGGGACCTGGACGTGTGTCAGGAGTTCAGCATCAGTGAGATTCTGCAGGCAACCGACAACTGGTCCAGCGACAACGTGCTGGGCAAGGGCGGCTTCGCCACGGTGTACAAGGGAGTGTCGCGCAGGGGAGAGCTGCTGGCGGTGAAGCGAGTTGAGCTCATGTCCAACGAGTTTGAGAACGAGGTGAGAAGATGGGCAGGGCACTTCACCGAGTGGGTGAGGAGATGGGAGGACAAAATAGAAGCCAGAAGGGTCCACCAAGTGATGGGAGGAGGTGGCTATTGGGCCCCAACCCCTCCCTGCGTTTCCCTTGCTGGCAGGTGCGGGCGATGGCATCGCTGCGCCACGACAACGTGGTGCGCCTGCTGGGCTTCTGCCTGCATCAGAGCACGGAGAGCGGGCGGCAGGAGCAGATCCTGGTGTACGAGTTCATGGCCAATGGGGACCTGCAGCACCAACTCCACGGCAACCGCTGTATGTTTTTTACCCTCTACACGTTTGTGTTTCTTCACCTTCTTCCACACTCTTCCACCACTTCTTCCATCGCAAGTTCTCCATGTCATCCCCTACTGCGAACAGTTATCTGCCTTATTTATGCTGCAATAATGTCCTGTGGTGAAGTAAAGTGAATATGTTGTTCCCTAAAGAGATGGTGCCTTTTTTTTAGTTTATGGGTCCATCTTGAAGTGAAGTCTATGATGACCCCAGTGAATGGGTGAAGTGTTTAGTGCCTACTCCAAATTTCCCACTCTCATCCTCTCAACCAACTTCCCCCTGTCACCTGTATGTATTGCTGATATTCTCTGTACAGAGTGTCACAGGGTTGACCTCACTAGCTTGATGTTTGCTCTCTACCTCGTCGTTTTCGTCTCGCCTCTCTGCGTTCCTCCCAGCGTCCCTATCCCTACATCAACGGATGAAGATGGCGCAGGGAGCAGCAGAGGGCGTGGCATACCTGCACAGCTTTACCCCGCCCATCGTGCACCGCGACCTCAAGCCCGGCAACATCCTCATTGGCGACAACTTCCAGGTGGGGCGCACACAGAGGGAGCACTACGAGGTGAAGTTGCACACAGGGAGCACTACGAGGTGAAGTTGCACACAGGGAGCACTACGAGGTGAAGTTGCACACAGGGAGCACTACGAGGTGAAGTTGCACACAGGGAGCACTACGAGGTGAAGTTGCACACAGGGAGCACTACGAGGTGAAGTTGCACACAGGGAGCACTACGAGGTGAAGTTGCACACAGGGAGCACTACGAGGTGAAGTTGCACACAGGGAGCACTACGAGGTGAAGTTGCACACAGGGAGCACTACGAGGTGAAGTTGCACACAGGGAGCACTACGAGGTGAAGTTGCACACAGGGAGCACTACGAGGTGAAGTTGCACACAGGGAGCACTACGAGGTGAAGTTGCACACAGGGAGCACTACGAGGTGAAGTTGCACACAGGGAGCACTACGAGGTGAAGTTGCACACAGGGAGCACTACGAGGTGAAGTTGCACACAGGGAGCACTACGAGGTGAAGTTGCACACAGGGAGCACTACGAGGTGAAGTTGCACACAGGGAGCACTACGAGGTGAAGTTGCACACAGGGAGCACTACGAGGTGAAGTTGCACACAGGGAGCACTACGAGGTGAAGTTGCACACAGGGAGCACTACGAGGTGAAGTTGCACACAGGGAGCACTACGAGGTGAAGTTGCACACAGGGAGCACTACGAGGTGAAGTTGCACACAGGGAGCACTACGAGGTGAAGTTGCACACAGGGAGCACTACGAGGTGAAGTTGCACACAGGGAGCACTACGAGGTGAAGTTGCACACAGGGAGCACTACGAGGTGAAGTTGCACACAGGGAGCACTACGAGGTGAAGTTGCACACAGGGAGCACTACGAGGTGAAGTTGCACACAGGGAGCACTACGAGGTGAAGTTGCACACAGGGAGCACTACGAGGTGAAGTTGCACACAGGGAGCACTACGAGGTGAAGTTGCACACAGGGAGCACTACGAGGTGAAGTTGCACACAGGGAGCACTACGAGGTGAAGTTGCACACAGGGAGCACTACGAGGTGAAGTTGCACACAGGGAGCACTACGAGGTGAAGTTGCACACAGGGAGCACTACGAGGTGAAGTTGCACACAGGGAGCACTACGAGGTGAAGTTGCACACAGGGAGCACTACGAGGTGAAGTTGCACACAGGGAGCACTACGAGGTGAAGTTGCACACAGGGAGCACTACGAGGTGAAGTTGCACACAGGGAGCACTACGAGGTGAAGTTGCACACAGGGAGCACTACGAGGTGAAGTTGCACACAGGGAGCACTACGAGGTGAAGTTGCACACAGGGAGCACTACGAGGTGAAGTTGCACACAGGGAGCACTACGAGGTGAAGTTGCACACAGGGAGCACTACGAGGTGAAGTTGCACACAGGGAGCACTACGAGGTGAAGTTGCACACAGGGAGCACTACGAGGTGAAGTTGCACACAGGGAGCACTACGAGGTGAAGTTGCACACAGGGAGCACTACGAGGTGAAGTTGCACACAGGGAGCACTACGAGGTGAAGTTGCACACAGGGAGCACTACGAGGTGAAGTTGCACACAGGGAGCACTACGAGGTGAAGTTGCACACAGGGAGCACTACGAGGTGAAGTTGCACACAGGGAGCACTACGAGGTGAAGTTGCACACAGGGAGCACTACGAGGTGAAGTTGCACACAGGGAGCACTACGAGGTGAAGTTGCACACAGGGAGCACTACGAGGTGAAGTTGCACACAGGGAGCACTACGAGGTGAAGTTGCACACAGGGAGCACTACGAGGTGAAGTTGCACACAGGGAGCACTCCGAAGTGAAGTTGCACACAGGGAGCACTACGAGGTGAAGTTGCACACAGGGAGCACTACGAGGTGAAGTTGCACACAGGGAGCACTACGAGGTGAAGTTGCACACAGGGAGCACTACGAGGTGAAGTTGCACACAGGGAGCACTACGAGGTGAAGTTGCACACAGGGAGCACTACGAGGTGAAGTTGCACACAGGGAGCACTACGAGGTGAAGTTGCACACAGGGAGCACTACGAGGTGAAGTTGCACACAGGGAGCACTACGAGGTGAAGTTGCACACAGGGAGCACTACGAGGTGAAGTTGCACACAGGGAGCACTACGAGGTGAAGTTGCACACAGGGAGCACTACGAGGTGAAGTTGCACACAGGGAGCACTACGAGGTGAAGTTGCACACAGGGAGCACTACGAGGTGAAGTTGCACACAGGGAGCACTACGAGGTGAAGTTGCACACAGGGAGCACTACGAGGTGAAGTTGCACACAGGGAGCACTACGAGGTGAAGTTGCACACAGGGAGCACTACGAGGTGAAGTTGCACACAGGGAGCACTACGAGGTGAAGTTGCACACAGGGAGCACTACGAGGTGAAGTTGCACACAGGGAGCACTACGAGGTGAAGTTGCACACAGGGAGCACTACGAGGTGAAGTTGCACACAGGGAGCACTACGAGGTGAAGTTGCACACAGGGAGCACTACGAGGTGAAGTTGCACACAGGGAGCACTACGAGGTGAAGTTGCACACAGGGAGCACTACGAGGTGAAGTTGCACACAGGGAGCACTACGAGGTGAAGTTGCACACAGGGAGCATGCAGCGTGTATACATGCTGACAGTATGGAGTGATACCACTGTGTGTGCATGAGAGCTACATGCTTGACAGAAACAGCGAGCATGCAGCATGTATACATGCTGACAGTATGGAGTGATTGCCGTGGCTGTGCATGATAGAAACTTCCAATGAAAGCAGCGTGCATGCATGATAGCAGCATTTGTCTGATCAATTCAGAAATACGGCATCACCTTCATCCCATGTTACCACAAATCATATCACTGCCTAGCACCTGGCAGAATTTCACTCTCTCCTCAACCTCCCCATTTGCCCATGTCCCCACCTTCCCACACCTCCACACTGCACCCCACCGCATGGCAGGCGAGCAGCAAGGTGCAGGCGTATGAGTTCGCCTCCCTCAAGGACCCCAAGCTGGATGCACCGGAGGAGGCAGTGGTGGAGCTGGCAGACATCGCTCTCGACTGCGTCAAAGTGCCCGGCTGCCGCCGCCCCGACATGAAAGACGTCGCACGCCGCCTGCACGCCATCCTTACCAAGTACTGTGCAGACGGCCCTTCCAGTAGCAGCGCCGACCCTGCGGTTCACGTGGAGGAGGAGAGACCCAGCTTTGGTGGTGGCATCAGCATGGAGACGTTTGAGAGAAGCGAGCTATCGGAGGGACCCAGTGAGTGGCCTACTTCCAGGATCCTCAGCTCGTCTTTGTCAAGCAAGTGGTGGTCATTCCAGCAAGTGGGACTATGAAGTTTCTGACAAGGTGACAGTAGAGAGAAGATGTATGGTGCAGAAAGTGAGATAGGACAAGAGGCGTGCGGGGCAGGGAAAGGCACGAGAGTGGGCGGCATAGGGAAACGCGGTGAAGGGAGGAGTTTTTGACAGTGTTGGTGCTGGATTGATACATGCCTTAGCAAGTTAAATAGCTGTAGAAGTCAGTGTCATTGGCGCTTTATATTTTGATCAAGAGAGGGATGTGAGCACAGGCTACTGGTACCGTACCGCACACAGGACAGTAGCACAGCGGTACCTGAATCAATGCACATGCATTCTTTTCCTGGCAGGCCAAGCAGGCAGGCAGGATGCTACAGAATCCTTTGGAGCAGTGTTATAATACAAAGGCGCTCATGTCATGCTAACCTTGGCGTCACTCTAGGCACCTGCTCTGAAACCTGCTGCTGTGAGTGTTACAAGAAGCTCCTGTGCCACAATCAGTTCCATTCCTCCCTTTCAATCCTACGTCCCAAGTCAGCAGTCAACGCTCTGAAACAAAGGCACTCGTGTGGTGGTGGACGTTGGAGTCAGAGCACTGCTGTCGCGAGCACTAAAACCAGTTCCTGGGCCACAATCAGCGTCGTCAATGCCTCAGCTTCCCCAGCTTCCCTCTCTGCCTCCTCCCCTGCTTCAACCCTACATCCAACTCGGCAGTCAGTGCCGTGTTATAAACCCACTCGTGTGGTGACCGTTAAGTCAGAGTCAGATGGCGCCTGCTCCGAACCCTGCTGTGATGACTGCTGCAAGCAGTTCCTGTGCCACTATCAGCTTCCTCATTGCCCCACCTTTGTCACTGCCCCACCTTCCTCAGCTACTGCCCCACCTTCCTCAGCTACTGCCCCACCTTCCTCAGCTACTGCCCCACCTTCCTCAGCTACTGCCCCACCTTCCTCAGCTACTGCCCCACCTTCCTCACTGCCCCACCTTCCTCACTGCCCCACCTTCCTCAGCTTCCGTCTCTGCCTGCATGCACATTCGCTTGAACCCTACACCCAAGTCAGCAGACAGTGCTCTTATCCGGTGACTGTTGGGTTCACTCAAAAAGGGGCTGCTCCAAACCCTGCAGTTATGAGCGCTTCCAGGAGTTCCTGTGCCACAATCGGTTTCCTCACTGCTCCATCCATGCCAGCCTCCAAGCACGCTCGTTTCACTCCTGCATCCAAGTCAGCTGTCAGTGCTATGATACAAAGCCGCGCGCCTGCAACACTTGCTTCCGTGCTTGGATCGGCTGCCCTTGTTGCCGGCTGTGCCCCTGCCTCCCGGTGTGCCTCTGTTTCCTGCTGTGCGTCTGCCTCCTGATGTGTGCGCTCCATGGCACGGATTTGACGAGCCGTCTCGAAGCTAGGGTGAAGGGAATCAGTGGGGTGCAACAGGATGGCCACGTAGAGAAATTATGATGGCTGGAGGTGCAACTTCAAAGGGCAACAGTGAAAGGCTACAGTGAAAGGCTACAGTGAAAGGCTACAGTGAAGGAACCCAAACTGAACTATGACGGTCGCTATGGTGAATTTGAGCTGAGGGTTAATCTAAATGGCAATGGATGATTAACGCAGTAGTAGCAGGAAGGATCATGGCACAGTAACAGCAATGGCGAAAGCAGCAATAGCAGGAATGATAGTGGACCAATAACACAGCAATGTGAACCAGCAATAGCAGGAGTGGTAACGGCAGAAATCCAGGCTCACCCGTCGATGCCGGGCGGCATGTGCAGGTCGAGGAGCAGCAGGTGGATGGGCGGGGAGGAGGTAGTGGCAGAGGAGGAAGAAGAGGAGAGCGCCTGCAGCGCATCCTCCCCGGAGGGGAGCAGCAGCACGTGCGCCCCGTAGCCCTGCAACGTTCTCCTTGCCACCATGCGGTTCACCGCGTTGTCATCCACCACCGCCACCGACTGCCCCGTCACCACTGCTCGCACCAGCACCTCCGCCTCCTCTGCTCCCTCCGTCTCGGCACGCATTCTGGGGAGCGAGTGTGCCCGCCTTGTCTGCCGCCCCGACACCGCCGCTGGGGCCGGCGCCTCCGCGTCTCCCAGGCCCTCCGTGTGGGAATGGGGCTTGGGGAGAGAATGCGACCGTGCTGTTCGCCGGCCCCCCTTCACCACCGCTGGTATCGGCTCCTCTTTCGCTGCTGCCTGTGCCGCCGCCGCTGGCGGCTCCCCTTTGGCCTCTTCTGCATTCTCTAAGGCCTGCGGCTTGAGGTGAGAGTGAGTCCGTGGTGCCCGTTGCTGTTACTGCTGCTGCTGCTGCTGCTGCTGCTGCTGCTGCTGCTGCTGCTGCTGCTGCTGCTGCTGCTGCTGCTGCTGCTGCTGCTGCTGCTGCTGCTGCTGCTGCTGCTGCTGCTGCTGCTGCTGCTGCTGCTGCTGCTGCTGCTGCTGCTGCTGCTGCTGCTGCTGCTGCTGCTGCTGCTGCTGCACACATGCCTGCTGCGGCATGCCTGGCTTTGTGCCACTCGCAAGTTCCACACACTCCTCATCACATCCCGACCCGCTCTCATCCCTTTCCCCACCGCCCTCCTCCTCATCCCACTCCCCGTCCCCGCAGCTGTCATCGTCCTCCACTCCCCCCAAGGGCAGCGCCAGCAGAATGGTGGTGCCTGTGGCGGCGTCTGACAGCACTGCCATGTCTCCCCGCATCTCCGCCACCTATTGATTGAAGGAGGGAAAGTGGTGGGTGAAAGAGGGGAAGTGGCGGGCGCAGAGGAGGGGCGTGGAGGGACAAGGTGAGAGTGGTGGTGCCTGTGGCGGCATCTGACAGCACTGCCATGTCTCCCTGCATCTCCGCCACCTGCGGGGATGTGGGTGAAGAGGGATGGGAAAGACGTGTGTGTGGGGGGGAGGGGAGAAGGCGGTGGAGATGGGGGGTTTTGGGGGTGGAAGCGGGGTTCAACAAAACATCACTTTCACAAGGTCGTGGGAGAATCTCAACCGGATAAGGTCGGGATATCTGATCCAACAAAATTTACATCTACGCACTGGGAGGAGGGGGCACTCACAAGGGCGGTGGAGAGCAGGAAGCGAACGGGGTAGGGCGTCCAGCGGGGGCGAGCAGCTGCCTTCTGCTCGTGCGTGAGAGCAGCTTTGGATGCTGGCCTCTTGGGGCGGCGAATGAGAGAGAAGGGAAAGAACGTGCCCTGTCGGAGGGTGGACACACACAGAGAGAGAAAAAAACAAGGGAAAAAATAAAATAATATATATATAAAAAAAAAAAAAGAGGTGAGGGGTCGATTGAACATGCTGGTGAACTTCCACGGGCACTTCTTGGCAGAGTGTGAGAACTTGCAGCAATTCAACGGAGCAGCCCTGTTGTGTGTGAAAACTCACCTTGACACCTTGCTCATCCTGATCGCTGTCATCACCATCATCAGCAGCATCACCATCATCAGCATCAGCATCAGTAGGCGGTGCATGAGAGGTATGAGCGGCGTGGTGGGAGTCTCCATGTGGATCCAGCACCCACCGCATCTCCTCGGGAGGTATACCACCGCCCGTGTCCTCACATGCCACCACCACCATCCACTCACCCTCCTCCCTCGCCCTGCATGCCTCCTCCACCCACTCCCTCACCTCCTCCTCCAACCGCCCATCCCCACCCTGTCCCTCCTCCCCCCCCCTCCCACTTGACCCTTCAAACTCCCCTCTGCCTGTCGCCCCCATGCCTGTAGCCACTGCCACACGCCTGCAGCAGCGCTCAACCAACCCCATCCGCCGCTGCTCCTCACCCCCTTTGCTGTTAGCCCCGCCGCCCGGCCTTCCCGCCTGGATCCGAGGGAGGCACGCGAGGGCGGTGGGGGGAGGGAAGCGGCGCACACAGGCAGCCAGCTGCTGCCACGTGGAGGAGGCCCCATGATTTGAGGGAGGGTGAGTGGCAGGCGAGGCGGTGGATGGGCCGTGGAGATCGAAACAGTTGATGGAAGCGGGGAGGGGAGGTGGGGGAGGGATGCAGCCGACATGTAAGGTCACGTGGCCCCCTGTGGTGTTGCCCATGGCGTGGGCTGTGAGCGAGGGGGAAGTTGAAGTGGGCAGACGCAGAAAGGGTGCTTTAATAAAAAAAGGAACCTTCAATATAGGTGCTGAAAAGAGGGCGGTGAAAAGGGCTGTCGTCAAGGGTTGAGGTCAAGGCTGGTCTTAGAGCTGTTATCACAGGATGTTACAAACGAAGCAAGAAGATAGTTTCAGGGAGGTGCTAGGTAGATTTGTGTTAAACACACACATGCAGCACATACAAAGCACATGCACAGCTGAGAGCAGCATCATGCGAGGCGGCCAACAACCCAGCACCCACCCGTGAGCTCTCCAATGACTTGCAAGAGGCGAGTCGGATCCCCCATGAGGACAGCTGGCACACTCTCGTCCACGTGGCATGTCACTGCAGCGTGGCGCACAGCAAGATAATGCAAAATCAAGAAACAGCAATGAGTTGAACGGAACGCGCGGCCTGTGTTAAACCAAGTCGAACGCAGCTGGTGCAGGCAGAGCAAGCACGCTCGTACCGTGCGACTCCTTTGTGTGCGCATCAGAGGCAGCGAGTGCGGTCGCCTCACGCACGATGCGGCGCAGGCAGCAGGGGAGGGTCTCGAGCTGCAGGCGGCCGGCCTGCAGCTTGGCGAGGTCCAACACTCGGTTGATGAGCTCCACCGTCTCGCCCGCACACGCCCTCGCGATCCTTAAGTCCGCCACCTGCCACTCCTCCAACCGCGACTCCAGCAGCTCCTCGATCATGCCTGTGTGAGAGGGGAGGAGGGGAAGAAGGGGGAGGGGAGGGAGGGGAGGGGGACGGGGGTTGGGTTTGGTAGGAGTGGGGGGCGTTGCAGCTTGGCACTCGGTTGATGAGCTCCACTGTCTCGCCCGCACACGTCCTCGCCACCCGCAGGTCTGCATGCTGGGTTGCTTCAACTGCACGACGAGTCAGTTGTGAGCAAAGGGCAGTGCTGGTTCTGCTCGCAATGATCAAGCCAAAAGAGCACACACACGCGAGCCAATGTGAGTCAATGCACGTACCCGTAGACCCACGTGCATGTGTACACTGACTGAATGAAGTGTAGGAATGCACCAACATGCTAGGAGGTTGGGCTGAATAGACTAGGAGAGCACCCGCTCAAAAACGAGGTAAGGAAATGAATCTATCGACCTGAATATCCAACCTGCGTGAGTGTGTTGAACAGTCACGTGTACAGTACACGTTCGGTTCGACGCAACTTGACAAAAACAATGTAACTGGACCGAATCGTTTGGCTCGAACATGGAAACTCTATAGGCAGAAATAGTACAATGTTCTAACACGTTTGAACTTAACCCAAAAGGGGAGTAATGTTGTGCTCATCCCTACCTAACTCATACATGTATCCACAGCCTCGCCTATCAACCCAATAATTGGTGCAACTACACATTACGGCCTCACCTGTCATATGAAAACATGACACTATCTAAGTTTCAAAATCTAAGTTTCGTCACTCATGCCGATTATTTGCGCAACTCGTGCACTTAAAGGCCTCACCTATCATGCCAATGATTGGCATGCGCAGCTCATGCGAGGTGTTGGCCACGGTCTCACTCTTGGAGCGCTCAGCTCTCTCCAGCGCCTTTCGAGGCGCCTCAAAACTGGCGCTATACATGTCCTCCGCCTCGCACATACAAGTACGCCCCTCTCACCTATCACGCCGATGAGTGGCGTGCGCAGCTCATGCGACGTGTTGGCCACGGTCTCACTCTTGGATCGCTCGGCATTCTCCAGCGCGAGCGTGCAGAGCTGCATCTCCCTCACGCCCTCCTTCATCTCCCTCTGCTTCCATGCCAGCACCGCAATGACAGTGGAGATCAGCACGGCCACCAGCAGCACCAGCAGGCCCAGCAGCATGGGGGCATAGACCAGCTCCCACTTGGGGTACTCGCCCTCATACCTGCGTGCATTGGGATTCATGTGGCAGAGACATCCATGCTTCACGCATATGAGACAAGCTCCATTCGTGTTTTTAGCGCCTCAAAGATCACCTCCATGCGAGCACGGCAATCATGGTGGTGGGCAGCACAGCCAGGAGCAGGCCCACCAGCATGGGAGCATACACAAGCTCCCACTTGAGATACTCGACTTCATACCTGCACATTGGGTTGGCATGCATGTGAAGGATACAGACACACTCCACGTGTATGAGACACAAGCAGCACGGGCAGGCCCAGCAGCATGGGGGCATGCACGGGCTCCCACTTGGGGTATTCGCCCTCATACCTGCACATTGCGATACATGTGAAGATGCAATACATAAGTCAAACCTTCATGGGGATGATTCAAACAACAAGCAGCACCACTTGGTGTACTCGCCCTCAAACCTGCGTGTTGGCATTCAAGTGACAAAGGCAGGATTGAGGTGAAACCTAACCTACGGAGGTCATGCAGCAGTCGAGGGGTGGCAGTCTACCTGCAGGGATCCCGCTTGAAGGCGCACCTCATTTTTCACAACTTCAGTGAGTGCTTTTGTCACCTGCGAACTGTCCCTCCTCGCCTCACCCGCACTGCATCCTTGCCTCACCTGCAGTGCGCCTCATACGTGCGGCCCAGCAGGTCCTCGGGAAAGGGCTCAACGTGCTTGGGGTACGGCACCACGGGCCCAGGCAGCACGTAGGGGTAGAGCGACCCACTCTCCACTCGCAGCGGCTCCGGGCCGAGCACCTGAATGGGCTGCCCTGGGTCGGTGGTGTCGTACAAGGCCAGCGAGTAGGGGGGGCTGGTGCCTGCTCACAACCACACACATGTGACAAGGGACACACGCATGCAATGAGCGAGCCACTATCCACTCGCAGGGAATCCGGGCCGAGCACCTGAATGGGCTTTTCTGGGTCGGTGGTGTCGTACAAGGCCAGCGAATAGGGGGGGCTGGTGCCTGCTTGCAGCCACATGCATGCAATGAGGGACACATGCAAGGACTCAGCATACGTGGCATTGGGACACACGTATGCATGGCATTGGGCACAGCATACATACATGGCATTGGGCACAGCATGCATGGCATTGGGCACAGCATGCATGGCATTCGGCACAGCATGCATGGCATTCGGCACAGCATGCATGGCGTTAGGCACAGCATGCATGGCGTTCGGCACACATTACACTAGATGCACAGCCACAGCAGTAGGCAGCAACTGGGTAGAAGAAAACACACTAGAAGGTGCGACAGCTGGCTACAAAGTTGCTCAAAATCGTTGCAATGACGGGCTTAAGTGGGGAAGAAGAGGAGCGATGGGGAGGAAGAGGAGTGATGGGGAGGAAGAGGAGTGATGGGGAGGAAGAGGAGTGAATGGGAGGAAGAGGAGTGATGGGAGGAACAGGAGTGAAGGGGAGGAAGAGGAGTGATGGGGAGGAACAGGAGTGATGGGGAGGAAGAGGAGTGATGGGGAGGAAGAGGAGT